>CANTUT010000085.1:1215000-1815000 GCA_947687605.1 Reutealis trisperma
AGTTTAACATCGAGATTTCACATCTCAAAAGACAAAATATAATCAACTAATTACTGCCTTCGCAAAACAAAACATACATCATATTGACAAAAATACATTACAGATAAGTGCTGAATGTTGGCTGTTGAGCTTACTTACATATATCATATCAATTCCATAAACTCACAGCTGCGAAGTATTCGAGACTACTTCAGTGCCACTGAATCTGTGTTGGGTTTTGCTTGCATGAACTTTAGACAGCAATTGTTCCAAAAGTTCATTGATTTTTTTCTTTTCTTTTTTGGCTGCATGCTCCTCAAAAAATGGGTACACTGGATTTATCCATGGTTTGGCCAAGAAAGAAGAAGAGAGGAAAAATAGAAAACAAAAGAACAAGACCAGCCATTCTAAACAATCTTGGACCCAATACAAAAAGAAGTAGAAAAATGAACTTGGTTGACAAAAGAAGAAATGCACACATGAAACAAATGTAAAATACTAGACACACGCAAATAATTAAGAAGATCATTATGTTTAGAGCCAAACTGAACTAGCACTTAATACAAGAAAATCTAGTTACCATTAAACTCTTAACTTTGATGGTGAGTAGTTGATACAAGCAGAGATTCAAGCAACTGTAAAGGAAAGGGCTCTTTCATGAACTGGATAAATACCTGCTTTGCTTCAGTATTTCTTCGTTTTTTAAATCAATATAGAACACTATGTATTGATCAGTACGCAGTTATTATATTACAGATTGAAGCCTGAGATATTCTTAATCATTGTTTTTATGTATTTTTTTTCCTAAATTTGAGATTTTATGTAATCTTTTATTCAGTTAAATATAATTCAATTTGAAATATAAAATCTATTCATGGATATAGAATATTAACTAATGCGTTAAACTACCATTTTTTTTTGTACAGAATTATTTAAGCGAATGAAGGACAAGCATAAACCAACACTAGCCATGGAAGATACGCCAATTAATTTAATCAAGAAATTTCCAGGAAGTTGCCAAATGCCTGATGTGCCTGTGACAAGGTATCAAACAACAAAAAAAATAAAAAATAAAAGTTGGAATCTAAATATATTAATATATAGCTTATGATTAAAGATAGAGACACCACAGCGAAAAGTGAAGAACTTTTTAACCTTAATTAATCAGGTACTTGAATCATTCATTGATTTCCATAATATACTTCCAATATGCATCACCATCTAATACAGTTCATAAGAACTGAATAACTCAAATTAACTTTCATAATGCAATTATTTAGATGAGTTAATTCAAAAATGAAAGCAAAAACACAATTTTAAAATACAACCCAGCAGCCAGATGTGGCAAGAAAGGCAAGAGTTGTGAGATTAAGAATTCCTATAATTGGCAAAATGACAAGTATACATGTTTTTAACTACAAAGTCTAAAATCTTATTGATAATATTTCAATGTCAAAACAATTATACAAGCGACTCCTACATAATGCAATTTTACCGAGGAAGATCTAAATCTTAATAACACAACTACACTGATATGCGTATCTCAGTAATCATGTAGACTATATACCTCATCATATTGAGGATAATCGGGGGGAAAAATTCAGTAGCTAAAAATAGTTCACTTTACTTTCTGCTCCGAGGGAAGCGTGCTGTGTTGGCAAACATCTATTATTCAAACTGATTTTTGCCGGCAAGTTTATAACTTATCACTAAATGAAGTTTTGCATGAGTTGACATTTTCTTCACACTATTATTTCATTTTAACATAATATGCAGTTTATTACACGCCTTCCAGCTTCCTGTAATCAAGTCTCTCTCCAGCGAGCAATCCTGCAATTATGGGAACAGCAAGTAAATTGAAACTTAAAGCAAAGATATTACTGAATGGCCACAAAATAATGTCTGAGCGTTCATAGTATTAATTATGTCTGCATTGGCAAAACACATATCAGAGCCCATGATAACTAACATGTATAAAGTAAATGTACACGACTAGTGTATAGTTGCATAATTTTCGTGTACCTCAAATTAGTTAAAGTGAATTGTGCTCCACATTTTCTTGCACCAGACTAACACAACTACAGGATATGTAAAAACCAGTGCAGAGTACATAAAAAGATAAATGCACCTCTCAAAATAGCAGAAATGGAAAACTTTCCTTTATGAGCATAAGTTGGTTATATCACAACAGCAAAGAACAAATGATGCACATAAAACTAAACCATGCAAGCAAAATTAAACCATTCAGAATAAATTCTCCATAAGAATCCACCAAATTAGATCTTTAAGCAAAAACAAGAAACAAAAATGAGGAAATAGGATCGATTTGTCAATAATGCACACCAATTAGACATCTAAATTTGGAAAGCAGAAAAGGTTATTACAACACATTTATAATTTAATGAAGGGAACATTTCCAAAAGCAGAAAGTATGTGGGAATTATCCCCTTATTGAAGAAAGAAAAAGGAAAAATGAAAATGGTGTATGCCACCATCGTGAATGTGCAACTGAGCTCCCCAAATTTTTACTTTTTGGAGCACATATACCCAAATGATGTTGATCAGGAATAAAAAAAATGCTAACAATGGAAAATTTTAATGTTATTTTTTACCCTGTAAATCTTTCACTATTTTGATAGATGCTTCAAAAAACTAATTTACTTGTACTTGGTTTTTGTTTTTGGTTCTTGTATTTCATTGTAACATCCAATTATTATAAAAGGGTTTGGAAAATAAGAAAGATTTGAAAAGAATTAATATTTTGCTTTCAGCATTTTAGACATGATTTAATACCCAATTAGCATAATTTGCTGGGTTTTGAGCTCAATTAAAAACAATACAAAGGATCAGGCCACAATTGCATATCCACAGGATAGTAAAGGAGCCAAAGTACATTTGGCCAAAAAAATTTAAAAATGTTAAAATTGGAATGGCATATTCATAAGTTGATGGCCTTTTACCTCACGAGCAACTAGAGTTAGATACAGGAAATTGAAGACCTTTCACAAGTTGAAAATATATATATATCTGATTTTGTCGGATAACCTGCATATTTGAAGACAAGATTGAAGAGACTATGATCACTATGGCTTATCATGCATTCATCTGCATGTATTTCTATCCATACAACTGTGCATGCATATTTGACTGCAAATGAAAAAAGAAAACTTCATACGTACACAAATTATTGAAAAGCCTGATTCAACTTATCTGCAAGCCACTGAGGAAATCTGAAAGCCTGAAAATACAAGAAATGTATTGAATAAAAATATAAACGATAAAGAAAAAAAATTACAAGGTAAGAAAGGTCAACAAACATACCTGATATTTTTAGCTATCACTGTATTTCCATCTTCAGCCCCAAGATGACGGATAGCAACTTCCTCCAAACGACCATCTCGGTAAGCATGCTGCAAAATTAGAATATCATAAATATACACCTTCCAAGCCTAAACTGATTGG
Organism: Reutealis trisperma; assembly: GCA_947687605.1. Lineage (NCBI taxonomy): Eukaryota > Viridiplantae > Streptophyta > Magnoliopsida > Malpighiales > Euphorbiaceae > Reutealis > Reutealis trisperma. The sequence continues at coordinate 1,218,442 of CANTUT010000085.1, forward strand.
CAAAGCACAACAAGAAAGAATTAATTAATCGACACAGATTTATGGGAATTATGTGCCAGTGCATAAGCTCATCTGTAATTTCCTAAGTCACAAACCACAAGACTTCAAATGGGAAATAAATGTATCGAGATATCTACAATGGCCATCTATTTATCCACATAAATTTTTTTGTTCTTTCTTTTAGGCTCAGAACCACACAAATGTAATAAATTCCCATCCTGTCTGGAAGAAAAGATTTAGGAGGGAAAGAGATATACAATAAGGAGGAAACTTCAAGAAGCCAGAGAATATTCTGAGAAGAAACAATTAACAAATTCAAACACACAACACAGTGAATAAAACTCTCAGAATTTCATCCTTTTCATTAATATTATGTAACTAAATTATCTGCTTCAAGCCTTCAGCTTAGTTTATGAAGGTACATCAACCAACACACGTGCTGTTTAACTTCCACATTGCAGTGCTGGAAACATATAAATAGACCAAATCAATACCCTGGCAGGCAACCTAGATTTAATTCAAATATAAACACTTTCTTCATATAACACAACTCAGACATATAAATAACAAACTACAAGCTCCATCTATCCCCAAATGCTCAAAATACTAGGATGTCAAAAGCCAAAATGACCAACACCAAATTTCCAGCAGAAGAAAGAAACGCTTGCAACATGGCAAAATCTAACAGCTTAGAAGAGAAAATTCTCCTCATCACTGGAGGTGTCGCTTGATAAATTCAGCTGCATTAATAGAAAAGCCATATAATCTTCATCAAAATATTCCTCAGCATCAAACATGTCGAATTCATCTTCCTCAATTAAGTGCTCAAAGTCAAACACATCAAATAATGCATTCATATTATCCACAACACTGGATCTGCAAGGACGTGGCCTCCGTGGAGGGGGTCTGTGATATTTCCATGTGTATGAGCCTGGCTTGACAGTATGCTGGAACACAACACAAGATTGTATCCATTAAAGGAGTCATAAAGCTAACGCTCTCCGCAAAGAAAGTAAATGAATACAAAGGTTTATAATTCTGAGAGCTATATGTAGAAGCGAAAGAACTCAGGGGAAGCCATTTCAATTGCACCTTCAAGAATCTCACTAAATGCAAAAAATAGAAAATAAATAAATAAAACATAAAGAAAATAAAAATAAATAAATGAAACAGTATAGTATAGTTCTACCCTAAAGTGAATGCTATATTTTTGCATTGGCACAGACCAAATGCAACACATTTGGCACATATGCAAGGTTTGGCAGAAATTAGGGTAAAAGAGTAGTATTGAAGCAGATGTGAGCAAGTAGTACAGTTAGTAAAATGATGATGGAAAATGTAAGCAGTCATGATGATGAAAAAAGTATATCATCATCAGGGCTGGTTTGTTGAACGGTTCCAAAGGACAGATGATCATACAGCTTAAAACCAGAGGAGACTAACAGTTGACAGTGGAAAGATCCATTGGAGAAGGTGGATAACAGTATAGAGAAAACCCCTTTGCATAAATAATTTGAGTTTCCAATTAGCAACATGCAACCATCCCAATGAAGTGAGAAATTATTTCAGCAAATACCTCACTGCCCATTCATATTCCAAACCCCATCCCATTTTCTAATTGAAACTACCCTTTCCAAAGGAACATGAGAATAATACATTATGCTCAACTCAAATCATGCCATCCAATTCTCAAGCTTTTCCTGCCCATTCATTGTAATCCAGATTTTTACAACCAAATCATATTGATCATTTCTTTTATTTTAAACAATTATCCTTCTCTCCACAACTAACAAAGAACTAAGTCTGACCAGAGCGGAATGAAGAAAAAGGATCCTCTAGTCAGCTATGAGTTTAACCTTTTTTCCAACTAATATTAATTGATCCTAATCAAATCCAGAGAATCATTATCAGTGGATTGTGCAACTGCAATTTGTTATGTCAATATTAACAAAACTGTGGATGCTATATTGAAAACTTTCTTTGGTTTGACATATGTGCAGGTAGAGCACCTATCATCTAAATTCTAAATAAACATACAGTCTATTTATCTATGGTTAAACACAATGATCAATCACACAAATAGTAGATAACAGAATATAATGTGGACATAGATTCAAGAACATCATAAGAAGCTTTCCAAGTCAAAATCCTCAGCTTGCCCTGGGAAGCATCATTCAACACAAATAAGGCAGAGCACGGCAGATTTATAGAAGTTAATGCTTGACAAACAAGCCCCCAAAAAAAAAATAATAAAAAGAGGAAAGTAAAGGCACAGTCAATGAAAAGATTCATAAGATGGCTTCCTTTCAATAGGCACAAAAAATTATAAGCAAAGATGTCCAGATTATAATGAAATCTACATTCTAATCGACAGACAAATACAGCTTCATACTATCACAATCTTGCAACTGCAAATTCAAAAAAGAACATAATTTTACCTTGTAAAAACAACTGGTTCCAAATGGGCAGTTCCCATTACCAAAATCAAAATGCTTGCAATCTATAGAGCTGTCACAAAATTTAAAATTGAAGACAATATACATTAGATTGCTTTATTAGGGAAAAAAAATAAAAGAAAATAAAAAAAGAAAGAAACAACAGTGTACATATATCTTAAAATGCTTCTAACTTCACTGAACTGATTTTGAAAAGTGCTTCAAAATATCTCATAGATTAGATTGACAATCTGGAATGCAGGCCACAGATAAAGAAAGCAGAAGATGCACCAACTAAAAATTTACCTGAGCTTCGCCTTGTAGCTATCAATGATCTCCTGCTTTTCTTCTTTAGAGGAATACCAAATGACACTTGGAACAACAAAGTAAGACAGCTTGCGGCATATTGGGCAAGCCCTCAATGCAGTATTGACATCCATTCCAGAGGTAGGGGAACTGCTACGCCAATTCCTAATGCAGGATATACAGAATGGATGATCACATTCTGATAACAGCCCAAACTTTCGTTCAGCTGTTGTTGGCTTTGAAAGCACACGATCTAGACATACACTGCATTCTATTTCTTGACTGTGTTTTAATGCTTCAAGATGTTTTTGCTTCTTCTCACATGTTTTCAAATGCTCCTCTCTTTCTTCGGGTCTGAAAGGATGCAAACAATGTTTCCCACAAGTGGGGCAAGGGTCACCATGAATATGAGGACATTTATCTCCACGAGGGCAATTACCAGCAGCAGCAAATGAACAGAGAGAACGCTCTTCAGGTTTAACATTCCTAGGCTCTATACTGCCACCATTTTCTAAGAAGTTGTTTGGCCTAGACTCCGAATTCCAAGCTGGCTTAGAGGGAGGAAAATAAGGCCTACTTGAAGCAGAAAGCTCTCCAGAAGCACCTGGGACTGATGTTCCTCTACTTGATCCATTTCTCACTGGACGAGCTGTAGATACAGAGCTCGATGCCAGAGATTGGTGTGGAATTGTTGATGAAGATGAAGCAGAATCTGACCTAGATGGTTTGACATGTTCATATCTGCATCGAGTTCCATACAAACATATTCCTTTTTGATAATAGGTGCAAATCTGCGTAAATAAACAAGCACAAACCAATAATGAGAAAACTAGAAATATAAAAAAAGAAATGAAATATTAGCAAGAAAACAGATAAAGAGAGCAGAATGAAATATCTTTACATTATTGGGTGGATCTTTCCAGTCATGTAAAAACTCGCAGTGCTCCCCTTTCAAACATGCTCCATGTGCAAAGAACTTGCAAAGTATCCTGCAAGAATAAAACCCAACCAAACCATTGAAAAAAAATGCTAACATAAAAGCCTGATGTTATAGTGGTGAATTTCCATCAAGAGAAAATCATTAAATTCAACCCCAGCGATGTTGCACATTAACCTGGCAATGCCATATATTTCTTAATTTTGCTCCATGCTCGATCACACAACACATTACAATACCAATAGTGAACAACAAGTTTATTCATTAAAGTTAGGATTCCTCATATATTAGAATAAAATATCAAGAATCATAAAATAACAAGTATTTTGTTATATGTAAAATCAAATCCAAAAAGGACAATATATAACAGATGGGAATGAACCCAAATTTCATAATTTAAAAAAAAACACACTAGTTTTACCAATTCAAATCTATCAATCAATAAAGTTAAACACTTTTTTTCTGTTTCTGTACAATCCCACATAATCATTTCTTCTATTGAGATGCTATGAGTAAATCATGATCAAATATCAATAAACATAAAAAAAGATGGTGAAATCAACAAGAAGAAATACAATCAAAACACAAAAAAATAAAAATAAAAAAAAATACCTCTTAGACATTGAGATTGAAGTTTGAAGGTGAAAAAAAATCAATTTTCCCCTTTTTTTGATTGAGCTAGAGAGAGAATTGAAGGTGAAAAAGCTCAGGTATTTGAAATTCGAATTTCGATGAGTGGAGGAGGAAGAGAGAGACAGAGCGAAATTGAAGGAGCCAATCACGTAAAAATGTAGTCATAAATTAAGGAAAAGCTCTGCCTCTGCCATTTCTCTCTCAATTCGTAAGCACTAAATCGCCTAGGGTTTCCATTTTTTGGCGGTTGGTGACCCGAACGATTGCTCTTCTCTCGAAGCCATCGAATTTTTTGGATTAAATACCGGAAATGTCCCTCTCAAGATTTTGCGTGCAGTATGGGGTATTTATGTAATTATATCAATTTGTGGATGATATTTTGGTAATAGTGATTGTATTTACAAAATAGAGCCTTGAAAATAAGTTATTTGGGCATAATTAAACCCCATTTGAAAATTTAATTGCAAAGAGTTTATATTTTTAATTTTTTAATTTTTTTATATTTATATATTTTAATTTTTTTTCTTTTTTTTCTTCATTTTTAATTTTTTAGATTTATTTTGTAATAATCATTAATTTAATAAAATTTGTATTGTTAATTTAGTAAATATTTTATAATTTTTCTTTTAAAAAATTATCTCATTTTAATATTTAATTTTTCAATTTTCTTAAAAAATAAATTTAAATATTAAACAATATTAAATACTAATTATTTGCTAAAAATATATTTTTTATTTAATATATATTATTTATTGTGACTTTTTATCTAATTCAAAATTCACGACTTATATAAATAATAATAGATAATGATTTCATTGTGAATGTATACTGAATTTTATTTAATATATTTTATAAATTAAATGTCAAATAATATTATATACTAATTATTTGCTATTTTTTGTTTAATATATATTATTTGTTGTAACTTTTTATTTTGTTCTGAATTTATAACTTGTATAAATAGTAATAAATATTAATTACACTATATGGAAGAAAATCAAATTTATTTTAAATATAAATTATATACTAATAAAATACTAAATTTTATAGTAATATATATTATTTTTTATTGGTACTAAAAAGTACTAAATTTTATAATAATTTATATTATTTGCTGTAATTTGTTGATTTTTTAATAAAAGTTTAGTGTTTTTAATTTTATAGTATTTTTAAAATTTTAAATTGATATTATGTAGTTTTTGTTTAAAAAAATCAAAACCTAACTAATTTAAAAAAAATAAAGAAAATTAATATTCAAATTTGTAAGATGTGAAGTATAATTAATATAAATTTTGTGATAGGTATATCGTCATATATTTTTTGTGCTAATGCAATCAACAAATAAGAGATTTTTTTTATTTTTGTTTAAACTAAACTAATAAAATTGTTTAATGGAGGAAAAAGACATAATTATGGTTAAAAATATTAACTAAAAATAGAATAAATAAAAAAAATTAAGATAACAAATAATATATACTTATAAACATATAAATACTTCTTGAAATTTTGAGAACCAATTTTATATGATATTAATTAATTAGTTAAATAATCATTTATCAAATAATAAATTTTAAACAAAACTTATACAAGTATAAATAAAATCACATTGAAAAAAATTAACAGTCCTAATTTGATAGCAATTCAGATAAATATTATCATAAATAAATTATATATTGAATAAACATTTGAAAAAATAAAAAAAAATGGGTCGTAGATGAAGCATATAAATTGAATATTATAAATATTTTTTTTTAGATTTACATGCTATTTTTTATAAAAAAATAAAATAAAATAAAATAATTGAGATGGTAAAAAAGTAATTTTTTTTTCAAGCCTCCCTTTAATCATTTCTTATATGAAAATTAAAATTTACTATTAAATATAGGTGAATGATGTGTTAAATAATAATTTTTTATTAAGTAAAATTAATATTAGGAGATTTTATTTCCATCATATATTTTACTGAAATTGGTGAAGAAATTTTGAAAGGATGCATATTTAGTATTTAAAATTCATTTTATTGGAGTATTTAAATTTATAAAATCTATTTTTTGAATTTGAGAAATCTTTTTTTTTTTTTGCTACTCTCTAAAAATTTTAAATTATAAAAAAAAAGTCATATTTTTTAAGAGAAATAACTTCATTAATTGATAATATATAATACCATTACATAAATATAAGAGCTTAAAATGTTATAATTTCTTGTTATAAAAAAAATGCTATAATTTCTATGTTATAATTATGTAAATAATTTTCTATAAGTTTTGAGATAGAAGGTTTAAAATTTAATAAGTTTAGTTGGGTTGAATTAGTTTTAATTGGTTTACTTTAATTATTTTTCTAATCAATATTTGTGAAGATATAAAATAAAATTTTCAAAATAAAAAATCACTTTTACTTATAAAATAACTATTTTTATATTTTATTTCAATTTTAATATTATGTTTATTTCAAAATAACAGTGAATTTTTATAACATAAACGTTTAAAAAATTAAAAAAAAATTAACCCTATGAAGTTTTTATATTAAACAATTATTTTTATTTTCCTCAATCTTATTACAGAAGCAAATTGACTTTAACATGACATGGCAGCATTTGATTGGTACATACAAGAACAGGAGATAATATAAACAGAATATAAAGGGCAAAAAACAATATCCACTACTAGCCAGTCTAATCTCATGGCCACCATTCTCTCCCAGTCAGCCCGCCTCTCCACCACCACAACCACCCAAAAACCACCGCAAATTCCGCCAATATCCAAAACCCACCTCCCAATTCCATCCCACAAAACTCTCCTGACTACATTAACTGCCACTATTGCCGCCACTACAATACTAACCACCACCACTCCTTCCCTAGCAGACCCACAAACCTACCAAATATACTACGGCACAGCAGCCAGCGCGGCCAATTACGGCGGTTACGGTGGAAATTCCGATAAGAAAGCCTCAGCTGAGTATATATACGATGTCCCAGATGGGTGGAAAGAACGGCTAGTTTCAAAAGTTGAAAAGGGTACTAATGGAACTGATAGTGAGTTTTATAACCCAAAAAAGAAGACTGAAAAAGAGTACTTAACATTTCTTGCTGGATTCAGACAATTAGCTCCAAGAGATGTAGTGTTAAACAATTTGGCCTTGTCTGATGTGAATTTGCAGGATTTAATTGCTGGAGCAGATAGTGTGAAGAGTGAAGAGAAGAAAGATGAAGATGGGCAATTGTATTATGTATATGAAATTGATGGAGTTGGGAAACATAGCTTGATTAAGGTTACTTGTGCTAAGAATAAGCTTTATGCTCATTTTGTTAATGCACCAACACCTGAGTGGAATAGAGATGAACAGACTTTGAGGCATCTTCATGAGTCTTTTAAGACTGTTGGATGAGAAAGATAATTTTTTTTTTTTTTAAAATATGAGATGAGGTTAAGCTTAATTGCTTGTTTTTGTGTAGTATTGATCTTTGGAAATATATATGTATGCAGAGGAATATTTTCTGTGCTAATTAAAGCTTTTGGTTTTAGTCTTTTTCAAGTTTGGTTCCCATTTAATAATTGGTTTATGGTTTGGATTTTGGTTCTTGAAACTCATGAAGAAAGTTTAATGATTACTTCGTCTTTTGCATTTGATAGTTAGTATGTGATCCATTCTCCGTTTTCAGTTCTGTTTTATTTTTTAATCTCTGGTTTCTGCTGCAATTTTCCTGGAAAACATTTTCCACCACTCCTATTTCAGGGAATTCATCAATGCAGATCAAATGGTTATACATTCTCAATTCTCTGTTCTCTCTTCTGTTTTACAAATTTCTGGTTTCTACTGCCATTTTTCTCAAAAATGTTTTGTAGCATTGCATTGGAGATAGTTCAATTCAACTCTATTTAGGACTTGCAAGTCTGCAACAAATATGTAGTTTTTATATTAGACTTTAATAGAATTCTGCAAAATATACCATTAAATGGAATTGAAGACATTTCATTCTATCTCAAAAGCAGGACATATCATACTCATCTAGCAGTAGCACTCTGCCACTGTGAAGCATCTCCATTGGAAATTATAATCCTGCTCCAATGAATTTCATGTTATCTAAAGATCAAGAAAAGGAAGATAATCTGTCGCTAATTCCAACCTTGATCTATGATAAAATACAATGTGTGAACTATAACATCCTGCCTAATTGGTCCGTTATTCAACAAATTCTTTTGAGTCATTGCCTAATCAGCAAATTTTCATCCAAGTAAATTCTATGCATTCATTTCCAATTCATCTAAAACGCTACAGAAATGTCTACCGTAAAAACAAGAGGCATACCGCAATTTACAATACTAGAAGCTAAATTTAGGACTCAGGCCAACTGGGACTAATACAAAGTGAAGCCATCATCGTAGGAAACATGCCACCCTCGTCGACAAGGTGGGGCATTTTCATCATACTCAGCACAGCAACTCCATTTTTTTTTCCAATTTGCACTTCCAGTATTTGGTCTATTACTCTTCTCATTCCATTTATAGACAATAACTCCAGAGCCATCAGTCCATTCTCCATCAATCCCTTGGTTTGGAGGAGCAAAAGAAAATAGTCCCTTCTCTCCTACAAACATTGAAAACATAATTTCTATTTCAAAAGAACATTTAAAATCCCACCAATTAAAAACTTGGGATTTTTTGCTACACAATTAAGGTTAAAAACTTCACTACTAAAAGTGGAAGAGAGAGGTGGGGGAGGCTCTTCCCACACTCTACTATCTCTACATGAAATAGTTGCTCAAAAGACTTGAAAGTTCTAAACTTTTTCATTTTTATCTCAAGCAATGACCATTCTTATATTTTAGATGAACTCTGCTTTTTCTCAAGTTAGGAGCAGAGCATTTTTCATGTCAATTCTCAATGATTTACACGGCCTATTCAAAATTGAATATCAAGAACAAGATAATCAGATTGATTAAATATTAAAAAAACACGGTTACAAGATTAAGCTGTTTGCTGCTAAGATTTGAAAGAATGATTTATTTGGTTCAAGAAACCGATAAACAAAACATATAATTATGATGTGGGAGGCAAGAAACAGAGTAAAGGACTGAAATATTTAGCAGAAAATTAGAAACCCACTAATGAGTGGCTGAGAAAAGTTTAGAAAAACAATACCTGTGGTGTGGCCATGGAAAGAGCAAGCAATTGGGGAATTATCTTTGTCAAGATAAAGAGTACTACACCTCAAGCAACGTTTCTTGGTTTGGATTTGAGATATAATATTTGGTTTTGCCTGATCATGATTCAATGATGACTTGATTATGAATAAAGTAGATGGGTTGGAGTGAAGGCTTTGAGAAAGATGGCGTGTCAAAGCCATGTCGTTAATTCTCTTCAGAGACAGAGAGAGAGAGAGAGAGTCGTAAGAACTTGAGAGGAGAAGAGGGCATGCAGACTTTGCTAAATTAATGGAGATGATGACCTCCAAAAAAAAAAAATTCCTGTTGTTTAGATTTTAGGTAGGGTCTAGGGCCTTCTGTGCTAGAGGGCTGAGTATACTCATCTTGGGCTTAAATTGACTTTAACGACTCATCCGAAATAAATGAATTTCATCGAATTTTATAAAATTCATTTTGAATTTTATATTTTTAAAAAATATTTATTTTAATTTTATAAATTTAATTTGATTGAATTGAATATAATTAAATAAAATTTTATAAAAATAGGTGAAATTTTCAAATAAATTTCATAAAATTAACAAAACAATTTTAAAAACAAAAATATCATTTTCTTCATCTTTAATTTATGTACTTTCTCTCTCTTCTCTCTCCTTTTACTTCTCTCTCTAATATTTTTCTCACTTTATTTTTTTTACTTATTTTTCTTTCAATAACAACTAATTATTTATTATATTTAAAAATTAAATATTGATTATAAATATAAAATATAATTATTTTTTAGTTATATTTATTATATTAAGAGTATTTTAAGAAATAAAAAATAATTCAATTATAAATTTATTCCATACATAAAAATATGAAATTCAATTAAATTTCATATACTTGAATTCATTTACAAATGAATTTTCATATTTGTAATTCATTTGTTTCTTAGGAACTCCAAAATGATTTAAGTTCCAGAATTGAAACTACTTGGAAGTGAAGAATTGTTTAAATTAAATCATTCAACTAGCAATTCACTTCTTTGTTATAGATATGAAGATTGTTTTTTACATAAAATATGAGATATGTAAGTTATTTTACATTTTTTTTTTAAAATTAGACTAGAATATTGTACCAATCACAGAATATATGTATATATCGTAGTTATATCATGATTAAAATTTAAAGTATGTTTCATATGATATGAGCGCAAAGTTCTCCATATTCAGAAGAAATATTATGTCCACCTACATTTTCTTTGGATTCATTACTTACATATAAAGAGATCTTCATAAAGGCATTTAAGTGGGATACAAATTTAAAATATTTATACAGATAATGCCATAAGTTATAAATATGTTATCAATTTTAAATTACAATAAGTAAAATTCTAACATTCTCCTTTTAAGAGTACTCGAAACATTACATTACACTTGCTTTTTAATCTGGAAAAAAAATAATCTCTAATAGTCAAATGACATATGTATATTATAAGAAGTTTCCACTTTCTCATATAAATAAGTAAATGAAGGAGAGAGAAAATGCTCCATTCTCGTTCTCTCTTCACTCTTCTTCCCAAACTTTCTCTCTTCATGTATCAAAAAATTAAAGGCTATATTATTTCACCATATTGAATAAAACTGAGTACAAGAATTTATATACAACTTACAAATTAATAATTGTAACCACTCATTAACAACTAAGTTGACTAAACTAATTAACTGACTAATTAAACTAATTAACAAAAGTAGTAACAAACTACTAAGTGCTAATATATACTGTAATACTATGCTCTCTCTACTTTTTTGGACCAGCTCACAGACTTGATCTTCAAAAACTTCTCGCCGAGTCAACTTTAAGGTACTCTTAACTTTCCTTTTCCTTGTATACATGTACTACCCTTCACTAGTCCATCCACCATTAGTACGAGATAATTGATTGCTCATCAATATTGAAACAACATATGATCTTTTATTAAATGGGTATATTTACATAGCGCATCTTGGTCTAATACATATGATCAAATGAAAAATAACATTAGAAGATAGACGAGAGCTAAGAAAATTAAAGAGCAACCTACTAAATTTACCAAGCATGATATTATATGTATATATATATATATATATCTATAAATATAGCAGTAAACAAAATGCTCATGATAATGTGATAATTAATTCACCTAAAACCCAAATTTCCTAGTCATTTATCACATTGAGGACTCCTCGTCATGTTCAATTTCAGAAGCCAATTCCTCTTCTTCTTCCAAAGAATCAATACCAAGAGCTGCATGGCCATGACCAAAGGCTTTAATATGATCTTTAAGAGATCTCTTGTGCTTAAAATCAGACCCACAAATGCAATACCAAAATTTACCACAATTCTTTTCATGGGTTCTCCAATCACCTTTAACAGCAAATGGCTTGCCACATTTTCTACACCTAAAAGGTTTGATTCCATGCTTTCTCTTGTAATGAGTTTGGAGAGTTCTAAAGTCTTTGAGTGGTCTAGCTCTTGGATGATCAATGTTATGCTTGCAACCAGGTGTACAACAATAGCATGGGAGTCTTAGCATTCCTGTTGGTTGAATTCCTCTTAATGAGTCTGGTCCTTTTCTGTATTGAGATCCATGTCCCCACATATGCATCTAAAATAATAAGAAATTTTTCATATTAGGAAAAAGAGATAAAGAGGATAAGAAAAGTAGTGTTGGATATTATTGTAAATAGGACTATATTTAATCAATGGATTCCTAACATGACAATTATGCTATACCAAATTTTTTACATGTAAAATGATATGGTATTGATTAAGTTCCTAACCTCAGAAAGTAGTTGTTATCATTTTTAAATATTAATGTTATGCCTGCATATCATAAATAGTTACCTAATTAATTATAGGAACAAAATAAACAAGTGAAAAAAAATAAAAGGAAATTGAAAACTAAAAAGTAATAATTAAGGATTTTCTATTCCTAGTTATAATTACCCTTGGTTATATATTGGTTTTTTAAGGACTGCTCTAAGGCACTCTTTAAAAAATAAAAATTCAAACCCGATTCAATAAATAAAATTAAAAATAAAATAAATGAGTAAATAATGAGTATTTTAACCTATCATTTGAGATAATAATGACCATAACAAAATAAAACTCAATCAAAATCTCTATTTTTTTTTCATTCAACCTATTTTTGTAATAATTTAATCATATAATTGTTTTGCAACCATATGTTTTGTCTAAAAAATACTCAACTGTTATTAAGGACACACGTTAGAAAATTGATTTATTTGAAGGGGAAATTTATTATATTTAAAATTGATTTGACCTTTTATATACTATAAGAATACACTTGACCATACTATTTATTAATCTCATCATTTCATAAAACTATGAAGATAGGTGAAAATTTGAAATTTCAAAAAATATATATATTTGGTATAAGTGGGGTAGTACTTCATCTAAAACCTAGCTAAAATGACTATGCATAAATTTATTCACATCACCAAGTTCCAACACGTTAATTATTAATTAAGTACATAGATGGCTTTATATAATTAACATAGTTATTATAAGTTAGAACTTACTAAGACTTGTAATTAATTGTACTTATTTCAAGCTTAAGAGTTTCACATCATTGGGGCCTGAAGTTCTTGATAAAAACAATCTGAATCCAGGGTGTACTTTTGCAGACATGAGAGATGAAATGCTGGATGTTTAAGTTCACTGTCCAAACAGTAATTTTTACAGTCAAAAGCTGAGTGTTCTGAGTAATAAGCTCTTATGATGAGAACACTGAACCACTGTATTTCTTTAATATGCAGGTTTTTACTATTTAACTTCACAAACAAAACCAAAACAACAAACAAGGAATATCTGATAAATGGTTAATTTATACAAAGAATCTCAATTAGGAAGGACTGCTACATATCATACACTATAAAAAACTAAAAAGAAAGGTATTAATCAAGAAAATGTACAAAGAAGGAAAGAGTCTCTTTCACATTGAGGTTGAATAATCATTTTCTTTTGAATAATTATTTTCTTTCTTTCTGTTCTTTTTTTTTTTTTTTTTTTTTTGAAAAATGCTATTTTAGATAATGTTTAAAAAAAATTTGAAAGTGTTATTTAGCTATTTTGAAACTTTTATTATTAAATTATGTAAAACTAATCTTAAAAATAAATTTTAATGACTTTTGTCAACATTTTCAACTTAAATTCTTTTTTTTTAACAGCAGTTCAAACAAGAATACAAACAGATTTAGAGTGTACTTAGTCTTAGAGTTCTTGGACAGAAAAGATAGTATAGCTAAGACCTAGCTGAAAAGAAGGATAACAAAAAATGCAAAGAAAGTACAAAAAGAGAGAGAGAGATAGATAAAAAAAAAAAAAAAAGCCTGAAGGAAACATATTCCATGCACTAAGGAAAATGGGGCGTACCTGCAAGTTATTGTATCTGTTAAAGGTTTTGGAGCAAACAGGACATGAAAATTGTGTAGGACCAATGAGAATCTGAGAAGGGGAAGGAATCCAATATTGCCCCTTGTTTAGAGTCTGTAAACAGTGCACTGAAACTAAATGACTACTGCTACTTCCCTCATTTTCCTTATCTCTTGATAATGGAGGAGAAACCCTAGAACCCAGATCAGAATTAGGGCGAGGAAGGCCTATATGTAGAGCTACAGTCACAGTGTCATCATCTTCACTATCATTATCTTTTTTCTTCTTCTTCTTTTCATCTTCAATTGAACTAGAAGAAGATTCATGGGGTTCTTGATCTTGTTGTTGTTGTCTTGGAGGACTTAAGTACTCTATTAGAAGAGGAGTTTCTTTGAGATAATTAGGTGGGGGAGGATCATAGTTTTGGTATTGAAAATTGTTGTTGTTTGAGAATAGGTGAAAATTGTTATAATAAGGGGGGGGATTTGATGAGTAATTAGGAGTGAAAGTAGTATAGTGAGAATGAAGAGGCATAAAGTTGAACCATCCTGTGAAGAGATTAGAGCATGGGTCTGCCATGAGAGTGAAAGCGCAAGACAAAAGAAAAAAGAAATATGAGAGTATGATTTTAATGAATTTGTTGGTTTGGAACTTTGGGATAGAAGGGCAAGGGTATATAAATAAGTGCAGACAATAGATCAAGATAGAGAGAGAGGGGGTAGGTTTAGGGGTAATTTTGAACACACGAAGAATAATAAAAACAGTAAAAGATGATCGATATAAATTAAAGTAGTCTTCGTATTTCAAATATATTTACGACTTGAAATTTCAATCGAAATTTAATTAATTTAAAAAGGATGATATAATAAAAGTTCACTATAATGAAATTGTTTATATAGGATGATAATTAAGAAAAATTCTTGTAATTTTGAACATTAAAAAATTTATAGAAGTAGTAAAAGTTCATCAAGATTAATTTAGTGAAATTGTTTTCATGATTATGCATAGTGAAAATGCGAAACTATAAATTATAAATAATAAAAACTTATTAATATTAAAGTTATTTTCAGAATAATACAAATTTAGACGGGAATCTTATAATATAGTGAAATGAAAGTGTGTAGAAAGCCAAGAAATTACCCTTTAAAAGCAAAATTAGGAAGATGATCAAGAAGTTATAGAAAAGAAAGAAAAAGCCAAAGACACAAAGTCAGAGATTAGACTAGGAGAGGTTGTCTCTCAAGAGAGATGAGAAAGAGAAAGAGGGAACATTCTGTTATTTTTAACTGTTATCTATATCTTGCTTGAAGCAAACAAGTAACCCAATCCGGCATTTGCTTTGGTGGGCGTGAATTGTGTTTGAATTTGAAATGTGCATGCACAGCATTGCTACTATAACTATGACTATAAGCTTTCCCTGCTCCTATTCTTTCCACTATCTACTACATGCCTATATCCCAATTTCTTTCTCTTCTTAATTATTCATTTATAGCTCATTTGCCTCAGTCAACAAATTCATCAAAGCAATTTCGGTGATGGGTTTTGAAATTTCATGATCTAAGACTTTTTTTTCTTAAATTTTGTTGAAAATATTTTATTTGTGAAAAAATGTTACTTTTGGAAAAAATTTATCATAAATCATGTACTCGGTATTTATCAATGCAATCTATCATGTGCATGTCTATATTAAAAAAATCACCTTTTGTTTTGAAAGTAGGAAGTTTTTTTTCTTAAAATTGATTTAAATCTTTTTTTTATACTGATGATCAGAAATATTTTCTATTTAATTTTTATGATTAATTCTTTTTTCATGTGAGTTCAAAGGCGTATTTAAAAATTATCTCCTCAAACCTTAAAAATCAATTTATCTTCTTTCATAAAAAAAAATTAATAATTTTTATTGCTCAATTTTTTTAATAAATTTACCTTCGATTAAAATTTGAATTTGAAATATATATTTAAAAACAATTTAAATAACATTAAATTAAAAGCCTATTAATGTTTCAAACCTACCATAAAAATGTAAAAATTAACTATCTTATATATAAAAAAGACAAATAATGAGGCATTTCAGTTAAAAAAAAAAAAAAAAAAAACCGAAGGGATATATATCTTGACAAATTGAAACAAAGTCAAGATGTACACATATAGATTGGAGTTCATGTTAAGTACCTAATCCAGAATTGAAAAGTTGAGGTGTTAATTAATTACTTTTACCAATCATAAGCCAAAAATTAATTACAAACCCAAAATAAAATTAATTAATTCAACAAAAAATAGAAGACGGTATTTAATTTTTTTCTTTTTTAAAAATTCATTGGAACTTTCCAAAAATACATTAATAATTCTAACAGTAACCATCTTATAGACAATGACAATTTCATTTGTCATTTCTCTTTCTTGGCGTTAACTTCACACTTAGTGATGAGTGATGAGTGACCTCTTCTGTGACAAATGGAATTCATATTAAACAGAAAAAATAAAGTTTGAAGACAAACGCAAAAATTTCTTTTAAAAAAAGTTGGGATGAAAATGAAAAGCAAATACAAAAATAGTGTCTAACTAGAAAGAAGTTTTGTATATGGCCAATAAAAGCAGGAAATTGGACAGTGATATAGAAAAGTTATGGATGTAGTTGTTCAATTCTTTACTCTTAGATGCAAATAATTAATGTGTTTGTACATCTAAAAATAAAGACGAAAAAGTGCATAATAAAACTACTTTTTATGTAGCTTATTATGGTAGCACCTAGATGTTTCCATGGTAGAGATTTGTATAATAATTGGGGGCAAAGGAGTGAAGAAAATATGGTGAAGAAACAATTGAATTATTGGTTCTTGATGGATAATAGCTACTATTTGCAAACTTGACAATTTTGGGGTTTTATGTTTACACCTGCAGTAATGATGTTAGTGTTACAGAGGTGCCAATTTATCTAGGATACATTAATGTATCATTTAATATCTGCATCGTCTTTATTCAAAAAATATTTATATATATTTTAATAGAAAACATTGTGTAAGTGAACGATGAAATATAAATAACCAATTTAACATCATTTGGTTAATCTTTTTTATTTGAAATAGAAGTTTTCAAATTGAAATATTTCATTTTCATTAGATGTGGCATGAGATTATTAGCAGATTTGAATTAGAAAATAAGAGGATAAATGGCTATGATACCATATATATAGAGAGAAAAAATAAAAATATATTAATAAACTAACACCGATTAAATTAAAGTCATTATTAAAACCACTAAAATGAAAACGAAAAAATAATGAAATATTTTAATAAATATAAGATATTATTAAATGAAATTACTATGAGATTATGAGATTATTCCTTAAAGTATTAATAATATTTTGATGGGTTATTCAATTAATAATCTCTTTGTATGCTATTATAATTTAATGATCTATAATATATTTTTATATATATTTAATATTTCATATTATAATAATATGAAATTTTATTAAATCACAAATCAAACTAAAAATTCAATTTGCTTATTTTTTAAATCATGACTAACCTTATATATTTGCAAATCATAGTTTTTTATTTGCTCGATTTAAATGAATTAATCAGTTTCATCAAATTAAAGATTTTTATTTTTTTTGTATTGCCATATGTATATATGTATGTTTGGTCAACGAGGCTATTCTATTAACAAGTCTCTGCACGTAAGTTATCGAAAAGGGGAACTAAAACTTATTAATTGATTAGAGCAAAAAAGTTCAAATTAACCCATTTAATTTAATAGTTAAGTATTAAGTATAGTATATAAGGATAAAATAATTAAATATTTAACCTCAAGGGGAACTGTGATTTAGCTTTTCTAAAACTAAAATTATTACTAGTAATTTTTAAATGAAGACTTGTTAATTAATTTGCTGGGAGCTAAGTTTGACCCATTATTGACAATTATAGAAAAAAAAAATTACTTAAGGTTCAGCTAATTTCAAACATAGAAGTACAAAATTACTTAGTTAAAAGTAAAGGAATTATGAAAAATAACAAATTACATTTCCCAAAAATATCATTCATGTTCTCAATATATGTAGAGAATTTAGGTAAAAAAGGGTTAATTAAACAAATCTATACTTCCTAGATTTCATTTGCGACTATCTAAGACATCACACCTTTGGGTGAATGAAACATAGTACTATTACTTAATAACAATCTGACCAAGTTCAAAAATGAAAATTTTTTAATTATAAAAATATTATTGCCTTGTTTGGCATGAGATTTTCAAATGAGAAATTTTACAAAATCCATAAATTTAGGCTAAATCTACCTTTTGGCAATCTAAAAGATGGTCAAAATTCATAAATTTTAAAAAAACTCTCACTTTTCAAAATCTTTCATTTTTTCATTTTTGAAGGTTTTTAATCCACTATTTTTTTTGGTATAAGAAATTGTGATGATTTTTTTATTCTAAGATTGTCTCTAACAATTTACTCCCTCCATTCTGAAAAAAAGTGGCCATTAAGAAAAAATTACCATTTTTAAGGTAATAATAACTTTATTATAAGTTGTCAAAAAAAACCTCCTATTAATTGCAGTATAAATTAGAAAAATATTTCTTGTACTTGAGAAATGGAATGGTAAATTAACCATTTTATCATATTTTTTTATTGGGTTACTAAATGACTACTTATTTATGATCAAAATTAATTTTTTTAATAGTTACTTTTTTCATAATTGAGGGAATAGTGATTTTATAATCAAACCAAACGGTGAAATTCTTAAAATTTATAAATTTAACAATCAATGAATTTTATTAAATCCGTATATTTAAAAATCTCTCAATTCAAATAAAATCTATATTATTTAATTTGTCAACATTGAATGGCAGAGTGTCTTTACCTTATATATGAGGTTTTAGGTTACTTTATTTTAAATCAAATTATGATACTTTATTTTTCATAAATTTTACAAAAAAAAAAAAGTTTAATTTAAAAAAAAATTATGATTTTTCGTGAGATAGCTATTTTTTTCATAATTATGAAATTAGTGTTCTTTTTGTTAATTTAGGAAATTTTTCATATAGTTATTATTTTGCATAAAATATCATATTTTCATAAAATTAATTTTATTTTTTGCAGCTAAGAAGAATTATAAAAAAAAAATAATTTTATTTGCAAAAATATGCATAATAAGATTATATTTTTTGTAAGAGAGCCATTTTTCATAATTATGAAATTATTTTTGTTTAATTTAAGAATTTTTTTATAAAGTTATTATTTTGTACGAGATAAGTTATAATTTTATAAAATTAAAATTCTTTCACAACTAAGAAAAATTATAAAAAAAAAATAATTTAAGAAAAAATATAAAAATTTGTGATTTTTCGTAAAAGAGTTATTTTTTCGTAAAATAAAACAAATTATATTTACATTGATTTCTAACAAAAACCGTAGAATATAAATATTTATGTTTTGAAATCCATTACACTTAAAATGATTTCTTTCAAAAAATTAATTAGGATATATATATATATATATATATATATAGAGAGAGAGAGAGAGAGAGAGAGAGTAAAAGTTAAGGTCATAAATATTAAGAATATAATTTTACATTGATTAATTACAAATATATTAAGTGATTAATATAAAAATGGACTACCTATAATTAATAACTAGTTTTTAAAGTTGGTTCTCCAAAATTTATATTAAAAATTTAATATGATATCAGAGTTTAATCGATTTTTGTACCATCTTACGTTCTATTATAATTCGGATTGAAATTTTAATTTCTTATTAGTTAAGGGTTTTTTTTCAAATTTCTTACTCATTGAGAATTTCTGTCAATTGTCTTACCTGTGGAGGGTTCTTTTCAAATAATCCAGTTCGTATCATAAATTACAAGTGTAAACTGAACTTAATCAACAATTGTCTTCATCCAATTGCTACTTGAGAGGAACTATTAAAAATATAATCTCACATTGATTAATTATAAATATATAAATTGATTAATATAAAAATAAACTTCCCTGCTTTAATAACTAGTTTTTAAGGTTAGTTTTTCAAAATTTATATAAAAAATGTAAATAACTTATAAGTGTTAAGATCCAACCAACTAATTGACTAGTGCTAGTTATTTTAATATTAATTAGACCCAAACCCATTTTTATTAATGGACTCTGTACTGTACTTATTCATTTTTATCCTTTTAATTCAATTTCTATTTCGGTATCATAGCAGATTTGGCCTAATTTCTCAATTTCTAAACTATCCATTTGCATGTCCAGTCCTACTGCCTAGTCTGGTGTTATCGCTACATTTCAATCTAATTTCAAGTTTTAGGTAAAGAATATTATTTTCAAGTGACAACTGATTTTCAAAGTTAAATTCTAATTGCACATTGCCAAAGAATAAAAAATGTAAACAACTTATAAGTGCTAAGATTCAATCAACAAATTGGCTAGTATCAGTTATTTTAATATTGGTTGGACCCAAATCCAATTTTATTAATAGACTATATATTTTATTCATTCACTTCATTTTCTTTTTTATCAATTTAATTTCTAATAAAAAATAAGTGAATGCACCAAAATATCTGAATTAAGTTGGCATATGCATAGCACTCACACAATACAACTGGATTTCAAATATTATTAAATATACATTTGCATGAGTTCAAAAAAAAAAAATCAAAATGTCACTCACTGTAATCTATGTACTAAAAAATTAATGTTAAAGTTTAGATAAATGATTTACAAAAAAATTTGAGTCATTGGCCTCCAAATTATTTATCTTTTTTATGGTAACATTTTATATTTTTGTTTAGTATAATTTATTTATATTTTAATTGGCCATTAATAATTTAAAAAATATTTATTATTTTTAGACTTTTAGTTTGATTTAAATTATATTAATTAATAGTTATAACATTATTAACGTTATACTTAAAATTTTCAACTTTCTAGTTTTCCTGTTTTAGTTATAGTAAATTCTTTATAAATAGGTTTTAATAGTAAGAAAATATTTGGTTCAACTTTTTAATAATCACTGTCAAATAATTGATGTTAGTCTTTTTTATGCTAAGTTGGCAGTTGAAAATTGAACCGCTAGTTTTTATTTTCTTATTTTTTTTGACATTTAGTTTTCAAAATTCAAACCAAACCAATTATGTTTTTTAAGGCACTTTTAATTATGTTTTAAATGCCTGAGCTCATATCTTGCTTGTTTATTATATATATGTATTAAGTAAAGGCTCTTCTTAATAAAAGAGTCTTTAATTGTTTGACTAAGGTCCAAGCTGATAATTTTTATGTTTTCCAAGATTGCACGAGTGTGTGTATGGGAACTGCAAATGAGGGCTTTTGAATTTTTAATCTCAATGTCCAAGACTTATTTTGATATTTGCTAAACATGTACATTAACCTATGCCACTTCCAGTAAAGACCAAATTAAATTACCATGTGTTATCCTAAATTGCTTTTGTTAATTACCTACAGAAATTAATGAGGGAAATAATTAATAAAGAGATCTGCCATTTGTCCATAAAAAGTCAATCAAGGGCCCTCTTGCTTTGGGCAAATACTAAATTTTCTTTTGATATCAAAAAAGTGAAACATTCAAACAAACGCACCTTAAGTTACATAAAAATAATTTTTCTTTTTATTATGTCACATAAAATTAATAGTAATTATTTATAATTAAAAAAACTCAAATATTAATAGTAATTATTTATAATTTAGAAAACTCGAATACGAGACTTTCTATTTTTTACATTTTTGAAAGAATGAGAAAACTAAATCACATATAATTGACTAGAAAAATATTAAATTAAATATAAGAGAAATAGAATTAATTATATATATATATATGCTCCAATTGTAAATATAAATCATAATTTCACACAATTTTAAATATGATTTCAATATTATTAACTAAAATTCCATTAGAAATTATATATATATATATATATATATATATATATATATATATATATATATATATATATATATATATATATATATTACATCAAAAAATTGTCATAGGAGATGGAAGTCGTTAGCTGTTGATTAACTTAAATCTCTAATGATCTATTACACAATGAAGTAATAAGGAAAAGGTTTGTTGAGAAATATTTTCTTAATGTTTAAAAAAAATAAAAAAAAATAGTGGAGAGGGTGATAATGGAGGAGGTGCATGGGATGTTTAGAAAGAGAAAGGATAATCCAATACCATGATTGGAATTCACTGTTCACATACTAATATGACATCACTATTTATGGTCTTTTTTTCTCTCTTTTCCTCCATTTGCTTAAAGCTGAGAGTGATGGGTTATCTGTTGCTGTTTTATGAGTTATGACAATTGACACCCCACTTTTACATCAATACAAATGTTTTATGAAACTCAAGTACCTTAATTTCCATGTTCATTCACATTAATTTTATTAATTAATTAGACTCTTGAAGTTTTAGTAAAAAAAAAAATGCTCAAAATTGAAATCTTGAAAATTATGATATACTAATTGAAGTTTTATTTTTAAAATTATAAAAACATTAAGTTTCTCATTGATTAAAATAAATTTTAGTAAAATGCCATCATTTAGATTAGATGCATGATACGAATGTTATAAATGTGTTAATCTAGTAGAGATATTTTAGTGCATTCGTTGTTTTCTGGCCTTTACTTTTTACTCAAAAAATAAAATTGTTTAGATGCGTAAGATTTTAAGCGAGAAATTTTTTACAATTCAAAAATTATGTACCTTCTTTCTTTAATAATTGAATAATAAAATTGAGCTAAATAAATCTATAAATTTTCTGAATTCTCTCATTCAAAATTTCTAAATTCAAACATTATCATTTTAAGATTAAATTCTCTATATAAAATAAAGGGATTTTAAATTCCATTTTCACTCTTGTGTTATCATTTCAAAACTTTTCATTTACTCCAATGCTAGCTTTATATATATATTGCCAAAAATGACTTATCCTAGAAACTGGTCCACGAAGCTATATGATCCAAAATTTTCCATAATACATAGCCCAGAAAGTCTGTTTGGACCCTGCAATAATTATTTTAGTCTGCTAGAAGTCTGTCTCTGCATCAAGCAAACTAACACTTCCATGGTATACTTCTGAAAGTATCAGAGTCTGAATTTTTACCAATATGGGGTTCTGTAATTTGTATATTCATTTTCTTCCCTCTTCCTCTTTCTTTCTTTTATTTCCCCCATTTTTCCCTTTGATTTTCACCTGTTTTCTGTAAGAAATTAAATGTTTTGGATTGAATGACTCAAAAGCAAAATGTAATTAATAACTTAATACTAGGAAAATGTATTCATGTAGTGCATTTAAAAAAAATATATTTTTCAATTCTATGATACATATAGAAATATGAATACGAGACTCAGAGATACTGAGCTAAATTAAAAATCAATTAATTTTCATATTTTAATCATAAATGATAAAGTGATAATTTAAAGTTGTATCAAGTGCAACAAAAACTTTATATGATTAATCATTTGAAATATCTATCAAATTCATATAAAAATTCATTAACTAATTTTTAAAATTTGTTTTCTACTAATTTATTGGGCTTCAATTTCATATTTATCTTTTTTTTTTTAGAAATTACTCAAGATCCTAAAATTAAAAACATTGTCTTGCCAAAAATCACTGTGATTTTTTTTTTTAATTTCAAATCTATGTTCTTAACTTTTTCATATCTATTCGATTTTTATTTTTCTAGTGGATTGTAATTAAATTTTTTAATTAGGCATTATGTAGTTTAATTTTTAGAATTTTTTAATCATGTAGTATGTAGTTTGATTTTTATTTTAACTTGGTGGATTATTAATAAATTTCTTTAATTATGTAGTTTGATTTTTGTGTTTGTTATATATACTGATTTAATTTCAATGGAAGTGGTTTAAGTTGAAAAAAAAATATATTTTAATTATTTAAAAATAGAAAAATTTCTAATATCCATTTTGTTCTATTCTATACCGAACCGTCATATTAGACCAGAATCTCTATCTCGAACCATTCTAAAAAATCGGACTAGTTCAGTACGGAAACTTTTATCTTATAAATTGGTTTTGGAGATCTATTTTTAAAAAATTTGGAAACTCGGTTCCATTTCAAAGATTTTCAAATCTCTGAATTCCCTTAAGCCGTACTCAACCCTAAATAGAAATCTACTTGTTTCAATCAACACTAGCAAAAGAAAACGAAAATATTAGTAATTATTGAGAGTTTGTCTTGTAATACATGAAGTTGACAATTTAAATTTTGACAATTTTTTCAGTTTTTAGATAGAGATTTACAATTTAAAGTGGATCAAGTTAAATTGAAATATTATATATTACCTGAACTTAATTAAAATTTTCCTTTCATGCTTGAATTTAATTTGAAAGATCTTTAAAAATAAATAAACTCATTTACTAACTTTAAATTATAACTCAAATAAACTCGACTAAATTTAAATTTAAATTTATAAATATTATTCAACAATTATGTATAATATGCAATATAACTATGTATGTATAATTAATTGCATAGTATAACGCAAAGAAAACAAGTCCATAGAAAGAAAATTAAAAATTTTCAATTAATTAACAATGTTGGGTTGGTCTACTTCTTTAATATAAATGGGATATAATGTTGCTCACTTCACAAACAAAATGAGATATACATAGGGGAACACATTGTCCTTAAATTGAATGAATACATACAAAGCAAAGAGAGGAAGCTTTAATTTTTTTTTTTTTTTTTTTAATTTGTCTACATTCAAAGGTCTCAAAAAGGCATTATTTTGGAGACAGAATAGTGAGTGATGATCAGTGATTGTCTTTTAAAGAGTTACAGAAAAGAAAAAGAAGAATGATATATAAAATAAAATATGGCAAAAAATAGACCTTTCAATGATCTCCACTGCTTGGATATGAAAGAGACAGCTTAATTCCCATTAAATTTAATCATGCAATTTCAGTAAATTATTAGTATTATTATTATTATTATTGTTATTATATCAATTGGCTATATATATATGGCCTTATAATAAAATTATCAACAAAAGGATAAAAATAGAAATAATGTAAATCTGCATTTGAAGCTAGGCTATATATAGCAGCATATGGGCACAAAATAATTGTGACACTGCTTAAAGGAAGACAAGTAAATGGGTTATTGATTCACAAATATTGGTGAATTTGATTTTGAATTTAAAACTTTTCAGTTTTAAATATCTCTCTCGCACTATTGAATTAAAAAGATTGAACAATATGACTGAATTAAAAGCTCGTCTATTGCTCATCCATTAATTATATTATTTACATTGATTGGATTATTTATTACTATTAATCACCTACGATTAAATATCAACTAATATAAATAATACATATAATAAATGATCACATGCTAAAGTGTAATTAATTTAGTATATAAATGACGTAATAGACTAAATCTATTAATTTAGACATGTTATGCTAGTTGGTAATTGGCTTCATTAATTCATTTAAGCACTAGAACATTCACTAATAAAACCAACGCTGAATTTTCATTTCTTTTAATTTGAATCATCTGTTTTTTTTCTTTTTGTATTTGTGCTATTTATTTTTTTATAAATGTAATTTCACCTTGAATTTAACTCAAAATCCTTTTTTATTATTGAATAAAAATTCATTGAATTTTCACATTGTACTAAATTTATCTTTTAAATCCAATTCATTGACTCGTTTACGCTAAAATTAAAAGATCCGTGTAAGAAGAAAATTAACCTCAGTGACAAGATATACAGCAACTGATGATTAGTCCATATGCCAGAATGATGTGGCCTAATATTGCTCAAAACTTTTGGGCCCTTACTGGAAAAAAGAAAGGAATGATGTGGCCCAATATTGCCAAACCCTAGGCCGAAAACGCAATTATTAGTGGAAATGCGGAGGATCGAACTCCGTGCCTCTCGCATGCAAAGCGAGCGCTCTACCATTTGAGCTACATCCCCTAGCCGACAGGGACAAAAACAAATCACTATTAAGAAGGTAAACATACTGGTACCATGCTTTAAAAAAAAGAAAAAAAGAAAAATTGATAGGTTTTATGATCAAACTGATAATGAAATTCTAGTCCTAATTGTTGCTAGATTCTTCTCATTTTTCATTCAATCTGCTGCCAAAAAGTTGAATTTATTAGAGGGATGGAAAAAGGAAACTAACAACAATGTTGCATATGATGATGTTAACTGTTAAATATATGCCAAAACATAATCAAATTGTTGATATGAAGATCATTAACGGTACTATAGGAAAAAATGAAGGTCAAGAAAATCTCAACATAAAAGGAGTTTTTGTTCAATTTACTATTCAAAAATTTCCATCAATCGTCCTAGTAGTTTTAGTTAGTAAGAGTCTTGTTAGTCCTCCTAACCGCGATCGTTAAGTATTTAGATAGGAAAGAATAAGAATAGATGTTGCATCCATGGATATTTTAGCATTTTTTTTTTATATTTTAAAAGAATATAATATATGGTTTGAGCTATATCACCTAATAATGTTTAAATAAATATCAACAAACATTGTCTAGCTAGCTTATCATTGTCTACCTAGCTTATCTCTTGAAATTGTTACAACAAATTATTTCTATAAAGATGTTGTTTAAAATAATCCAAGTAATCTCTCTATAGATTTTTAGGATGACCTTGCAAAAAGAGTATGATATCTGTATTCAACATTAAGAGTCTGTTTAGTTTAATTATTTATAGCAATTGATAGCTAGTAATTATTGTTGATAGCTGGTGGTTAATAGTTATTAGTTGATAAATATTAGTTGTTTAATAAAAATTTGGTAATTGTTGCTATTGTAATGTAAGATGGCCATATGAGTATAATTATTTTTACATATATACACATATATTATTTTCAATTTTAATATAATGAAAAAGAAAATTATTAATTAAGATAATTATACTTTATCATATATATGATTTGATTTTTTGATTATTTTAAATATTATAAATAATATTATAATAATTACTTTTTTTTAAAGAATTATAAATAAATAAATCACATGAAAATTAATTTTAGAAAAATAATTTAATTCTAGATGATAGGAGTAATATAGTAAAAATATAATAACAGCTATCAATTAATAGGAAAAAATTTTAAAATGCTTTTGACTATTGGAGTAACTAACTGCTAATTTAGTTGTTGATATTTTTAATTTACCAAATAGTTTGAGTTAGCTGTTGAGAACCAACATGCTATCAGCTAATTTCAAATATTATCACATTTCTTTGGAGGCATTACCAATTTTTTAACCTAGTTTTTTTTTTTTTTTAAAAAAAAGGTTATTTTTTCATAGATTAATTAACCCTATCTACAAATAAAATCCAAGATTGTTCAATTGGTTATAATAAATCCATGAAAGTCTACATACAAACCAAACTTGAAGGAAATTTCCTTGAATTTGCCAACATCTATGATATGATTCTAATAGCATACAATAAATATTCAAATCTTATTTATTTATTTAGGTTGAGTTATCTGGGGATTGACTTTTTGATAAGTAAAGTGTAAAATATTAGTGGAGAAAATGAGGGCTTAAGCGACTATTGAAAAAGAGGATATGGCATAGCATTATTAATTCTATATATATAATGCTCCTAAATAATCTCCCAGACCAAAGGCAATATAGCAATATCCAGAATTGGTCATGGAAGGGTAATAATACATTTGCCGTCTTCATTATTTTCTTTAAATATGAACTATTAGTTTTAATTGTGTATCAATATATATATATATATATGTCTAACAATTGTTCATTGGCATGCAGTGTGATAATGAAATTGCTGCTTCTAGTCCTAATTGCTGCAGGATCCTTTTCATTTTTCATTCAAGCTGATGCTGAGAAGTTTATTTTATCGGAGGGAAGGAAAGAGAAAACTAGCAATGATCTTGCATGTGATCTTGCTAAGCAAAAACATAATCTGGTATCTAGTCTAGATGACCAAATTGTTGATCTCAAGATTATTAACAGTATAGGAAAAAATGAAGGTGAAGAAAATCTCAACGTAAAAGGAGTCTTTGTCCAGCTTGCTCGCGCAAATCTTTCCGACCCTCATTCATCCGGTCCTGGTACCAATTGTCCTCCTCATTGCAATTAGATAGTAAACTTTTAGAGAGGAAAGGATCAGAATATATACAGATGTTGGATGTATGGATTTTGAATTTATAAGTTTAATGTTCTATAATACGGAAATAAAATGGAACTGAGGTTTTAATCAAAATTTATGTAGTCCAAATTAATATATAAATATTGTTGTCTTGTGAAGTTGTCATATATATTAATAAAATCAAATTTTAATTCTATGATTTCAAAATCATTGACATGTTTTCCCTAAAATTATAAATTAACTTATTGCAATATATATATATATATATATATATATATATATATATATATATATATATATATATATATATATATATATATATATATATATATATATATATATATATATATATATATATATATATATATATATATATATATATATATATATATATATATATATATATATATATATATATATATATATATATATATATATATATATATATATATATATACACATATATCTTCAACTAAGAATATTATTTGTTTTATTTTCTTTTTATATACTTTTTTTAATGTACGTATACTAAACATATACCCATTTATGGTATACATATACCACCTATTTTTTACTTTATCTTTTTAATTTTTTTCATACAATTTGTATAAATATATAGTAATTGCAGATATCAAAAATCTATCGATCACTTTATGCAATACGTGTAACATTTACGTTTACTTTATTTTTGTTTTTCATATTTGCAATCTGAATAAATAAAAAGTAGTTGTAGATATAAAAAATAGACCAAAAGTGTACCAATTTATGGTATATGTATACCATTATGTTTATTTCAATTTGTCTTTCATATTTGCAATCCGTATAAATATAAAATAGTTGCATATACTAAAAGTATACCAATTTATGGTATATGTATACCAATTACAATGTTAGTTTAACTTTTTAATTTTTCAAATTTACAATTTACATATACATAAAATAGTTGTAAATGGTAAATATATATTTAGCATATATAAGTTATTGTTAATTTGTCTTTTTTATTTTTTTTCATTTTTTTGACATTATATTAAAATATAATATGTTAAAAATATTAATCATAAATCAATAAAATTTATTTTAATATTAATTAACTCCAAAATTTTCTTTTGCTTCACGTATTAAAAAAAATTCAAATTTCTATTATATTGATATCAAAAAATTGATTTGATTCATAACGTGGGAGGAAAGCATGTACTATTATATCTGGCCAAAAAAAAAAAAAAAAAAGCAAGCACCATTATTTGTCGTGTTCATATATTATTGGACCACGTATTTTATAACTCTAAAAAGGATGTACAAGTGTTTACGTTTGATACAAAGAGGTAAAAAGATCGAATTCTTGTTGATCTGTTTTGATTTTGCAAGAGTAGTGAAGGAGATGGAAAAAAAAGAGAGGTGGCAATACCGCCAATAAGTCCCGCAACAGAGTCACGTAAAGTCTCATTAGCGTATTTTGTAATTAAAAATAGGTTGGAGCATCTTTTTATAAAAAATTTTGTGTATGTATTTTCATAATTATTTTCCCTTTTTTATGTGTTTATCTAAAAAAACCAAAGAAAAAATGATGCAGCCCTATATTGCCAAAACTTAGAACGGGAACCTATTTTGTGGAGATGTGAGTGATCGAACCCTATTCCTCTCGCATGCAAAGTGAGCACTCTATCATTTGAGATACATCCGCGGTTGATTTGGGATGAAAACATTCTAATTAAAGGTATTGTTACCGTGCAAATTCGAAGCATTACCTATTATTGAAATTCTAAGATTTCGCTCAAGTTCTCCAGTCTAGTTTTAGGTCCATTAACAGCCCCCGGGAGATTCAATCAAATGTTGATAATATTAAAATTTCCCTTAATTTGCTCCAAGATTGAAGAGTTGCTAAGATCAATAGGAAAACAAACAAAGTGAAAGATTGTATTGATATGAACGCTCTTGGTAACTCTTGTAATATAAACTGGGTTCATTGTCCACCCATTGAACAAGATAGGTTGTTATTTGGTGATGCCCATGTCATTTTCTCAATATGCTACTCTATTCTATTGAAAAAATAAAAAAATAGCATTAGCTAAGGTTTTATGGGGATTGATTTTGAATCTTTGATTATTAAAGTTGAGTCTTCGCCTTCATAAGACGGGAAATTATATAACAAACTGAAGAAATCTTTGGTGCAATTTCGTTGAAAGCATTCATTATAATTATTTATTTATTTTTTGACCAAAAAAAATATTTATTTATTTAGATTGAACATAATAAAAAAATATGTGAAACCTAATTCATATGAAAGAAAGCCAATTTGACAGTCTAGAAAATGAAATTCTGACCCATATTTTAACAAAAGAAAAAAGAAAAAAAAATAAAGTTTTTGTTGGAAAATGAATCCCATATCGAATAATAACAAAATATATAAATAATTTAAAAATGAATGAGTATTGAATCTAATACAAGTCAATTAATTTTTAAGTCCTATATTATTAGACTGATAATGATATTAGTGTGGATCGAAGCTGAAGAAAATATGCTAGCCGGTTCATTTGTGAGCAAATATCAACCAGTATGTTGAGAGGTATATTAGGAAATAAATCGCACATTATATAATGACAAAATATATAAATGGTTTGTAAGTGAGTGGGTGTTGGATTAATAGTTTTATGGGAATTGATTTTGAATCTTTGATTATTAAAGTTGAGTCTTTGCCTTCATAAGACTGGAAATTATGTAACAAACTGAAGAAATCTTTGGTGCAATTTCTTTGAAGGCATTCATTATAATTGACTGCACAAATTAAGAAATCCAAATCAAGACGACTTGATGTATATATATATGTGTGTGTTAATACAGTTTAAAATTTAATTCCTAATAGAATCAACAAACCGATTTCCCACTAGTTATGCAGCACTTGCCAGCATCTATGATTTAAGCCTAAAGGTATAATATATATATATATATATATATATATATATATATATATATATATATATATATATATATATATATATATATATATATATATATATATATATATATATATATATATATATATATATATATATATATATATATATATATATATTCTAGTCTTATTTATTTAGAATAATAAAAAAAAATGTGAGGCCTAATTCATCAAGCTGAAAGAAGGCATCAACTATTTGAAGGAGATATAGTTGGAAAATTATTCGTCATATTTAAAAAAAAAAAAAAATGTTAACAACAATTTGGTTTCAACAGCCACTTAAATACTCACTCTTGATTGGTTGTTATATCTAATTATAATCTTATCTTGTTAATAAATTAAACAAAAATGAATAAATATTATTTTTATTTCTTCTCGCTTATCCACAAAAAATATTACTGATTACTGATTAATTTAATTTTTATTAATTTGATTTACATATGAGTTATATAAACTTATGTCATCCTATTTGAAAAAGAGGATATGGCTAGCATTATTAATTCTATATATGTATATTACTCCTAGCTAACCTCCTAGACCCAAGGCAATATAGCAACATCCAGAATTGGTCATGGAAGGGTAATAATACATTTGTTCTCTTCATTATTTTCTTTAAATATGAATTATTAGTTTTAACTCTATATCAATATATGTCTAACAATTGTTAATTGGCATGCAGTGTGATAATGAAATTGCTGCTTCTAATCCTAATTGCTGCAGGATCCTTGTCATTTTTCATTCAAGCTGATGCTGAAAAGTTGATTTTATCGGAGGGAAGGAAAGAAAAAACTAGCAATGATCTTGCATATGATCATGTTATACAAAAACATGATCTGGTATCTGCTCTAGACGACCAAATTGTTGATGCCGAGATTATTAACGCTATAGAAAAAACTGCAGGTGAAGAAAATCTCAACATGAAAGGAGTCTTTGTCCAGCTTGCTCGCGCAAATCCTTCCGACCCTCATTCAGCCGGTCCTGGTACCAATTGTCCTTCTCATTGTAATAGATAGTAAATTTTTAGAGAGGAAAGGATCAGACTATATATAGATGTATGGGTTTTGAATTTATAAGTTTAATGTTCTATAATACGGAAATAAAATGGAACTGAGGTTTTAATCAAAATTTATGTAGTCCAAATTAATATATAAATATTGTTGTCATATATATGAATAAAATCATATTTTAATTCTATGATTTCAAAATCATTGACATGTTTTTAGTGAATTATTGATTTACAAATTTTGGTAAATTTGACTCTGATAGAGATTTCAATTTAAAACTTTTTAATTTTGAATGCAATTCTCATATTACTAAATAAAAAGGCTGAATAATATCACTGGACGAAAACCTCGTCCATCTGTTGATTTACAATAAAAAAGCCAAATATATACAACGTAGTTTGTTGATTTACAGAAAAGGCAATTGAGTGTGTATAAAAACCCTCTATTTAGACATGTTATGCTTGTTGGTAATTGGCTTCATTAATTCATTTAAGCACTAGAACATTCACTAATAAAACCAATGCTGAATTTTCATTTCTTTTGATTTGAATCATCTGTTTTTTTTTTTTTTGTACTTTTTATTTTTTATAAATTTAGTTTCGACTTGAATTTAACCCGAATTTTTTTTTTATTTAGAGACAATCTCAATATTATTAAATAAAAATTCATTGATTTTTCACATAATGCTAAATTTATCTTTTAAATCCAATTAAAGCCGAATCATTTACACTAAAGTTAAGAGATCAGTGCAAGAAAAAACATAACCTTAGCGACGAAATATACAGCAACCGATGATTGATCCATAAGAAAGAATGATGTGGCCCAATATTGCCCAACCCTAGGCCGAAAACTTAATTATTGGAGATGCGGGGGATCGAACCCCGTGCCTCTCGCATGCAAAGCGAGCGCTCTACCATTTGAGCTACATCCCCGCGGCACACAGATGGAAACAAAAAGATATTAATCAAATGACGGTCCTGTTACCATGATTTAACAAAAGAAAAAAAAAAAGAAAAACTGATAAGGTTTTACTGTCAAACTGATAATGAAATTCTAGTCCTAATTGTTGCTAGATTCTTCTCATTTTTCATTCAATTTATTGTCGAAAAGTTGATTTTATCATAGGGATGGAAAAAGAAAACTGGCAATAATGTTGCATATGATGATGTTAACTGTTAAGCAAACGCAAAAACATAATCAAATTGTTGATATGAAGATTATTAACGCTATTGCAGGGAAAAATGAAGGTCAAGAAAATCTCAACATCAAAGGAGTTGTTGTCCAATTTACTATTTCAAAAATTTCCATTAGTCATCCTAATGGTCCTAGCTAGTAAGAGTATTGGCAATCCTCTTAGCCGCCGTGATTAAGTGTTTAGATAGGAAAGGGTCAGAATAGATGCTGCATTCATGAATATTTTATCATTTTTTTTATATTTTAAAAGAATATAATATATGGTTTGAGCTATATCACCTAATAATGTTTAAATAATCAACAAAACATATTCTATAAATATGTTGTTGAAAATAATCAAAGTAATCTCTCTATAAAATTTTAAGATGATCTTGCAAAAAGAGTATTATATCTGTATTCAATATTGAGAGTCTGTTCAGTTTAATTATTTATAACAATTGATAGCTAGTAGTTATTGTTGATAGCTGGTAATTAATAGTTGTTAGTTGATAAATATTAGTTATTTAATAAAAATTTGGTAACTGTTGCTATTGTAATGTAAAATGGCCATATGAGTATGATTATTTTTACATATATACATATATATCATTTTCAATTTTAATATAATGAAAAATAAAAATATTAATTAAGACAATTATACTTTATCATATATATGATTTGTTTTTTTAATTATTTTAAATATTATAAATGATATTATAATAATTACTTTTTTTTAAAGAATTATAAATAAATAAATCACATGAAAATTAATTTTAGAAAAATAATTTAATTCTAGATGATAGGAGTAATATAGTAAAAATATAATATCAGCTATCAATTAATAGGAAAAAAATTTAAAATGCTTTTGAAATCAATAGCTATTGGAGTCACTAACAGCTAATTTAGTTTTTAATATTTTTAATTTACCAAATAGTATGAGTTAATTATTGAGAACCAACATGCTATCAGCTAATTTCAAAAGATAAGTCAAACACTCGCTGAATCTTGTTATTATCAATGCCAAGCTAGGCTTCTACACTTCTTTGGAGGCATTACTAATAAAATCCAGGATTGTTCACTTGGTTATAATAAATCCATGAAAGTTTCCTTGAAGTTTAAAGCGCATTTGCCAACATCTATGAAATGATTCTAATAGCATACAATATATAAATACATATCTTATTTATTTATTTAGATTGAGTTTGCTGGGGATTGACTTTTTGATCAGCAAATGAACCGAAAAAAACTTTGGTGCAATTTCCTGGAAGGCATCAATTAATTGACTGGGAAAAATTAAGAAAAAATATTAATTAATAAAACCTCTTTAGATTTAATTATTATTTAATTAGAAACAAAGTGGCAAAATATTAGTGGAGAGAATGACTGTTTAAGCAAAAAAGAGGAATGGCGCATTATTAATTCTATATATATATATAATATTCCTAGCTAATCTCCCAGACCGAAGGCAATATAGCAATATCCAGAATTGGTCATGGAAGGGTAATTAATAATACATTTGTTCTCATCATTATTTTCTTTAAATATGAACTATTAGTTTTAACTATGTATCAATATATATATGTCTAACGATTTGTTAATTGGCATGCAGTGTGATAATGAAATTGCTGCTTCTAGTCCTAATTGCTGCAGGATCCTTGTCATGTTTCATTCATGCTGATTCTGAAAAGTTGATTTTATCTGAGGGAAGGAAGGAGAAAACTAGCAATGATATTGCATATGATGTTAAGCAAAAACATGATCTGGTGTCTGCTCTAGACGACCAAAGTGTTGATGTCAAGATTAGTAACAGTTTAGGAAAAAACGAAGGTGAAGAAAATCACAACACAAAAGGAGTCTTTGTCCAGCTTGCTCGCGCACATCCTTCCGACCCTCCTCCAGCCGGTCCTGGTGCCAATTGTCCTCCTCATTGCAATTAGATAGTAAATTTTTGGAGAGGAAAGGATCAGAATATATATATAGATGTTGGATATATGGATTTTGAATTTATCTATAGTACGGAAATAAAATGGAACTGAGGTTTTAATCAAAATTTATGTAGTCCAAATTAATATAAAAATATTGTTGTCTTGTGAAGTTGTGATATATATGAATAAAATCAAATTTTAATTCTATGATTTCAAAATCAATGACATGTTTTCCCTAAAAAAAGTTGTATATGTGTATACTATACCATCAAATTATTAATTAATTTGTTGCAATAGGTTTATTATTATTTTTTTTTTTGGCCATTTGTATAGCCAAAACTTGAATTCATAAAGAATATTATTTGCTTTATTTTCTTTTTATGTATTTTTTTAATGTACATATATCTGTAAGAAAAATAATAACCTAAAGGAGGCTTGAGATGCTTTAATGGAGATGCGGGAGTCGAACCTGATGCCTCCAGCATGCAAAATGACTGCCATGCCAGTTGAGTCGTGATTGAGATAAATTCAATCAAATATAAATAATTGAATCAAAATTGAATATATAATTGATGAAAATGTAATCTTTGTATTGATTTATAATTGATGATTTAAGAATGATCTGTCTCTTATAGGTTTATATACAAGGTATTCATAGATAATATTTTTCATACATAATTTGGATAAAGATTATGCTACTGAGTAAAATTACTTATGTACGTCTTCGTTTTGAAATTGGATAGCAAATTGTGAGTTGGGCTAGTAATCTGAATCCTTTATAATTATGGACTTTTAAACATATTTTATTTTAATATATAGGAAAATAGGAACTCTTATATGGTCATTTTTTGTTCTTCATTAGGCTGCATTCACTAAAGAGAAATATTATTATTTCTTGATACATATTAAGAATATAATTGATTAATATACAAATGGATTCCCCAACCTTAATAGCTAACTTTTAAGGTTAGCTCTCCTAAATTTATATTAAAATTTAATATGGTATCAAAGCAGGTTTGGCTCGATTTCTCAATTTTTTGGCTTTTCATCTGGATGTCCAAACCCAGCTGTCCTGTCTGGAGTTGCTATTGCGTTTCAATCTAATTTCAAGTTTCAAGGGGAGAATATCAATTTCAAATGACAATTAAACGTCAAATTCAAATTCTAGTTGCACATGAGGAAGAGTGTTAGAAATCTCACATTGCTAAAAAATAAAAAATGTAAATAATTTATAAGTGCTAAGGTTCAACAAACTAATTGGCTAGTACTAGTCATTTTAATATTAGTTAGAACCAAGTCCAATTCTATTAGTGCACTCTATATTTTACTCATGCACTTCATCCCTTTTTTATCAATTCAATTTCTAATATATTAGAGATCCCACATTGTTAACGAATAAAAAATGTAAGCAACTTATAAGTGTTAAAATCCAACCAATTAATTGGCTAGTGCTAATCATTTTAATATTGGTTAGATCCAAGCCCAATTCTATTAGTGGACTATATATTTCACTCATTCACTTTACCTCATTCCTATCATGGTATTAGAGTTTACCTACTTTTTCATCAGAGTTTAATCGATATTTCTATTATGGTATTTGAGTTTAATCGATTCTTATATCACTGATAATTGATTAATATAGAAATGAATTCTTCAATCTTAATAGCTAGTTTTTAATATTGGTTCTCTCAAATCTATATTAAAAATTTATTATACACAATGTCACCATGCAAATTCAAATCTTATTTATTTATTTAAGTTAATAAAAAAATGCGAAGCCTAATTCATCAACCTGAAAGAAAGTATGGACGACTACAAAATGAAGTTCTGCGCCCAATATTTTTGAAAAAAAGTGAAGTTTTTTTGGGGATTGACTTTTGATGAGTAAAGTTGAGTCTTTGGCCACATGAGAATAGAAATGAACCGAACAACTCTTTGGTGCCATGTACTCTTTGAAGACATCCATTAATTCACCGCAACAATTAAGAAAAGCAAGGCAAGACTTCATTCATACAAATGGATTCTCCAACCTTAATAGCTAGCTTTTAAGGTTAATTCTCTAAAATTTATATTAAAAATTTAATATGGTATCAGAGCAAGTTTGGCCCGATTTATCAATTTCTCAGCTTTTCATCTGGATGTCCAAACCCATCGGTCTTGTCCGGTATTGCCATTGCATTTCAATCTAATTTCAAGTTTCAAAGGGAGAATATCAATTTCAAATGACAATTGGACGTCAAAGTCAAATCCTAGTTACACTTGAGAGAGAGTGTTAGAGATCGCACATTACTAAAGAATAAAAAATGTAAACAATTTATAAATGCTAAGTTCCAACAAATTAACTAGTTAGTGCTAGTCATTTTAATATTAGTTAGACCCAGATCCAATTCTATTAGTGCACTCTATATTTTACTCATTTACTTCACCCCTTTTTCATTAATTCAATTTCTAATATGTTAGAGATCTCACATTGTTAAAAAATAAAAAATGTAAGCAACTTATAAGTCCTAAAATCCAACCATGGCTAGTGCTAGTCATTTTAATATTGACTGGACCCAAGCCTAATTTTATTAGTGGACTATATATTTCATTCATTCACTTCACCTCTTTTTTCATCAATTCAATTTCTATTATGCTATTAGAGTTTAATCGATATTTTTATTATGGTATTAGAGTTTAATTGATTCCTATATTATCTCATGTTCTATCATAATGTTTCCACTTGAAGGGGCTATTCTATCATAATATTTTCACTTGAAGAGGTTATTAAAAATATAATTGATTAATATAGAAATGAACTCACCAACTTTAATAACTAGCTTTTAATATTGATTATCTCAAATCTATATTAAAAATTCATTAATACATAATGTCACCATGCAAATTCAAATCTTATTTATTTATTTAAGTTAATAAAAAAATGCGAAGCCTAATTCATCAACCTGAAAGAAAGTATGGACGACTGGAAAATGAAGTTCTGCGCCCAATATTTTTGAAAAAAAGTGAAGTTTTTTTGGGGATTGACTTTTGATGAGTAAAGTTGAATCTTTGGCCACATGAGAATAGGAATGAACCGAACAACTCTTTGGTGCAATGTACTCTTTGAAGACATCCATTAATTCACCGCACCAATTAAGAAAAGCAAGGCAAGACTTCATTTATATGTTCCCAATAAAATCAATATAATAAAATAAAGGAAATATAGTGGGAAAAATAATCATGTTAAATATAAGTCGTTACAACACGTGTTTTAAATTCACAAGAGCTCACTTACCAAGGATAACTCCAATACTATTAAGAAAAA
Source organism: Reutealis trisperma (assembly GCA_947687605.1). NCBI lineage: Eukaryota > Viridiplantae > Streptophyta > Magnoliopsida > Malpighiales > Euphorbiaceae > Reutealis > Reutealis trisperma. Next base: position 1,256,806 of record CANTUT010000085.1, read on the forward strand.
AATGACCTATCACATCTTATAAAGTAGTTGTAAATACTAAATTTTAGTATATGCATATCATTTAATATTAATTTATATATATCTTTAATTTTTAAAATTTGTAATTTGCATATATTATAGTTGCAAATATCAAATTTATATTTAACGTCCACTAAATATATATATATATATATATATATATATATATATATATATATATATATATATATATATTGCAGTTATCAAAAATATATTTAAAATATACTAAATTTTAGTGTATGTATACCGTTTATTGTTAGTTATTTTTTTATATTTTTTAAATTATTAATCTATATAAATATAAAGTAATTGTAGATACCAAACATGTACTTAACACATACCAAATAAATTTTATCAACTAATTAGTTAAATATTATCAAGTAATTAGATTTAATTAAATAAAAAAAATATCGATGAGTTTTTGATTGGATGATATTATTTTAAAGGGTAACTTGAATGGTAAATAATAAGATAAAAAACTTCTTATTCATATGTCCGATGCTCATTTACATGAGATAACTGTACGTTATTAATATAACTAAAAAATTGAATTAATATATTATTTTAAAATTTTATAACTAAAATATATGAACGTTTCATTTTAAAATAAATTTTAATGATAGTTAATGAATACTATGATACATTTTTTCACAATAATTTAAACAATAATAGAAATTAATGAAAAGAGTTGTTTTCAATATGTCTTAATTAAATATACATAAGTATATTTGTGGTAATTTGAGTGCGGGGTGTCCTCTAGTGGAATGTGATATAGTGGTAGAAAAGTGTTAGCCAGTGTATGGTACTAAAGTTAGTGCAAACAACAGCACTAAAAAATGGTAAGTAAAATACACGCTACACTGACGTCTATCACACTATCACCGTGGTCTCATTGTAGTCCTCTGAAAACTATACAAAAGATATTTTTTCATGCTAAAAAATTATCTTTGAAATAAAAACTTTTACACAGTGTAAATATTATTTGCTACTATTTTTAGGTTATTTTTGAAAATTTCCCCAAAAAAGAAAATTGGAATAATGTTGCATATGATGATGTTAAGTTAACTATTAAGCAAGTGCAAAAATAAAATCAAATTGTTGATATGAAGATTATTAACGGTATCATAGGAAAAAATGAAGGTCAAGAAAATCTCAACATAAAAAGAGTTTTTGTCCAGCTTACTGTTAAAAAATTTCATCAGTCATCCTAATGGTCCTAGCAGTCATTCTGGCCGTTGTCGTTAAGCTTTTAGATTAGAAAGGATCGGAATAGATATTGCATCTATAGATATCTTATCATTTTTATATTTTAAAAGAATCTAATATAATATTGCATCCATGGATATATATATATATATATATATATATATATATTTTAAAATAATATAATATATTATTTGAGATATATCACCTAATAATGTTTAAATAATCAACAAAACATTGTCTAACTTATCTCTTGAAATAGGTACAACCAATTATTTCTATGAATATATTGTTTAAAATAATCAAAGTAATCTCTCCATAAATTTTTAAGATGATTTTACAAAGGGAGTATGATTATCCATATTCAAGATTGAGAGTCTGTTTAGTTTAATTGTTTATAGTAATTGATAGCTAGTATTTATTATTGATAGCTTGTGGCAATAGTTGTTAGTTGATAAATATTAGTTGTTTAATAAAAATTTAGGAACTGTTGTTATTGAAATGTAAAATGGTCATATGTATATATATATATATGTATATATATATATATATATATATATATATATGGTATAAAATCAAAGTATAATAATTTTTTAAAATATTATAAATATTATTATAATAAGTATTTATTATTTTTAAAGAATTATAAATAAATATACCACACGAAAATTAATTTTAGAAAAATAATTTCATTAATAATTATTTTTTATAAGGATAAGGTGATAGGAGTAATATAGTAAAAATATAATATCAACCATCAACTAATAGGAAAAATTTTTAAATTGCTTTTGAAATCAATAGCCATTGGAGTAACTAACAGCTAATAGTTGATGTTTTTAATTTACCAAATAGTTTGAGTTAGCTATTAAGAGCCAACATACTATCAGCTAATTTCAATGGATAAGTCAAACACCCACTGAATCTTATTATTATCAATGCCAAGCTAGGCTTCACATTTCTTTGGAGGCATTACCAATTTTTTAACCTAATTTTTTAAAAAAATTTGGTTTTTTTTTTCCGTATATTAATTAACCCTATCTACTAATCAAATTCAAGATTGTTTATATTACACACTTATCCAAACTGATCACTCCTAACGAGCCTTACTCACCCTAAGGAGGATCACTCAAACGGTTGACATTGCCAATAGACTTCGTCCAAATGATTTCTACTACCTTTGAGATACTGTGCTAATATGGATTATGCTTTCGTCTCCTAGTGTAACTCAGAATTCATATGCTATTCAACAACTGACACTCCAATTTTTTTTTTGTATCCAACACCATGGCAGAGGAACATGACTTCAACAAGGATTTGTGCCACTAAGTGCTCCTATAAATAGCCCTCCTTACTCCACAGTTAAGGTAACACAATTCTAGAAAGTTTTTAGGTATTTCAATTTTCTTGATTTACGTTATTTCTAACTTAAACATTAGAGTGATCTCTTAAGTGCATTGTTTGAGCCTTCTGAACCTTTTATTTTGCAGGTGTCAATGATAGCTTTATAATATATTTGAGATCAGAATTCATCTCTAGTACATTAGTTCACTTGGTTACAATAAATCCATGAAAGTCTACCTACAAACCAAATTTGAAGAAAATATCCTTGATGTTTGTGGCGCATTTGCCAATATCTACGATATGATTCTAATAGCATACAATTTATACATACATATCAGTATATTCAAATCTTATTTATTTATTTAGATTGGACTAAATAAAAAAATGTGAGACCTAATTCAACAAGCTGAAAGAAAGCATGGACAACCTAGAAAACAGCGTGTCCCATGTTCGAAAAAAAAAAAAAGAAGAAGAACTGATAATGTTTTCTGGGGATTGACTTTTTGCTCAGTAAAGTCGAGTCTTTGGCCCCATGAGAATGGAAATGAACCGAACAAATATTTGGTGCAATTCCTTTTTTTTATGAAAAATCACAATTTTATTTATATTTTTTTGTAAATTAAACTATTATTTGATAATTTGTTTTAGTTGCAAAGAAATTTCAATTTTACAAAAATATTAATTTATTTTTTACAAAATAATAATTTTATGAAAAAAATAATTTTGTAATTATGAAAAAAGGCTTTCTTACAAAAAATTATAATTTTTTTATATTTTTTCTTAAATTAAACTTTTTTTATAAAGTTTACATGTATATAAATTTAAAATATTACCTCAATCATTATAACATATCTCATTTTTAATTAGTGAAATATAATAGCAGGTTAATTTAATTACAATATTTTAAATATTTTAATTATATTTATTATTTGTCACTATTCTATTAGTCATAAAAAATAAAATTTTGTGTTTTATTTTAAAGCAAAGTAATTTAAGTATTTGTCTATATAATATTATTTGTAAGAAAATTGCGATTTTTTTTAAAGAATACATTTTTTCATAATTACAAAATTATTTTTCTCATAAAATTGTTAATTTGATAAAATAAATTATATATTTATAAAATTAAATTTTTTTTTTGCAATTAAGTAGAATTGCAAAAAAAAGTTTACTTTACGAAAAAATATAAATAAAATTATAATTTTTTAGAAAGATGCTATTTTTTCTTAAATAAAGTCGGTTACTTTATTTTAAAACAAAGTAACTATATAAAACACCTAAGAAAAAATATTAACTAATAAAACCTCTTTAGATTTAATTATTATTTAACTAGAAACAAAATGGTAAAATATTAGTGGGGAGAATGAGCGTTTAAGCGAAAAAGAGGATATGGCGCATTATTAATTTTATATATATACTCCTAGCTAGTCTCTTAGACCCAAGGCAGTATAGCAATATCCAGAATTGGTCATGGAAGGGTAATTAATAATAATACATTTGTCCTCTTCATTATTTTCTTTAAATATGAATTGTTAGTTTTAACTATACATATATATATATATGTATAGTTAAAACTAACAATTCATATATATATATATATATATATATGTATGTATATATGTATGTCTAACAATTGTTAATTGGCGTGCAGTGTGATAATGAAATTGTTGCTTCTAGTCCTAATTGCTGCGGGATTCTTCTCCTTTTTCATTCAAGCTGATGCTGAAAAGTTAATTTTATCAGAGGGAAGGAAAGAGAAAACTGGCAATGATCTTGCATATGATCATGTTAAGCAAAGACATAATCTGGTATCTGCTCTAGACGACCAAATTGTTGACGTCAAGATTATTAATGGTACAGGAAAAGATGAAGGTGAAGAAAATATCAACAGAAAGGGATTCTTTGCCAAGCTTATTGGCGCAGGTGGTTCCGATCCCCGACCTGGCGGTCCAGGCGTCAATAATTAGTAAATTTTTAAATAGGAAAGGATCATAATACCTATAGATGTTGGATGTATGGATAATATAGTCGCTTATTAATTAAATAAAATAATTATCTAATTATATTTAATTTAAATAAAGAATGATGAATTCAACTAGATTAAGAAATAAATAAAATAATTATCATTTAATATATAATTAATTATATTTAATATCTAATTATATTTAATTTAAATTATTACTAGATAAATTTCAACTTTATTAAAGAAAATCTTTATTCAAAGAATAAAAAAATAAAAGTATGACATTTTAAAAAATACATATAGATAAATAAATAAGTCCCAAGTATCTAATATAAAAATAAGTAAATAAAATTGTTTAGATGTGTAAGATTTAAGTGAGAAATTTTTCACAATTCAAGAATTATGTACTTTCTTCTTTAATAATTAAACAATGAAATTAGCTAAATAAATCTATAAATTTTCTTAATCCTCTCATTCAAAATTTCTAAATTCAAACATTATCATTTTAAGATTAAAATATCTATATAAATAAAGAGATTTTAAGTTCTATTTTCACTCTTATGTTATCATTTCAAAACTTTTCATTTACTCCAATGCTAGCTTTTATATATATATATATATATATATATATATATATATATATATATATATATATATATATATATATATATATATATATATATATATATATATATATATATATATATATGTATATATATATATATATTGCCAAAAATGACTTATCCTAGAAACTGGTCCATGACGATATATGATCCAAAATCTTCCATAATACATAACCCAGAAAGTCAGTTTGGGCCCTGCAATAATTATTTTAGTCTGCTAGAAATCTGTCTCGGCAGCAAGCAAACTATCACTTCCATGGTATACTTCTGAAAGTATCAGAAGTAAAAATCTGTCTCAATTTTTACCAATATGGGGTTCTGTAATTTGTATATTCATTTTAATCCCTCTCCCTCTTTCTTTCTTTTATTTCCCCCAATTTTCGCTTTGATTTTCACTTGTTTTCTGCAAGAAATTAAATGTTTTTGGATTGATGTCATGACTATTAACAGTATAGGAAAAAATGAAGGTGAAGAAACATAGGAGTCTTTGTCCAGCTTGCTAGCTCAAATCCTTCCGGCCCTCATCCATCCGGTCCCGGTACCAATTGTCCCCCTCATTGCAATTAGATAGTAAACTTTTAGAGAGGAAAGGATCAGAATACATATAGATGTTGGATGTATGGATTTTGAATTTATAAGTTTAATGTTCTATAATACGGAAATAAAATGGAACTGAGGTTGTAATCAAAATTTATGTAGTCCAAATTAATAAAAAAATATTTTTGTCTTGTGAAGCTGTCATATATATTAATAAAATCATATTTTAATTCTATGATTTCAAAATCATTGACATGATTTCCCTAAACAAAGTTTTATGCTACACCATCAAATTATAAATTAGCCCAGTTGCAAAATATTATATATATATATATATATATATATATATATATATATATATATATATATATATATATATATATATATATATATATATATATATATATATATATATATATATATATATATATATATTAAGAATATTATTTGCTTTATTTTCTTTTTATGTATTTTTTTAATGTACATATATCTGTAACAAAAATAATAACCTGAAGGAGGCTTAAGATGCTTTAATGGAGATGCGAGAGTCGAACCCTATGCCTTCCGCATGCAAAACGACCACTATGCCAGTTGGGCTGTGATTGAGATAAATTCAACTAAATAGAAATAATTGAATCAAAATTGAATGTATAATTGATAAAAAGATAATCTTTGTATTGATTTATAATTAATCATTCAAGAATAATCTATCTCTTATAGCTTTATATACAGGGTATTTATAGATAATATTTCTATACATAATTTGGACAAAGATTTATGTATTGAGTCAGATCACTTATATACATCTCCCTTTTAGAATTGAATAGCAAATTATGTGCTGGGCTAGTAATCTAAATTTTTTATGATTATGGACTTTTAAACTCCTTTTCTTTTAATATATAGGAAAATAGAAACCCTTATATAGTCATTTTTTGTCTCTCATTAGGCTGCATCCACTAAAGAGCAATATTATTATTTCTTGATACATATTAAGAATATAATTGATTAATATAGAAATTGACTTCTCAACTTTAATAGGTAAGTTTTTTGGTTGGTTATCTCAAATATATATTAAAAATTTAATATGGTATCAGAGCAAGCCTGATCCGGTTTCTCAATTTCCCGCCTTTCTATTTGAATATCCTATCCCAGCTATCCTATCTGGTGTTACTGTTGCATTTTAATCTAATTTCAAGTTTTAGGGGGAGAATATCAATTTCAAATGACAATTGGGTGTCAAAGTCAAATCCTAGTTGTACTTGAGGGGGAGTGTTAGAGATCACACATTGCTAAAAAATAAAAAATATAAATAACTTATAGGTGTTAAGGTCCAACTAACTAAGTGGCTAGTATTAGTCATTTTAATATTAGTTGGACCTAAACCAATTCTTATTTATTTCACTTCTTATTCATCAATTCAATTTCTAATACAATAATAGAAATTGATGAAAAGAGTTGCTTTCCACGTGGCTTAATTAAATACACTTAAGTACATTTGTGTTAATTTGAGTGTGTGGGGATCCTCTAGTGGAATGTGATATAGTGATAGAGCAGTGTTAGCTAGTGTATGGTGCTAAAGCTAGTGCAAACAACAGCACTAAAAAATGCGAAGTAAAATACACGCTACATTGACGTCTATCACACTATCACCATGGTCTCATTGTAGTCCCTCTGAAAACTATACAAAAGATATTTTTCATGCTAAAAATGTTTCTTTGTATAACCACGTGCCTCTTGCATGCAAAGAGAGCGCTCTATAGGTATCTTATCATTTTTTTATATTTTAAAAGAACATAATATAATGTTGCATCCATGGATATTTTATCTTTTTTTTTATATATATATTTTAAAATAATATAATATAATATTTGAGCTATATCATCTAATAATGTTTAAATAATCAACAAAACATTGTCTAACTTATCTCTTGAAATAGGTACAACCAATTATTTCTATGAATATGTTGTTTAAAATAATCAAAGTAATCTCTCCATAAATTTTTAAAATGACTTTACAAAGAGAGTATGATTATCCATATTCAACATTGCAAGTCTATTTAGTTTAATTGTTTGTAATAATTGATAGCTAGTGTTTATTGTTGATAGCTTGTGGCCAATAGCTGTTAGTTGATAAATATTAGTTGTTTAATAAAAATTTAGTAACTGTTGCTATTGAAATGTAAAATGGTCAAGAGTATATATATATGATTTTTTTTGTAAAATGAAAGTATAATAATTATTTTAAATATTATAAATAATATTATAATAATTATTTATTATTTTTAAAGAATTATAAATAAATATACCACATGAAAATTAATTTTAGAAAAATAATTTCATCAGTAGTTATTTTTTATAAGGATAAGGTGATAGGAGTAATATAGTAAAAATATAATATCAACTATCAACTACTAGGAAAAAATTTTAAAATGCTTTTGAAGTCAACAGCTATCTAGAGTACCCAACAGCTAATAATTGTTGATATTTTTAATTTACCAAATAGTTTGAGTTAGCTATTGAGAACCAACATGCTATCAGCTGATTTCAATGGATAAGTCAAACACCCACTGAATCTTATTATTATCAATGCCAAGCTAGGCTTCACATTTCTTTGGAGGCATTACCAATTTTTTAACCTAATTTCTTAAAAAATTTAGTTTTTTTTTTCTTTTTTGTATATTAATAAACCCTATCTACTAATCAAATTCAAGATTGTTTATATCTAATCAAATTCAAGATTGTTTATATTACAAACTTAACCAAATTGATAGCCCCTAATGAGCCTTACTCACTCAAAGGAGGATCACTCAAACGGTTGACATTGCCAATAGACTTCGTCCAAATGATCTCTACTACCTTTGAGACATTGTGCCAATATGGATTCTACATTATTCTACTTTCGTCTCCTAGTACAACTCAGAATGCATATGCTATTCAACAATTGACACTCAAATTTTTTTCCATATCCAACACCGTGGTATAGTAACATGACTTCAACAACGATTCGTGCCACTAAGTGCTCCTATAAATAGCCCTCCTTACTCCAAAGTTAAGGTAACACAATTCTGGAGACTTTTCTAGAGATTTCAATTTCTTTGATTTACACTGTTTTTGACTTAAATATCAGAGTGATATCTTAAACACATCATCTGCTCTTCTTAACCTTTTATTTTGTAGGTATCAAGAATGGCCTTATAATATGCTTGAGATCATAATTCATCTTTAGTGCATTGGTTCACTTGGTTATAATAAATCCATGAAAGTCTACCTACAAACCAAATTTGAAGGAAATATCCTTGATGTTTATGGCACATTTGCCAACATCTACGATATGATTCTAATAGCATACAATGTATACATACATGTCAGTATATTCAAATCTTATTTATTTATTTAGATTGGACTAAATTAAAAATGGACGACCTAGAAAATGAAGTTCAGCGTCCCAAGTTCGGAAAAAAAAAAATAAATAAAAAAAAGAAGAAGAAGAAGAATAAAAGAACTGATAAGGTTTTATGGGGATTGACTATTTGCCCAGTAAAGTTGAGTCTTTGGCCCTATGAGAGTGGAAATGAACCGAACAAATCTTTGGTGCAATTTTTATGATGGCATCTGTTAAGAAAAAAAGTATTTTTTATTGTTACTTTGTTTAAAAATTGATAATTTTTTTTATAAAAAATCACAATTTTATTTATATTTTTCGTAAATTAAATTATTATTTGTTAATTTTTCTTAGTCGCAAAAAAACTTTAATTTTATAAAATTATTAACTTATTTTTTGTAAAATAATAATTTTATTAAAAGAAAAATAATTTTGTAATTATCAAAAAAAAACTCTCTTACAAAAAATCACAATTTTTTTTTATATTTTTTCATAAATTAAACTATTTTTTATAAGGTTTACAAGTATATAAATTTAAAATACTACCTTAATCATTCTAATATATCTCATTTTTAATTAGTAAAATATAATAATAGGTTAATTTCATTATAATAATTTAAATATTTTAATTATATTTATTATTTGTCACTATTCTATTGGTCATAAAAAATAAAATTTTGTATTCTATTTTAAAATAAAGTAATCTAAATATTTGCCTATATGATACCATTTATAAGAAAATTATGATTTTTTTAAAAAATACATTTTCTCGTAATTATAAAATTATTTTTTTCGTAAAATTGTTAATTTGCATAAAATAAATTATATTTTTGTAAAATTAAAATTTTTTTTGCAATTAAGTAGAATTGAGAAAAAATAATTTACTTTACAAAAAAATATAAATAAAATTATTATTTTTCAAAAAAATGCTATTTTTTTCGTAAACAAAATATGTTACTTTATTTTAAAACAAAGCAATCATAAAAAACACTTAAGAAAAAATATTAATTCATAAATCCTCTTTCGATTTAATTATTATTTAATTGGAAACAAAGTGGTAAAATATTAGTGGAGAGAATGAGTGTTTAAGCGAAAAAGAGGATATGGCGCATTATTAATTTTATATATATACTACTAGCTAATCTCTTAGACCCAAGGCAATATAGCAATATCCAGAATTGGCCATGGAAGGGTAATTAATAATACATTTGTCTCTTCATTATTTTCTTTAAATATGAATTATTAGTTTTAACTATATATCAATATATATGTCTAACAATTGTTAATTGGCGTGCAGTGTGATAATGAAATTGCTGCTTCTAGTCCTAATTGCTGCAGGATCCTTCTCCTTTTTCATTCAAGCTGATGCTGAAAAGTTGATTTTATCAGAGGGAAGGAAAGAGAAAATTGGAAATGATCTTGCATATGGTCATGTTAAGCAAAAACATAATCTGGTATCTGCTCTAGACGACCAAATTGTTGACATGAAGATTATTAATGGTACAGGAAAAAATGAAGGTGAACAAGATATCAACAGAAAAGGAGTCTTTGTCAAGCTTATTGGCGCAGGTGGTTCCCTTCCTCTACCTGGCGGTCCAGGCGTCAATAATTAGTAAATTTTTAAATAGGAAAGGATCATAATACATATAGATGTTGGATGTATGGATAATATAGTCGCTTATTAATGAAATAATATAATTATCTACTTATATTTGATTTAAATAAGGAATGAGGAATTCAACTAGAATAAAAAATAAATAAAATAATTATCATTTAATATATAATTAATTAGCTAATAACTCTCATAAAAGAAAAATGGTTTAATTAAATTTCATTTAAGATTGTTTCTTTATTTTTCTTTTTAAATTCATACGCACATGATTATAAAGACAACTGAAGTAAAATTTGGAACCATTTGCATTGAGCTTGGAGGGAAGATCCAGTTCCCATTTCAAAAAGAACAACCAAAACCAAGTTACACTTTTAAGTATCAAAGGGCACAAAACATAGTTGAGATCTGAACATCAATCACCAAAGATGTAACATGCAATCAGAGTATATAAGCTACCATGATGCTAATTGCCACACATGTCAAGCAATTCTTTTCTCTCTCTCTCTTTTTTTTTTTTTTTTTTAAATTTTCATTTCCTATTCTCTTTTTATATATATAAAAAAATAAACTGGAAACAAAATGAAATTCCTCAAACAAAAGGAAATCAACCACCCATCCACCCTATTCACAAATTTCCATCTGAAGGTATGAAATAAATCGGTGGCCAGACAACGTGGCAGCAAGAGTCCCTTGTACTTTCTTTTTTAATAATTAAACAATGAAATTAGCTAAATAAATCTATAAATTTTCTTAATTCTCTCATTCAAAATTTCTAATTTCAAACATTATCATTTTAAGATTAAAATCACTATATAAAATAAAGAGATTTTAAGTTCTATTTTCACTCTTGTGTTTTCATTTCAAAACTTTTCATTTACTCCAATGCTAGCTTATATGTATAAATATATTGCCAAAAATGACTTATCCTAGAAGCTGGTCCATGAAGATATATGATCCAAAATCTTCCATAATGCATAACCTAGAAAGTCAGTTTGGGCCCTGCAATTACTTTTTTAGTTCCCGCTGTTTTATTTTTCATTTCTAACCTTTAGTATTTACTTTTTAATAATCTTCGGATTTTGTGCTTTTGTTTTCAGATATTAGGCTTTGTTTTGCTTCTAGTAAACAAAGAAAAGGGCGTATTGACGAAAGTAAGTGGATTATTAAATAATCCATGCTCTCATCAATGTCTTTTTGTACTAACTATATCTTCTCCAAAACTATCAATTCCTTTTTTTCTTTTATTGTGCTCTACACAAAATCAAAAACTCATAAGATAACCCGTGTAGTAATTTATCCATACATAGTTAAAATATAATATATTATTGGGTAAATTATTAAAATTGTTTCAATAATTTGCATGATATAATTAAATTTTTATGCTATATAAAATAACGTCTTTATTTTATATATAAATTTAGCTTTGATTGAAACTTAAATTCGATTTTTCTTAACTCTGAAAACAAATAAAAAACTCATTCATAAAATTTTATCTTTTTCACTTATGATAACATATAAATTGTTAATTGATATAACACATCTCAAGAAATTTTATATTTTTTTATTAACAAATGTATAGCAAATGTATTAAATTTATTTTTTATTAAATTAATTATTATTATCAATTTTTATGTTGGTATAATTTTTTTTGTCGGTTTACTTAATGAAATTTAATTTTAAAGGATTTTTTTTTATCTGACCACAAAGTAATTTCCTCATTTTAACATTTAATTGTTTTTTCAATTTTCTCACAAAACAAAATTAAACATTGAACAATATTAGATACTAATTATTTAGTAAAAAGTATACTTTTTTTATTTAATATATACTGTTTACTGTAATTTTTTATTTTGTTAAAAATTTATGACTTATATAAGTAATAATAGATACTAATTACATTATAAAAGTGTACTAAATTTGCATTAGATATTGATTATATACTAAAAAATACTGAATTTTATAGTAATATATATTATTTACTATTTGTTCTATATATGTGTGAGTGTGTATGTGTATATATGTGTATACACACACACACACACATACACATATATATATATATATATACACATAAATGTGTGTGTGTGTATAGACACACACACACACACACATATATATATATATATAAGATTAGTATTTCTAATTTATTCCATATGTTATAAGTTGTTTAGTTTGATTTATGAATTGGTTTTTTTTTATTTTAATTAAGCTATATATAAACAGTATTAGATATTGATTATATACTAAAAGAGTACTAAATTTTATAATAATGTATATTGTTTGCTATTTTTTTTTCTTCTTTTTTATTTTTTATTTTTTATATAAAAGATTAACTGTTGCCCGATTTCTGCAAGTGCACAGGCCGTTTACAAGTAATAAAGTGATGAGCGAGTATCGTTCCCACGAGAAAGGGTTTGTCAAATACCAATTTTAAGATAACTCTATTATTTAGAAAATCAATTATGAGAATTTATATTTTAAGTTAAAGTGAAATTCAAGTAAATAAATGATGATAAATATGAAATAAGATTAAAGGTTTAGAATTTAGAATTTATCAATTGATCACATATAATTTCTTTATAATCTCTAGATGCATTATTTTTGCTGGAATTAATGATTAGATTTTCCTAAATTATATGATGTTCTCTCTCAAGATACAATATGTGTATTCATATTAACTTTACGTCTACTCTTGTAATAAAAAACAATTAATACAAATCTATTAAATTTTATGGAAATCCTTTTAAAAATCACAAAAGAGTATTCTTATCTCTAAGCAATACATTCTCTAGGTCAATTATCCTAATGAACTAATATTGTGTTTTCACTCTCGCTACTTCACACAATATCTTAAATCATGTAATTAATGACCAATTAATTACAAGCATTAAGTTCTAAGATAAAAGATTAATTCCAACAATCAAACACAATCAATTAAATATAAATAATCATATGCAAATTAAAAGATTACATCTAAATCTTAGAAAGATAAATTTAGCTATTCATAATTAAAAGGGAAGAAACAATTAAATTAACAATAAAAATAATGAACATGATAATAACTTATAATTAAATTTAAAAATAGAATTTAGAAAGAACTTATTTTGGGATATAATCTTTGATGAACTCAAGCTCCAAAAGCTCTTCTTCTTGATCAAAATAAAAATAAAAGAAATTTACCCTAAGAAAATATATATGAAAATCTATTTACATCTATTTTTTGCTACTTTGAGTTATATTTTTAGAGAAGGTAGGTAATGCCTATTTATAGGCAAATTTTATCTTTATTTTCAACAATGTTGCATCATTGATTACATCATTATTTTCATGACATCATCTCTTGCATCATTAATTTCATGATATCATTACCTGCATCATTTATAAAATGACATCATTGTCTACATCATTTATAAAATGATATCATCGTTTGAGTGATAACATTACTGCATCATTATGATATCATTTTGATCCGCAAAAATAATATAAAAATATTTAAAATATATTATAATTTATTTATAAATTGTAGAATTATTTATTTCTAAAAATAAGTAATAATATTATTGCATTCTCGAGAACTGAGCTAAAATTTGAGTTTAAACAAATAAAATAACTCTAAAAATATAGAGTTATCATTAGCATTTATAATTTATAATGTACACTATAAATTATTTATTTTTATTTATAAGTTATTTTTGTAAATTTGAGCCATATATAGACACTATTAGATATTGATTATATATTAAAAAAATAAATTTTATAATAATGTATATTGTTTGTTGTTATTTGTTTTTTCTTTTATACATATATATATATATATATATATATATATATATATATATATATATATATATATATATATATATATATATATATATATATATATATATCTGTGTGTGTGTACACACATATATATATATGTGTGTGTGTGTGTTATTTCTTACTACAGTGAACAAGCTAGCAAAAAACACATACTAATTGTAGGGTGGTATCAAAGATTGAGTGGTATACAAACTTAATATATATACAAAAAGGTATATCAAAATAGTTGCAATAATGATGGAAAAAATTTTAATTTGTTTCTCATTTTTGTAATGGTAAACATAGAATAAACATTTGAAAAAAATGATAGAGCGTGGATGAAACGCATGCATTGAAGATTATAAATGTTATGTTTTTTAGGTTTAGAGGCTATTTTTGCAAAAATAATTTTGAGACACTAAAAAGTAAATCTTTTATGTTTTTAGGCTATTTGTGTAAAAAACCCATTAATTATTTTAGTATGCTAGAAATCTATCTTTGCAGCAAGCAAACTATCACTTCTATGGTATACTTCTGAAAGTATCATAGTCTGAATTTTTACCAATATGGGGTTTTGTAATTTGTATATTCATTTTCTTTCCTCTTCCTCTTTCTTTCTTTTATTTCCCCCAATTTTCCCCATGATTTTCACTTGTTTTCTACAAGAAATTAATTTTTTTTGGATTGAATGACTCAAAAGCAAAATGTAATTGATAACTTAATACTAGGAAAATGTATTCATGTAGTGCATTTTAAAAAAATCATTTTTCAATTCTACGAGACAGATAGAAGCACGAGACTCAGAGATACTGAATCATAATTTGTATATTCATTTTCTTCCCTCTTCCTCTTTCTTTCTTTTATTTCCCCCAATTTTCCCCATGATTTTCACCTGTTTTCTACAAGAAATTAATTTTTTTTGGATTGAATGACTCAAAAGCAAAATGTAATTAATAACTTAATACTAGGAAAATGTATTCATGTAATGCATTTAAAAAAAATCATTTTTCAATTCTACGAGACAAATAGAAGCACGAGACTTAGAGATACTGAATCATAATTTGTATATTCATTTTCTTCCCTCTTCCTCTTTCTTTCTTTTATTTCCCCCAATTTTCCCCATGATTTTCACCTGTTTTCTACAAGAAATTAATTTTTTTTTGGATTGAATTACTCAAAAGCAAAATGTAATTAATAACTTAATACTAGGAAAATGTATTCATGTAGTGCATTTAAAAAAAATCATTTTTCAATTCTGAGACAGATAGAAGTAGGGTTTAGCACAAGACTAGAAGATACTGAATCATACTAGAAATCTAAATCCAAAATATCTAGAACCGAAAAATATCTGTTAACTATTTGACTTTCCCCGAACCAAAGCATCTCGAAAGTTTTTTTTTTGGTACTGTTCTAAAGATTGATAATTATTCATACTGAGAATTATCTCGAACTGAAAAACTAAAATTATAACTAATTTATATAATACAGATATTATTTCAAAATTTCATAGAAATTTAATAATTTTATAATACTAATATTAGTAATATTACTAATATTAGTAATATGTAATGGTTAAAATTAATTATTTTATCTTATGAGAAATTTTTTACTTTGAGCAATTATAGAACAATATCTATTTGATTATACAACTTTGAAAGTATTGAAAATTTCATCAATTTCTTTAATTGATCAAAATAATTAAGTCAATCATTAAATAATATAATGATTTTATTTAAAAATTTGGTGTAAGATTTTTTTAATAGATTTAAATTTTTAATCTCATAATTTATAAGTCTAAGACCATTATATTATTAATTTATTATTGAGCTATATAATTTTATTAATGATAATGTTAAATTTATAGTATCATGTATTTTATAGATTGTCAATCAATTAATTTTTATGTTTTAATCATAAATGACAAATTGATAATTTAAACTTGTATCATGTACAACAAAAACTTTATATGGTTAAAATACCTATCAAATCCATATTAAAATTCATTAACTAATTGTTAAAATTTATTTTCTACTAATTTAATGGGCTTCAATTTCATATTTTTCTTATTTATTTTAGAAATTACTCAAGATTCTAAAATTAAGAGAATGTCTTATCAAGAACCACTGTGGATTTTTTTTTTTTTAAATTTTAGATCTATGTTCTTAACTTTTTCATATTTATTCCATTTTTATTTAGCTTGTGGTAGGTAATTAAATTTTTTAATTATGCACTATCTAGTTTAATTTTTAGAATTTCTTTAATTATGTACTATGTAATTTGATTTTAATAAGATACTAATTATATACTAAAAGAATACTGAATTTTATAGTAATGTATACTTTTTGCTGTTATTTGTTCCTTTTTTAACATAAGAGATTAGTGTTTCTAATTTATAACATATGCTATAAATTATTTTTTTATTAGTGAGCTATTTTTGTAAATTTAAGCCATATATAAACATTATTAAATGTTGATCATATATTAAAAGAATACTGAATTTTATAGTAATGTATATTGTTTACTGTTATTTGTTTCTTTTTTCTATTATAAGATATTAGTGTTTCTAATTTATAATATATGCTATAAATTGTTTGTTTTGATTCGTGAACTATTTTTGTAAATTTAAGTCATGTATAAATATTATTAGATATTGATTATATATTAAAAAATATTAAATTTTATAGTAATATATACTGTTTGTTGTTATTTATGAGAAGTATATTATTTTTCGTGTTTAATATATACTGTTCACTGTAACTTTTTATTACTTGTTTTGAGAATTTTTTAAAATATCAAGTAAAATCTAATTTTAAAAATATTTAATTTTATAAATATAAATTTAATTTTTATATGTAACAAACGATGTAGAACAAATTTTATGGAAAAAATCTAATACATAAATTTAGATAAATTATATAGTTTTCAATCTAAAAAAAAGTTAATAGTTAATTGATTTTGAATTTTACAAATAAAATTTAATATGATTAAATTAATTTTTTTATTTTGATTGGAAGTGAAAATAATATATGATAGTAAAGAAAAAACAACCAGACTTTGATAAACAAAAAGAAAAAGAGAGGCTAAATTTGTAAATGAAAAGAGAAGTTTACGATATTTTTGCAAAATAAAAAATCAAGAGACAAAAAAATTAATTTTTTATAGTTTTTGGACTATTTATTTAACAATCCTAAAAAAAGGGGAATGATATGGCTCAATATTGCCAAAACCCTGGGCCGAAAAAACCTCATGCCTCTCGCATGCAGAGTGAGCACTCTACCATTTGAGCACATCTCCAATTGGTTTAAAATTGAAAAAAAAAAAAAATTTAATGCAGTAAACATACTGTTACCATGATCTAACAAAAGAGAAATGAAAAAAAAAAAATGCTAAGGTTTTATATATGATCAAACTGATAATGAAATTCTAGTCATAATTGTTGCTGGATTCTTCTCACTTTTCATTCAACTTGATGCAGAAAAGTTGATTTTATCATAGGGAAGAAAAAAGAAAACTAGCAATAATGTTGCATGTGATGATGTTAACTGTTAAGCAAATGCAAAAAAACACAGTCAAATTGTTGATATGAAGATTATTAACAGTACTATAGGAAACAATGAAGGTCAATAAAATCTCAACATAAAATGAGCTTTTGTCTAGCTTACTGTTGAAATATTATCAGCCGTCCTAGAGGTCCTAGCTAATAAGAGTCCTGGCAGTCCTCATGGCTACCGTCATTAAGTGTTTAGATAAGAAAAGATTAGAATAGATGTTGCATCCATGGATATTTTATCCTTTTTTTATATTTTAAAAGAATATAATATAATGTTTGAGCTATATCACCCAGTAATAATTAAATAATCAATAAAACATTGTCTAGCTTATCTCTTGAAATCAGTACAACCAATTATTTCTATGATTACGTTGTTTAAAATAATCAAAGTAAATCTCTCCATAACTCTTTAAGATGACCTTGCAAAGGAAGCATGATTATCTATATTCAACATTGAGAGTTTGTTTAGTTTAATTGTTTATAGTAATTGATAGCTAGTTGCCAATAGTTGTTAGTTGATAAATATTAGTTGTTTAATAAAAATTTAGTAACTATTGATGATATTGAAATGTAAAATGGTCAAATGAGTATATATATATATATATAAATTTTTTTTGTAAAATGAAAGTATAGTAATTGTTTTAAATATTATAAATAATATTATAATAATTATTTATTATATTTAAAGAATTTTAAATAAATATACCACATGAAAATTAATTTTATAAAAATAATTTCATCAATAATTATTTTTTATAAGGATAAGGTGATAGGAATAATATAGTAAAAATATAATATCAGCTATCAACTAATAGGAAAAAATTTAAAATGCTTTTGAAATCGATAGCTGTCTGGAGTAACTAACCGCTAATAATTATGAGTTAGCTATTAAGAATCAACATACTATCAGCTAATTTCAATGGATAAGTCAAACATCCACTGAATTTTATTATTATCAATGCCAAGCTAGGCTTCACATTTCTTTGCAAGGCATTACCAATTTTTTAATCTAATTTTTAAAAAAAATAAGGTTTTTTTTCATAGATTAATTAATCCTATCTACTGATAAAATTCAAGATTATCATCCAATGATGGACTGAGACTGCTAGCGAAACTTGCGGATGAACCATCCAACAAGCATGCCAACCACTTTTCTCATAGAACCACCAATTTTTACACCCAAAATCAGCTCCTTCCTAACAAAACCTTCCGGGATGCAGTTACAACAAAGCCCAAAACCAATCCAGTCGCTTTCGATTTCAACCTTCCAGACTCTAATTATACATGGCTTAAAACATGTGTGGTTGGACAAATTAGGGATGTCAGAATTATTCCCTTGCTTGAAAACATTTTTATAGAGCACAATGCTAAGAAATGCCAAATCATTCTGCTGGGTGGTAAAAGCATCTTGCTCTCTTTTGAATGCATCAGTCTCATGGAGAAATTTCTTGAAGAGGGCTCCTCTTGGCTTGGTAATTATTTCAACTTAATAAAACAATGGGAGTCTAAGGACACTGCCTCTGAGAGGCTTGTTTGGTTAAGGTGTGAATTTGTGCCACTAAATGCATGGTGTGATGATTTTTTCTCACTAATTTCGACTAAATGGCGCACCTTCATCCAAACAAACTCTGCAACAAAGAGCAAATCAAGACTCGATTGTGCTAGAATGCTAATCTCCACACCCCTTAGATTCTCCATTTTAGAAAACATTACTGTTAAAGTCGATGGCATGGATTTTCCAATCAAAGTAACAGAAGAATACTACTTTGAGGGACTACAAGTTCTGGATTCTCAATCTCACAACATTCCTTCTCGCATGCCGGAATCGGTTGCCGGAGTTAATAAGGTGAAAGTTCCTCCATTCAGCTTGGTACCCCTGACCCCTCGAATTCTAAAATTGCTCCTGTCAACTGCCCACTACCTTCCATTTCTATTGGACAAAATCACAAATCAGCCGACTTTTTCCCCCCTTCTGTCGCCCCCTCTTTTGCCTCGATCATCTCCAAACCTCTCTCTCAGCCGCTTTTTTATAAACCCAATGTTGCTCTCCCCAACTCTAATCATAAAGCTGTCAGCTGCCCTACCAGCCGTAAATTTTGCCTACCCCACCCTGCCATTCCCCCATTTCCGTTCTTGGAACCACCCACCAAGCCCATCTCATCCCCATTTGGGTTAAAAGGCCTTGCAAGGTTCAGCTCAAAAACTCTCTCAAATGTAGCCCTTTTACCTAATACTTCTCAATTTCCTACCATTCCCCTCAGCCCTTTTAATCCTTCACCCCCAGCCTAACCATCTCCTATTCTCCCGTCTGATGTTGAGCTCCCTAACCTTCCAATTAAAACCAGACAAAAAAAAATTATCCAAAACCAAGCGTATGTCCTCTAAGAGAACTTGTGTGCACCTCCCTTCTAAAAGAAAATCTAAGAGATTGGCTCTTGCTTCTTCTTCCACACCTTTCCTATTTGAAAATTCGATCTTTGATGAGGGTATTTTAAACATGAACAAATGCCTTCTCACCTCTATCGAAGGTTCACCTAAAACATCCGATTCTCTCAGGCCATCCACTTCAAATTGCCCAAATTTAAAGAATCTCAGTCCTTCTATTGACCTTAACGAAGTGAAAGTTATTGCAACTTGGAGTGTAGGTTAACAACTGGGTATTTTCGATTCCAACAGTAAGAGTGACATATGTCCTAAGTTGCTTCAGATGAAAGAGAATGAAAAGGAGTTACTTGGGTCTAATGTTAATCAATGAAGCTTTTCATGTGGAATTGCAGAGGGCTTGGAGCAAAAGCCAAAAGGTCAGCTATTAGAAGTTGGATTAAAAAGAAAAATCTAGAAGCTTTGGTGGAAACAAAAACCAATGAGGTAAACTCTCAATTAATCTGTAGCTTGTGGTGTATCAGTGATATAGAATGGACTTCGATAGATGCTGTCAATTCATTAGGAGGGATTCTGATATCATGGGTTAAATCCTCTTTTGAATGCGTTCATCATTTGACTGGTAATGGGTGGATAGCATTGGTAGGGAATTGGTGTTGTTTATCTTTCAAGTGTGTGATTATTGTGGTCTATGGACCTTCTCTGGAGTCAGATAGATCTATACTTTGGGATGCTGTTTTTTCTCTCAAATCCTCTCTCACAAACCCTTGGTTACTTATAGGTGATTTTAATGAGGTTCTAAACCTTCATGATAGAAGTACAGGTATTATATCCTCTACTGGTTCCTCGGCTTTCAAGTCTTTTATTGAAGCAGCAGAGTTGATTGAATTGCCTCTTTTGGGGAGAAAATACACCTGGGGGAATTCAAGATGCTCTAGTAGAATCGATAGGGCTTTTATTGACTCAGAATGGATGATTGGATTTCCTACCATCAATCTTAATGGTCTCAAAAAGGGACTCTCTGATCATTCTCCTTTAGTGGTGGATATCAACTCAGTGAATTGGGGACCTAAACCTTTCAGATTTCTTGATTGTTGGCTATCTCACAATGGTTTCTTTGATTTGATCAAAGGGTGGTTGACGAACCTTGCCCATTTGGGCTCTGATCCGGGTGTTATCATTAAGAAGTTATTAGTACTAAAAGAACATCTCAAAGGATGGAACATAGCTGTGTTTGGTATTTTAAACAAAAAAATTTCTGAAATTGAAGATGAGATTGACTTGATCGACTTAGAACTTGAATCCTCCCCCCAGTCGAATGACAAGATATCTAGAAGGAAACTACTATGGTTTGAATTATGGAAGAAATATAAGCAAGAAGAATGCTTTTTGAGGCAACACTCTAGGATAAATTAAATCCAAGCAGGAGATCGTAATATAAAATTCTTCCATCTTTCTGCTTCTTTGAGGAAGAAAAGAAATACAATTGTATGTATCAGGGATGCTTGAAGGGTCCTCTCCAATCCTTCATATATAAAATCTTTCATTCTAAATTATTTCAACAATCTCTTCGCAGAATCGTATGACACTAGACCCCCCATCTTGGGCCTTCCTTTCAAAAAATTATGCACAATCTCTGCTACCTATCTTGAAAGACCTTTCTTATTGGAGGAAATAAAAAATGCAATATGGAGCTGTGACAGTTCTAAAGCCCCAGGTCCAGACGAGTTTAACTTTTCTTTCTTTAAATGTTGTTGGTCTTTCCTTTCTGCAGACTTGATGAGGTTTATCAATGCGTTCCATTCTCATGGCTTTCTTCCTCACTGCTTATGTTCCTCATTCATCACTCTCATTCCCAAAATTGATACAGCTTCACATCCTAAGGATTTTCGCCCTATCAGTCTCATTGGAAGCTTGTACAAAATCCTAGCTAAAGCTTTATCTTGAAGGTTGAGATCAGTCATAGTAGAAGTCGTCAGCCACAATTAGTCCGCGTTCATTATGGGAAGATCAATTCTTGATTGTGTCCTAGTAGCCAATGAAGTTATTGATTCTTGTAAAAGATATAATCAGGAGGGGATTATTCTTAAATTAGATTTTGAAAAAGCTTTTGATTCTATCTCTTGGGGATATATTCTGCAAACTTTGAAATGTATGGGTTTCGACGACAAGTGGGCACTATGGATGGAGAAATGCTTATGCCAAGCGTCTGTTGGCATTCTTATCAACAGATCTTCCACAAGTTTTTTCAACTTACATAAAGGAATTCGCCAGGGTGATCCATTATCATCATTCATTTTCTCTATTGTGGCAGAAGGTCTAAGCCAAATGCTTGAAAAAGCCATCACTTTGGGGTTGCTTAAAGGCATTGAAGTTGTTAGAGATGGTACCTCAGTGCCTTTTCTTCAATTCGCTGATGATACAATTATTTTCTGTCCCTCAGATTTAGAGATGCTAAAAAACCTCAAAAGAATTCTCCGTTGCTTTGAGTTAATTTCTGGTTTAAAGGTTAATTTTCACAAGAGCTCACTTACCGGTATTAACATTGAAGCCAAATAGCTCTCTTCCTTTGCCAAGACCATCAATTGTTCTGTATCCAAACTCCCATTTAAATATCTTGGGTTTCCCTTGGGGGCCAACCTAAGGAGAAAATCCACTTGGGAACCAGTCATCAGCAAATTCAGGTCAAGGTTGTAGACTTAGAAGGCTAAATATCTCTCTATGGCTGGTCGTCTCACATTAATCAAATCAGTGCTCAGTAATCTGCCAATTTATTATTTATCTCTATTCAAAACCCCAGCAAGAGTGGCTAAGGAGCTTGTCAAAATCCAAAGGAAATTTTTTTGGAATGGGGGTAAAGACAAGAACAAAATTCATTCCATCAACTGGCATATTATTCAAAAAGCTAAGGCTTTAGGAGGACTGGGTGTTGGTTCTATATTGGACAAAAACAGAGCTTTGCTACTTAAATGGATATGGAGGTTTTGTGATAATTCTTCAGCATTATGGAAATTTGTTCTCAAAGGGAAATATGATGTGTCTGACTTTTCTCAAATCAAAGTCGATGGTAGAGGCTCTCAAATTTGGAATGGTATTACCGATGCAATATTTAAAAAATCTAATTCATATAATGTTATTTCTCAAGGATTCAGCTTTTGGTTGGGAGATGGATGCACTATTAAATTTTGGTTGCACCCTTGGGCTAGTCCATTTTGTCTATCTGAGAAGTTTCCAAGGCTCTTTTCTATTTCCTCTCAACCGAATGCTTTTATTTTTGAGTTTGGAATTAGAAATAATGGGGTATGGTTATGGACTCTCACTTGGCGCCGGTCTCTATTTGTCTGGGAAGAGCAACTGGTTAATGACCTTCTATCCATCATCTCCTTCTTTTATCCTAAACTTGAAGTCGAAGACAAAATCTTTTGGAAAAACAATGTTAGAGGAAACTATTCAGTCAAATCTTTCTGTAGGCAATTGGAAATCTGTAGCTCGGATCTTACTACTCCATGCTAGCCTACCAAATGGAAGAGCCTCTCTCCTTCAAAAGTCGAGCTCCTAGTTTGGCTGATTCTCCAAGGAAAGATTAACACTACAGGCAACCTAGCTAGAAAAGGTATTATAGACACTTCTCAGAATTTATGCCCATTTTGTAATTCTTGCCCCGAAGAAGTAGATCATCTTTTTATCCATTGTTTATGGTCATGGAAGATTTGGTGTAAAATTTTTAGATGGTGGAACTACTCCTGGTGTCCACCCCAATCAGTTACTCAGCTCTTTGTGCAATGGGACAACTTCTCTTCAATTCGGAAATTCCAAAGCAAATGTTAGAGGTTAATTTTCTTTTCAGCTATTTGGACTATCTGGATTGAAAGGAATAACCTCATTTTCAACAACTCCTATTTGGATTCTTGTAAAGTCTTTGATATTATTTTGGTCAGAACAACCCATTGGATAAAAACCCATGTTCCTTCTTTTCCTTATTCAGCAAATCAAGTTCTACTATCTTCTAACTGTCTAAAGAACTGGGAACAAACTAAAATTAGCAGACAAGTAACCTTTTGGATGCCTCCTCCATCCAATTCTCTTAAATGGAATGTGGATGCCTCTGTGGTAGGTAAACTTGGTCCTGCAGCTATTGGTGGGGTTCTTAGATCAAGTGATGGCCTCTTCATAGCTATTTTTTCTTGCCCTGTTGGTATTATGGATTCCAACGCGGCAGAATTGAAGGCCATACTTCGAGCCATCCAAATTTTTACAACTCATGGGTTAAGCACCAGTTCCAATATAATTATTGAATCAGATTCATCAAACGCTGTCAGTTGGGTTAATAGGGGGCTGGATCTTTGTCCTTGGCAATATTGGGACACAATCTATGAAATCAGTAGCTTAGCCAAGTCCTTATGCTCTTTCAAATCGGTTCACATCCTCCAAGAGGCTAATTCTATGGCAGATCACTTAGCAAAATCTAGTATTTCAAGGAGCTTAGATCTCGTTGCATGGCTATAGCTTAGAAATTTTGATCGAAACCATTTTTGGATTTTTTTCACTTAATTGTTCTCTTGGGAATCTGGACTCTGGACTTTGAGTTGATCTTCTAGTGATGCTATCAGCTACTATGCACGATCACCTCCACTAGTCCTATTAAGACTTTTCTTTGGTATTTGGGATGTTGATTTATTAGTAGTCTAATGCCCAACTCTTAGTCAACAGCTTGAAGAAAAGATTCTTTGTTGCTTTCTTGGATTTATATAATTGTATGTCGGTCTTATAATGGCGGATCGTTTGTAACCTGTTCTGCAGTTTTTTCTCTGGGGTTTTTTCACATATCATTTTGGCTTTTAGTTTTTTGTGGGTGTACATGGGTAAGCTTATTGGCTTGGGTAATTAGTGCCACAATGATATGTTTTTCCCCTTCCCTTATTAATAAAAATGAATTTTACTATAAAAAAAAAAGATAAAATTCAAAATTATTCATGTTACACATTTATCTGAACTGATCACCTCTAATGAGCCTTACTCGCCCAAAGGAGGATCACTTAAATGGTTGACATCGCCGTTAGATTTTGCCCAAATGATTTCCACTGCCATTGAGACATTGTGCCAATAAGGATGCTACTTTTGTCTCCTGGTACAACTCGGAATTCATATGCCATTCAACAACTGACACTTGAATTTTTCTCCATATCCAACACCGTAGCAGAGGAGCATAACTCCAACAAGGATTTGTACCACCAAGTGCTTCTATAAATAGCCCTCCTTACTCGCAGTTAAGGTAATGCAATTCTAGAGACTTTCTAGAGATTTCAATTCCCTTGATTTGCGCCTTTTCTAACTTAAATATCGGAGAGATCTCTTAAGCGCATCGCTTGGGCTTTCTTAACCTTTTATTTTGCAGGTATCAAGGATCGCCTTATAGTATGCTTGAGATCAAAATTCATCTCTAGTGCATTGATTGACTTAGTTATAATAAATCCATGAAAGTCTACCTCCAAACCAAACTTGCAGGAAATATCCTTGATGTTTATGGAACAGGTAAAATGCAGTAGATATCACTAAATTTTTGTCTATTTTCTGTTTTGGTCATTGAACTTTAATTTCTTACAATTTAATCATTAAACTTTAATTTTTTTTCGCCGGCAGGTCACTAAGATAATTCCGATGAACATCTCACTAAAAAACTAACGTGGTGTTCCAAGTAGGATGACATGTCATCAAGGTTGATGACATAAGTATCTCACATCACACAAATAAATATATTTTAATTTAAAAATATGATTTTTTAAATTTTAAATTTTAAAAACCTCTCAATATGATGTGGTATGTTTATATTATCAATTTTGATGAAATGTCATTTTACCTGAAATGCCATATCAACTTTTTGGTGAATTATTTCATCGGAATTATTTTAATGATCCGCCAGTGAAAAAAAATTAAAGTTTAGTAATTAAATTGTAAGAAATTAAAGTTTAATGACCAAAATAGAAAACAGGCAAAAATTTAGTGATTTTCAGTGCATTTTACCCTTTATGGGGCATTTGCCAACATCTGCGATATGATTCTAATAGCATACAATGTATACATACATATCTGTATATTCAAATCTTATTTATTTATTTAGATTGGACTAAATATAGAATGTAAGGCCTAATTCAACAAGCTGAAAGAAAGAATGGACGACCTAGAAAATGAAGTTCAGCGCGTCCCATGTTCGGCAAAAAAGAAAAAGAAGAAAAGAACTGATAAGGTTCTGGGAATTGACTTTTTGATCAATAAAGTTGAGTCTTTGGTCCTATGAGAATGGAAATGAACCGAACAAATCTTTGGTGCAATTTCCATGAAGGCATCCATTAATTGAGTGGAAAAACGAAGAAGAAATATTAATTAATAAAACCTCTTTAGAGTTAATTATTATTTAATTAGACACAAAGTGGTAAAATATTAGTGGAGAGAATGAGTGTTTAAGCGAAAAAGAGGATATGGCGCATTATTAATTATATATATACACTACTAGCTAAGCTCTTAGACCCAAGGCAATATAGCAATATCCAGAATTGGTCATGGAAGGGTAATTAATAATACATTTGTCCTCTTCAATATTTTGTTTAAACATGAATTATTAGTTTTAACTATATATCTATATATATATGTCTAACAATTGTTAATTGGCGTGCAGTGTGATAATGAAATTGCTGCTTCTAGTCCTAATTGCTGCAGGATTCTTCTCCATTTTCATTCAAGCTGACGCTGAAAAGTTGATTTTATCAGAGGGAAGGAAAGAGAAAATTGGCGATGATCTTGCATATGATCATGTTAAGCAAAAACATAATCTGGTATCTGCTCTAGACGACCAAATTATTGACGTCAAGATAATAGGAAAAAATGAAGGTGAAGAAAATATCAACAGAAAAGGAGTCTTTGTCAAGCTTACTGGCCCAGCTGGTTCCTTTCCTTGGCCTGGCGGTCCAGGCAACAATAGATAGTAAATTTTTAAATAGGAAAGGATCGGAATATATATAGATGTTGGACGTGTGGATTTTGAATTTCTAAATTTAATGTTCTAATATGGAAATATAATGGAACTGGGGTTGTTTTAATAAAAATTTATGTTGTCCAAATTAATTTATAAACATTGTTGTCTTGTTTTCTTTTATATATATATATATATATATATAAAATAGGACAACATGTAAGAAAATAAGTCTTATTGCCAAAATACTACTGTCACGGTATGAAAATGAGTGATATCCTTTTCAACCAACAATATTTATTTGCAATGATGAGTGTGAAAGGCTCCTGTATATTTTCATCTCATGCCCTTTTGCTCAACAATGTTGGGCTATTGCAAATCTTAATCTGAGTGCTACTGGTTTTTCTGATTTTAGTGGGTGGTTTTTCGATTCTCTGGAAACTAATGACCTAGTCTATTGGTAAAAGCTGTGTGTTAGCTTGGAATGTATGGCGTCAACGTAATGCAAAGGTCTGGTCAGATCACTACTTGAATCCGGAATAAATGGTTTTCCAAAGTCTGAAATACTATGTGAATGGGCCTCTGCAAAGGCTATTCAAGAACCAAGCTCTAATCACACAAGGGCAAGCAACCAGCAACAAGTGTGGTGTCCTCCACCTCTAGGGAAGGTAAAGTTTAATGTAGACGCATAAAATTTTGAGGACACTCTTAACTTTGGGCTTGGGATGGTGATCAGGGATAATAGAGGTATGTTTCTAACTTGTGCTTCTAAGGTTTTAAATGATGTGTATGATGCAAAGCTTAGCGAAGCACTGGGGGTGAGAGAAGCAATCATGTGGATGCTGGAAATAGGAGAATCAACAGTTGTTTTTGAGTTGGATGCCAAAATCACTGTAGATGTCGTTCACAGCCATGATGTTGATAAATATGAATTTGGATCGATCATAAAAGAATGTAGAGATTTACTTAAATAGGGAATGTATTACTCTGTATGTTTTGTCAGGCGACAAACAAATGAGATTGCTCATACTTTAGCTAGAACTTTTTGGAATTATACTAGTCCATCATATTGCCATGAGCTTCCTTCCCGGCATTTTCTCCATTTAATGCATTTGAAAATTGTTGTTCTAAATTTGGGCCTTTTTTTGTAATAATTCCATTTTAAGGTGAATTTTGAAGAAAAAGTTAAAAAGAAATGAAATCTCTTAAAATTTTGGCGAAAATCAAAAACTAATTTCACTTTTTATGTAAAAAAAATGGCGAAAAGCAATTAACTATTTACTTTATTTTCATTTTTCATTTTATATATTTAATTATATTATACACTTTTTATTTTAATTAATAAAAATCTCAAAGAATATTTTTTCCTACCCATTTTGTTCAACTTCGTTAAAAATTTTAATATTTTAATTATTTATATCTAAATCATATTTATTGTAATGTATTTATATTATTTTCTCATAATACAATTATTTTCAATATTTATTAATTAATTGATTATTAATTTTTACATATAATATTGCATTATTTATATTAAGTGCCTTACATATTATTTTTATTTTACAAATTAAAATATATTGATTGACTCATGTAGACCATTATTATCTTAAAATTATCTCTGTTTAATATAATTAAATACAAAATGAAAAAAAAATAAACATAAATAATTAATTAGAAAAAATTAATTGGAAAAAATAGAGAAGCTCAAGCAATTAAAAAAAAAAAAAAGAGCCTAATTCATGAAAAAAATATTGACCAAATAGCCAAATTCTGATGCTTTTTGCCAATCAAATTTTGGAAGGTGATCAATGCTTATAATGTATGGTGATATCCTATTATGAATATAGCTCATAGCTATCTCGATCAATCAATTTCGAAAAAAAAAATTCCTAATACTTATCAAAAAATTGATTTTTAATTTTGTAATGTGTATATTTTAAATTAATTAAGTAATAAATAAATAACTAATTAATTAAGTAAGTAAATTAATTAATTAATTACCTATCGAAATTAATTCCACATTATAGTTACAAATTATAGTTCCTTATAAATAAAATTATTAACCAACAAAGAATTTTTTTCCTTCATTATTTTTATTTTCAAATGTATTTTAATTATTTGTTAAACATAATGTAACTATTATTATAAAAAAAATCAATTATTTAACTAAAATTAACATTTTTTAATAGCTATTTTTTAATAACTAAGAAATTACTATAAATTTTTTAGTAAAAGTTGCTATTCTTTAGTAACTAAAAATTTTTAATATATTTCCGCCACTTTTTTAGGTGAAAAGTATTTTCCATCAAAAAATTTGGGGATTTGGTAATTTCCACCAAAAATTTTAGAGGATTTCTTTTCCTTTTGACTTTTTCTTCAAAATTCACCCTAAAATGGGAATTATTATAAAAAATACCTAAATTTAGAATAACAATTTTTAAATGCATTAAATGGAGAAAATGCCCCTTCCTTTATGTGTTAGAGCTCTGCTGATGACTGTAAATTTGAATTATGTTTAATGAAGTTTGTTTGTTCTTTCAAAAAAAAAAAAAATCTACTTATTTGTAAGAAAATAATAGCATGAAAAAGCTATATTTGCCCCCGTGCCTCCTTTATGTATTAGAGCTTTGTTGATGACTAAATTTGAATTATGTTTAATGAAGTTTAGTTTGTGCTCTTCTTGTCTATAAGAAAATAATAACATGAAAAGGCTTGATTTGCCCCATGCCTCCTTTATGTATTAGAGCTCTGCTAATGACTGTAAATTTGAATTATGTTTATTGAGGTTTGTTTGTTCTCTTCAAAAAAAAAAAAAAAAAAAAACATGTACTTGTCTCTAAGAAAATAATAATCTGAAAAAGCTTGATTTACACTATTGAAAATGGAGATGCGGGGGATCAAACCCCGTGCCTCTCGCATGCAAAGTAAGCACCCTACCATTTGAACTATATCGTATTATTAATTAGAGATGGGAGAAACTATTACTATATATTAAAAGCACTATTACAATGCAAATTCAAAGGATTTATTTAGATTAATTAATAAAAAAATGTGAAGCCTAAGTCATCAAGCCGAAAGAAAGTATGGACGACCTAGAAAAAGAAGTTCTGCGCCCCACCTTTTTGAAAAAAAAGAAGAAAAAAACCTGAAGGTTTTGTGGGGATTGACTTGGTGCAATTTCCTTGAAGTCATCCACTAATTGACAGCACCAATTAAGAAAAGCAAGACAAGACTTGATTTATAAGTTCATCAAGTTTAAGATGACTTTTTATTCCTAATAAAATTAATATATATATATATATATATAGAGAGAGAGAGAGAGAGAGAGAGAGAGACAGAGAGATAGTGGGAAAATAATCATGTTTCAGATTCACAATCTCACTTAGCAAAGATAACTCTAATATTATTAAAACAAAAATTATTCCTCACATTTTATAAAAAAAAAAAAAAATGCTAAGAACAACAATTTCACTTCAACAGTCACTTAAATATTCACTCGTGATTGCTTGTTATATCTAATAAATAATTATAAACTTATATTATTAATAAATTAAACAAATAAATAAATATTATATATATTTTTATTTCTTCTCTCTTATCTATAAAAAAAATACGAATGATTAATGATTAATTTATTTTTTCATTAATTTGATTTGCACGAGTTATAAAAAACCTACGTCATACTATTTATCAAAATTATTTCGCATCGCTAACTTAGTGACTTATTATAGATTTGACACTTTCTTCTTTAGAGCTAGCTTTTAAAAATGAGTTCTACTCAAACCCATTTAATATGGTATTAGAGCTAATCAGGTCTCTTTTATGCACTTATACCCTTTTGTGTCTGCCATGTAGATTGCCCATTGCCAAGTTTTTAATTTTACATGTACTTTCTGACACGAGCTCAATATTTAATCGTGTTATGTGCTAATAGGACCAAGCACATGTCAAGGGATAGTATTATAATTGTCGCACATCGTTAAATTAATGGTTTGTTATAATATATATAATGTATATTGGATACCATTTTCCTTTAAACTAACTTTTAAGAATGAGTTTAATCCAAATCCATTTGACACTATTCACTCATTTGTAAGGATAGCTTTTACTTATATGTTAAAAAATTAAAAAAATATTCATTAATAAAACCGCTTTAAATTTAATTATAATTTAATTAGAAACAAAGTGGAAAAAGATTAGTGGAGAGTATGAGGGTTTAAGCGAAAAAAAGAATGTGGCGCATTATTAATTTTATATATATATGCATAATACTACTAGCTAATCTCTTAGACCCAAGGCAGTATAGCAATATCCAGAATTGGTCATGGAAGGGTAATTAATAACACATTTGTCGTCTTCATTATTTTCTTTAAATATGAATTATTAGTTTTAACTATATATCAATATATGTCTAACAATTGTTAATTGGCATGCAGTGTGATAATGAAATTGCTGCTTCTAATCCTAATTGCTGCAGGATCCTTGTCATGTTTCATTCAAGCCGATGCTGAAAAATTGATTTTATCTGAGGGCAGGAAAGAGAAAACTAGCAATGATCTTGTCTATGATCATGCTAAGCAAAAACATGATCTGCTATCTAGTCTAGACCACCAAATTGTTATTAACGATATAGGAAAAAATGAAGGTGAAGAAAATCTCAACAGAAAAGGAGTCTTTGTCAAGCTCACTGGAGCAGCTGGTTCTGACAGTCGTCGTATCGGTATTGGTCAATATAATGGCACTGGCAAAGGTTAAGTGTTTAGATATACAGGAAAGGAATAGATATTGGTGTTGGTTGCATGGATATGAATTTATAAATTTTATGTACTAATTAACAGGATGTATTGAACTCATAATTCATTATATACTTTTTATGAATGTCAACTTGTTGCAAAATAATAATAATAAAAATAGTAACAATAATAATAATAACTAATTATTTTTTTAGCTGAAAGCTAATTGGCTTATGTGCGACAACAATTTGTTACTGGTATGGAGTTTTGTAAAATCTTCTACTGAAAAAAAGAAAAATTAACAGAAATTATATAGCTTAGGCCTGCCCTGTCATTGAGGAACTACAGCCTACAATTGAACTTGAAGGAAATTTCCTTAAAGTTTGTGGGATAGTTGCCGGCAATTTATAAGCACATTTGACGCCGACTTGAAACTTGCTCTAAATAATCTATTTTTTTATGAGTCAACTCCAATCTAAAGCAGTTAATCCAATTACATAGATAGTAACTAGCTGGACCTTATTCAATTTTTACATATACTTTGGTTTCATTTTCTGTCTGGTACTGCTTATTGCACTCTCCTCTCCTTTGGTGGGCAATGTCCTTGTTGCATCAAAACTGGTTCACATTTTTATAACTAGGCATAAGCCACTAGTCTAACACTAACTTGAAACTTGCTCTAAATAACATATTGTTTTATGACTAATTCTGGCCTAAAACGATTAATCCAAGTTATATAGACAGTAATTAGCTGAATCTTATAAACCGCTTTCCATTTTTATATACTTTCGATGTGGTTTTATCTCAAGCTTATTAGCTTATTAGCATAAACTTTTTAAACATGCACCCCTCCTGGTGCAACTTATATATATATATATATATATATAAAAGGAGAAAGAAAGCAGGGACTACCTAGAAAATGAAGCTCCACATGCCCCAGGTTTGAAAAAACTGATCATGTTTTTCTAGGCATTGACTACATTTTTATTAGTAAACTTGTCTTATTGGCCGCACAAGAATGGAAATGAACCGAACAAATCTTTGACGCAATTTCTTTGAAAGCATCCATTGATTGACCGCACAAATTAAGAAAAGCAAGACAATTCTTGATGAATATGTTCATCAAGTTTAAGATGGTTTTTTTTTTTTTTTTTTTTTGTAAAATCAATATAATAATATGAATAAGGAGCTATAGTTGGTAAAATAATAAGTAAAATAAAAAAAAACCATTTTAAAGTCTTAACACATTTTAAACTTGCAAAGTGAAAGAGATATATGTGAACTGAGACTTGACGAAAATCAGACCTTATATATAACTGTTTAATTAGTTGTTTGTAGAATATACAATTCCTAGTCTTCTATGCCTAAGGGAATATAGCAATACCAAGAATTCGTCATGGAAGGGTAATAATACATTTGTGCTCTTCCATTATTTTCTTTAAATATGAATTATTATTATTTTTTTTTAATGTAACAATTGTTAATTGCCATGCAGTTTGATCATGAAATTGCTTCTTCTAGTCCTAATTGCTGTCCGATTCTCCTCATATTTCGTTCAAGTTGATGCCGAAAAATTCATAATTTTATCAGAGGGAAGCAAAGAGAAAAATAGCAATAATTTTAAGGTTATAGGAAAAAATGAAGGTGAAGAAAATATGAAGATAAAAAGAGTTTTTGTCAAGCTTATCCAGCCACAACCTTCTGACAGTCGTCCTAGAGGTCCTGGGCATCGTTAAGCCTGTGTTTGGATTACAAGAGACGGGAAAGAAAATAAGGGAAAAATAATTGTCATTTTCTTACATCATTCTTCTCTTTTCTCACCCCTTACTATTTGCCTCCCTGTTCTCAAATAATTAGGGAAAACCAAAATCAATTCTCTCTCTCTCTCTCTCTCTCTTTTTTTTTTTTTTTTTTTTTTCACTTATAACTGTCTAGATAGAAAAGGAATAAATGTTGGACATGCATTGATTTTGACTTTGTAAATTTTATGTTCTAAACTTTTAATATAGAAAATGGATTGGGTATGTTTTAATTAAAACATATTTACGTAGGCGCCCAAAAACTAATATAATTACCTTCTTGTTTACATGAATAAAATCAAATCTTAATTCTATGATTCCAAAAACCATTGGCAAGTTTTCCCTAAAAAAAAGAAGAGAGCGTTATATATATATATATATATATATATATATATATATATATATATATATATATATATATTCACTCAATTAAGGAGGCAATTGTAAAATTATTGTTGTCCTCTAAATATGAAGAGAATGTGGTAATTTTTCCAATAGTTGGTATCGGAAGGCAGGGGAAGACAACTTTGACACAACTTGTGTACAATGACGAAAGAGTTAAAAACTCATTATTGCATTTGTTTTTTTTTTTTTTTTTTTTTTAATGTAAGGGGGAGAGTCAAGAGTCAAGACACACTAAAATATCCTAATTAAGCTGGCACCTCGATGCGCTCACACCGCTTCATGGCACATTTTTTTGGTTGGCGTTACCAATTTTTCAACCTATTTTTAAAGAAATTTGGATTTTGAAAAAATATATTTTTTTTTTGGTAGATTAACCCTATCTACTAATAAAATCCAAGATTGTTCACTTGGTTATAATAAATCCATGAAAGTCTACCTATAAACCAAACTTGAAGAAAATTTCCTTGAAGATTAGGGGGCATTTGCCAACATATATGATATAATTCTAATAGCATATAATATATACGGACATATCAGTATTTTCAAATCTTATTTATTTATTTAAATTGGTCTAAGTAAAAAATGTCAGGCCTAATTCAACAAGAGCATGGACGACCGAGAAAATGAAGTTCAGCGTGCCCCTTATTCGAAAAAAAAAAAAAAAAAAAAAAAACTGATAAGGTTTTCCGTGGATTGACTTTTTGCTCAGTAAAGTTGAGTCTTTGGCCCTATGAGAATGGAAATGAACTGAACAAGTCTTTGGTCCAATTTCCATGAAGGCATCCATAATTGACTGCAAAAATTAAGAAAAGCAAGATCAGAGACTTGGTGTGTATGTTCATCATGTTTACGATGACTCTTTTATTCCTAATAAAACCAATATATATAAGAAAATGAAGGAGATACAGTTGGAAAATAATAATGTTAATAAATCTCCAACGCGTGTTTCAAATTCACAATCTCACTTCGGAAAGACAACTCTAATGCCATTAAAACAAAAATCATTAATTCTCCATATTTTATGAAAAAATATTAACAATAATTTCACTTCAATAGTCACTTAAATACTCACTCTTAATTGATTGTTATATCCAATAAATAATTATAAATTTATCTTATTAATTAATTAAAAAATAAATATCATTTTTATTTTTTTCTCTCTTACCGATGAAAAAGAACTGTTGATTAATCATTAATTTAATTTTTGATTAATTTGATTTGCATATGAGTTCTATAAAACTTATGTCATCCTATTCCCTCATTTATATAAATAAATTAAAAAAATATTAATTAATAAAACCTCTTTAAATTTAATTACAAACAAAGTGGAAAAAATATTAGTGGAGAGTCAATTAATTGATTTTCATTATATTCAACATCTATGTTTTTAGACCCAAATAAAATTAATCAGAAATTAAGTTAATCACTATAATTATTAGTATTTTTTATACGAATTATTTGTTTTATTGATAGAGTAAATTCGTAATTACTTAATAAGTATAACAATATGTTAGATTTACTCACATCTAATAAATACAAAAAATATTAACTGATTAATGTATAAATTGACTTTTTAATATTAATATGTAGCTTTTACGATTAGTTCTTTTAAATATATATTCAAAATTTAATATAGTATCATAGCAAATTGGTTATATTTACCTAATTATCTTACTAGTTTAGTCCATTTTATTTGATTATATAATTATATTGCTGGTTGGTCCAATTTATCTAATTATCTTGCCAATTGTTGTAGTTAATTGTTTGAAGTGACATGTTTTAATATTTTGTTTTCACTGGAAGGAAGAGTATTGGAGTATCTCATATCCAACAAATATAAAAATATTAAGTAATTAATATAAAAATGAACTCCTCATCGTTAACAGCAAATTTTAAAATTAGTTTTGCTAAATTTATATCAAAAATTTAACACAATCATTTAGACAATAAGTGTTTCAGCGACCGTTGAAAAAGAGGATATGGCTAGCATTATTATATATATATATATATAGAGTACTCCTAGCTAATCTCTTAGACCCAAGGCAATATAGCAATATCCAGAATTGGTCATGGAAGTGTAATTAATAATACATTTGTCCTCTTCATTATTTTCTTTAAATATGAATTATTAGTTTTAACTATATATCAATATATATATATATATGTCTAACAATTGTTAATTGGCGTGCAGTGTGATAATGAAATTGCTGCTTCTAGTCCTAATTGCAGCAGGATTCTTCTCCTTTTTCACTCAAGCTGATGCTGAAAAGTTGATTTTATCAGAGGGAAGGAAAGAGAAAACTAGCAATGATCTTGCATGTGATGTTCAGCAAAAACATGATCTGGCATCTTCTCTAGACGACCAAATTGTTGATGTCAAGATTATTAACAGTATAGGAAAAAAAGAAGGTGAAGAAAATCTTAACATAAAAGGACTCTTTGTCAAGCTTATTGGCGCAGGTGGTTCCATCTCTCATCAACCCGGTCCTGGTAGCACTCCTGGCGGTAATGGCTAAATGTTTAAGATAGGAAAGGAATAGATGTTGGTGCTGGTTGCATGGATATGAATTTATAAATTTTATGTTCTAATATGGGGAAATGGAAGGGGGTGGAGTGGGTTGTTTTGATCTAAATTTATGTAGTCCAAAATCTAATATAAACCTTCGTTGGTGTTGTGCGCACGTGCCTTAGTCTGCAGAACTGGTTTTTAGGATGGTTTTAATTTGTTGCTTGATTTTAGGAAATCAGTTTAGTTGTTGCAAATGTTTAGGAGTGGTTATGACGTCGTGTAAATGTGGTTGTTATGTTTTATCTCTATATATATTCAGTAATAAAGAAATTTTTATTGTCTTCTCTAAAAACATACTTTAATATCTGTATATTTTCTACAACCTTGTTGTCTTGTGATATATAACAGAGAGCTGATCAGTTGGCTTATATGTGCAACAAAAATTTGTTACTGGTGTGGAGTTTTGTAGAATCTTATACTGAAAAAAAAGAAAAATTAACAGAAATCATATAGTTTAGGCCTGCCATGTCATTAAGGAACTACAACCGACAACCAAACTTGAAGGCAATTTCCTTAAAGGGGCATTTGCCAGCATCTGTGATTTGACTTAGTAAAAAAAATGCGAAGCTTAATTCAACAAGCTGAAAGAACTGATCATCAAGTTCTGCGTGCCCCGTGATTGAAAAAACTGATCACAGTTTTGTGGGTATTCACTTTTTACTGGTAAAATTGAGTCTTATTGGCTATGTGAACTGGGTATTGAAAGAAATTAGTCGTTATATGTAACTTTTTAATTAGTTCTTTGTAGAATATATAATTCCTAGTCTTCTATGCCAAAGGGAATACAGCACTATCAAGAATTGGCTATGGAAGGGTAATAATACATTTGTGCTCTTCCAATATTTTCTTTAAATATGAATTATTAGTTTTTTTTTTTTTTTTTTTTTAATGTAACAATTGTTAATTGCCATCCTGTTTTGATCATGAAATTGCTTTTTCTAGTCCTAATTGTTGTCGGATTCTCCTCATTTTTCATTCAAGTTGATGCCGAAAAATTCATAATTTTGTCAGAGGGAAGCAAAGAGAAAAATAGCAATAATTTTAAGGTTATAGGAAAAAATGAAGGTGAAGAAAATGTGAAGATAAAAGGAGTTTTTGTCAAGCTTATCCACCCACAACCTTCTGACAATCGTCCTACAATTCCTGGATAAATGACAAAAATATGCTATTTAAAAAATTTATTTACCCATATATGCTAGTTTCAAAAATATTTACCCATATATGCCACTTTTGGAGTGGGGACCATAAAATCGGAAGTCAAACTTCCGGTTTTGTGGCCTAAAATCTGCAGGAACTTCTGTGCAGAAAACCGGATGTTTGACATCCGGTTTTTTTTGCACACGTGGCAACAGAACCGGATGTTAAGCATCCGGTTTCTAAATTCCACCAGATTAAGTAATTTTTTTTATATTTTTTATATGTTTTTTAAGTAAATATAGTAAGTAATTTTTTTTAAATTTATTATAAATTTTTTAAAGCATATTTATTATGAGTTTATCATTTATAATGAATTATTTTTATGGTAAGTAATTTTTTTAATATTTTTTATAAATTTTTTAAAGCAAATATTTATTATAAGTTTATTTCTTATAATAAAAAGTGGTCATTTATAAATTTAATTGATAAATTTTTTATCAATAATATTTTGTTAATTAATAATTATTTGAAATTACAAATATGTGAACTAAATATTTAGGTGAAATAATTTTATTTTATAAATAATAATATATGTATATCATTTAGAATGAATTTTTATTTTTAATAGATTTGATGATTTTTGTGATATAAAATTTGGTAGAACAGAAACTGGATGTTTGACATCCAGTTTCTTGCCACGTGTGCAAAAAACCAGATGTCAAACATCCGGTTTTCTGCACACCTGCAGACAGGCAGCACTACGCACAAAACCGGAAGTCAAACTTCCGGTTTTGTGGTCCCCACTTCCAGAAAATTCAAAAAAGTAGCATATATAGGTAAATAAATTTAAAACTGGCATATATGGGTAAATAAAATTTCTAACTAGCATATTTTTATCATTTTCCCACAATTCCTGGGCATCGTTAAGCCTCTGTTTAAATTACAAGAGGAAAAGAAAATAAGGAGGGAAAATTATATATATATATATATATATATATATATATATGATATTTTCTATGATTATTTCATTTTTAAACAAGTGAAAAAATAGTTTTTTACTAAAAATTATAATTTTATTTAGATTTTTTCATACATTAAACTATTTTTCGCAATTTTACTTAATTGCAAAAAAGTTTCAATTTTATGAAAATATAATTTTTTTTGTAATATGATTTATTTTATACAAAATAATAATTTTATGAGAAAAATAATTTTATAATTATGAAAAATGTTACCTTTTTTTTTTAAAATTACAATCTTCTTATAAAAAGCATCGTATGGAAAAATTTTTATATTATTTTATTTCAAAACAAAGTATAATTTTTTTTTAAGCCAATAGGATAATTATAAATAATAAATATAATTAAAATATTTAAATTATTATAATTAAATCAATATGTTATTATATTTCACTAATTAAAAATAAGAAATGCTATAATGATTAAAATAGTATTTTAAATTTATATATCTGTAAACTTTATAAAAAAAATAGTCTAATTTACGAAAAAATATAAGAAGATTATTTTGTTTGCTGAATAATTTTCACTCTTAACTATTTAGATAGAAAAGGAATAAATGATGGACATGCATGATTTTTACTTTGTATATATTATGTTCTAAATTTCTAATATGGAAAATGGAATGATATTTATGGAGTCCAAAAACTAACGTAATTACCTTGTTGTCTATATGAATAAATCAAATCTTAAATCCATGATTCCAAAACCATAAGCAAGTTTGTTTTCCTTTAAAAAATAAAATGTGTATATACATATATATACTACATCAACCAATTAATGAACATTGCAAAAAGAAAATGTTCACAATAATGATGTTGGTGCTAATAATGTGTCAATTAACTGTGATGTCATGGTGCACCGCCTGAATTTTGTGATTTAACTAGTTCATATATATATATATATATATATATATATATATATATATATATATTTTGTAGTGGTTGTCTTGTGATATATATTTGAATAAAAGCAAATTAATCTCAATTACATGATTCCTCTAAATCTAGAACCATCGGCAAGTTTTCCCTAAAAATCTTGGGGGTGACATTAAAATATTTTTATAAATCTTGGAGTTTTTTTTTTTTAAATTTTGGGAGGCGACTGTCATTTTTCAAAAAAATTCGGTAACTTTTCAATGGATGTTAGAGCTGTTTCAAAAATTTTGGGGGCAATTGCCCCACCCCAACAACAACCAACAACTCCCTCCCAAGGATCTACCACTGGCATCAACTAATTAATTAACTTGTTGCAAAAAAAATAATAATAATAATAATAATAATAATTGAATTTTTTTCATAAATATCATATATAATTTAATTAAATGAATTATAAAATATATACCCACCAAACAAGATTTATTTGCTTTATTTTATTTTTAATATACCTTTATGCTCTTTTAACAAAAAATTAATATAGCACCAATTTTTAATTTATTTTGCTACATTTATTAAATTTCTTAAAATTCTTTGAGTACATATTTGAAAACTCAAAATTATAAAGATGTGATTTTATTGAATTATATTTTGCGAATTTTCATATTTTAAAAAGATATAATATAATGATAGAGTTTAGAAATTCAATTTACTCTGTACTATTAATGAAATTCAATATGTCGTTATGAATTGAATTATTATTATTATTATTATTATTATTATTATTATTATTATTATTATTATTTAGCAAAAAATTAGTAACATTTAGTGTTAAGATGTAATATTACTGTATGAATGTAATTATTTTTATATATATTATTTTCAATTTTAATGTATCATGAAAACAAAGGTGTTAATTAAGAAAATTATACTTAATTTTTTATATATATTTACAATATTTTTTAAATGTGAATTTAATACTTACTTTAAAGATTTTAGATAATATTTTAATAATTATTTTTTTTTTTTAAAAAATTATAACTAAAGTTATCATATAAAAATTAATTTTAGAAAAATAATTTTAAAAATAATAATTTTTTAGGTAAAAAGGTTTTACTTTATAAAGAACTATTAGAATTAGCAATTGTTCGAGTAGCTAACTAACAACTATTAGAAATTGATTGTTTTAGTAGCAATAGATCTATAAATAAATAAATCTTATTATCAGTACCAAGCAAACTTCATTTCTTTGGGGGTATTACCGATTACCTCTCATTGATCTCATTGAAATTAGGTTTTTTTTCGTAATAAGATAGAGATTTGTGAAATTCTACTAATAAATTCCAAGATTATTCACTTGGTAAGAATCCGTGAAGATACATTGAACCAAACTTGAGGAAATATCCTTAAGAAGTAAAAGAAAGTGAAATGTATTAACAACCAAAAAGAAATTTAAAAAAATAAATTAAAAATCTTTTGATCAAATGAGTGCAAACAAATAGCAGTGCATGCATCGTAAAAGGTTTGATTCAATGATAGCGAAACCTTTTTCAAAAGGTTTTAAGTTCGAGTTTCCATTAAAGTTAAATTACTCAAAGAAAAAAAAGGCTATTGATCTTGACTGATATATGTAATTACCAAGGAAATAATAAATACAAATATGAACATGAAATTATCATTTCAAATGCATGTTTTGGTGATTTATTACTTGAATGGAAACCAAGGAAATAATAAATGCAAGTATGAACATGAAATTATTATTCCAAATGTATTTATAATTTGTTAAATAATATCATATCATTTCTTATATTTTGGTGATCTATTAATTGAATAAATACCAAAGCAATAACAGATGCAAGTACGGCAAGTATGAACATGAAATTATCATTATGTTAAAAATGGAGAAATACAGGATAAAAATAAAAATAAAATACAATTTTTTTTTATATAAATTCTAATCAAATTATTGGCTGCCATAGCTATAAAAAAAAAAAATATTTCCCTTTAATTGATGAATAGATTTTCTAGAAGAAATACGGAGTTATGCTTTTGGCGGTAACATGCTATGAGATGGTGGTTCTGCTTATGGAGTTAAATCAATACATTGCAGATTTTTTTTCAATTTCCATTCAATTTCAAATTGATTCAATTATAAAATAAAATATCATAACGTGTATATTTAGGGAATAGTTGTAAATCACTTAATGAAACTAGTTTATCTTTCCATTCATTGCAAAACTTCCATGATCCCTTCCCGAACCAAACATGAATCTTTCGATTCATTTGGCCATCATGCTCAAATTTTTCTTTTTTTTCAATTACTTAGGGATAAATTCCCTTATCTTTTTTGACCGAAATGAGCTTGCATTTGTTATTAGATTTTATTAAATCCATGAGTTTACTTATTTATAAGTCCTTTATATATTTTATTAAAGTCAAGGGTAATGCTGTTTGTAAAGTGAAGACAACATTTCCGGATCCCATGCCGTTTCCAGCCATATCTTAGTCCAATCAAGCTCAAGGGCTCGAGATAAGGCAATGATGGCAGCTGCTATTTGCATTTGCAATTACTTGATTGACTAAATATATGAAAAGTTTGATATATTGGTACTTAAATCTCTGTATTGATTTTTTATATTATACTAAATCTATCTTTTAAATACAATCAATCATTTACACTAAAATTAAGAGATCTATAAGGAAATAAGATATCGAAGCTTGTGTCTATCACATGCAAAGCATGCGCTCCACCATTTGAGCTAGATCCCGTATTATTTAAAATAAGAGCAATAATTATTTATTGAAACACACTGTTACCATGCAAATTCATAGGATTATGCACATTAGCATCAACAAACCGATTTGCCACTAGTTATGTAACACTTGCCAGCATCTATGATTTGAGCCTAATAGCATAAAATATAGATTAATAAAAAAAAAATATGAGGCCTAATTCGTCAAGCTGAAAGAAAGCATGGACGACCTAGAAAATGAAGTTCTGCATGCCTCATATGTTTGAAAAAGAAGAAGAAAAAAGAAGAAAAAAATGAAGGTTTTTTGGGGATTGACTTCTGATCAGTAAAGTTGAGTCTTTGGCCCCATGAGAACGGAAATGAACAGAACAATTTCTTTGGTGCAATTTCCTTGAAGGCATTAATTGACTGCACCAATTAAGACAAGCAAGACAAGACTTGATGCATATGGTCATCAAGTTTAAGATGACTTTTATTCCTAATAAAATCAATATAAGAAAATGAAGGAGATATATTTGAAAAATAATCATGTTAAATTCACAAGCTCACTCACCAAAGATAACTCTAATACTATTAAAATATTAGTGGAGAGTCAATTAATTGATTTTCATTATTTCAACATCTATGTTTTTAAGTCCAAATAAAATTAATAAGAAATTAAATTAATCACTAATTATTAGTAATTTTTTATATGAATTATTTGTTTTATTGATAGGGTAAACTTGTAATTACTTAATAAATATGACAACTAATTAGACAATGAGTACAGCGACTGTTCAAAAGTGGACATGGCAAGCATCATTAATTCTATATATATATAGTACTCCTAGCTAATCTCCTACACCAAAGGCAATATAGCAATATCCGGAATTCGTCATGGAAGGGTAATAATAATACATTTGTTTTCTTCATTATTTTCTTTAAATATGAGCTATTAGTTTTAACTATGTATCAATATATATATATGTCTAACAATTGTTTATTGGCATGCAGTGTGATAATCAAATTGCTGCTTCTATTCCTAATTAGTGCCGGATCCTTGCCATTTTTCATTCAAGCTGATGCTGAAAAGTTGATTTTATCGGAGGGAAGGAAAGAGAAA
Source organism: Reutealis trisperma (assembly GCA_947687605.1). Lineage (NCBI taxonomy): Eukaryota > Viridiplantae > Streptophyta > Magnoliopsida > Malpighiales > Euphorbiaceae > Reutealis > Reutealis trisperma. The sequence goes on from CANTUT010000085.1 coordinate 1,300,570, forward strand.
ATTGGCAATGATCTTGCATATGATCATGTTAAGCAAAAACATAATCTGGTATCTGCTCTAGACGACCAAATTGTTGACATGAAGATTATTAATGGTACGGGAAAAAATGAAGGTGAACAAAATATCAACAGAAAAGGAGTCTTTGTCAAGCTTATTGGCGCAGGTGGTTCCCTTCCTCTACCTGGCGGTCCAGGCGTCAATAATTAGTAAATTTTTAAATAGGAAAGGATCATAATACATATAGATGTTGGATGTATGGATAATATAGTCACTTATTAATTAAATAATATAATTATCTAATTATATTTGATTTAAAGAAGGAATGATGAATTCAACTAGAATAAGAAATAAATAAAATAATTATCATTTAATATATAATTAATTACCTAATAACTCTCATAAAAGGATTATGTACATTAGCATCAACAAACCGATTTCCCACTAGTTATGTAACACTTGCCAGCATCTATGATTTGAGCCTAATAGCATAAAATATTGATTAATAAAAAAAAAAATGAGGCCTAATTCTTCTAACTGAAAGAAAGCATGGACGGCTTAGAAAATGAAGTTCTACATGCCCCATACGTTTGAAAAGAAAGAAGAAAAAAGAAGAAAAAAATGAACGTTTGAAAAGAAAGAAGAAAAAAGAAGAAAAAAATGAAGGTTTTTTGGGGATTGACTTTTGATCAGTAAAGTTGAGTCTTTGGCCCCATGAGAACGGAAACGAACAGAACAATTTCTTTGGTACAATTTCCCTGAAGGCATTAATTGAGTTCTGCCCAATTAAGACAAGCAAGACAATACTTGATGCATATGGTCATCAAGTCAGACTTGACGCATATGGTCATCAAGTTTAAGATGACTTTTATTCCTAATAAAATCAATATAAGAAAATGAAGGAGATATATTTGAAAAATAATCATGTTAAATTCACAAGCTCACTCACCAAAGATAACTCTAATACTATTAAAATATTAGTGGAGAGTCAATTAATTGATTTTCATTATTTCAACATCTATGTTTTCAAGCCCAAATTAAATTAATAAGAAACTAAATTAATCACTAATTATTAGTAATTTTTTTATATGAATTATTTGTTTTATTGATAGGGTAAACTTGTAATTACCTAATAAATATGACAATTAATTAGACAATGAGTACAGCGACTGTTGAAAAGTGGATATGGCAAGCATTATTAATTCTATATATATAGTACTCCTAACTAATCTCCTACACCAAAGGCAATATAGCAATATCCAGAATTCGTCATGGAAGGGTAGTAATACATTTGCTCTCTTCATTATTTTCTTTAAATATGAACTACTAGTTTTAACTATGCATTAATATATATATGTCTAACAATTGTTAATTGGCATGCAGTGTGATAATGAAATTGCTGCTTCTAGTCCTAATTGCTGCAGGATCCTTGTCATTTTTCATTCAAGCTGATGCTGAAAAGTTGATTTTATCGGAGGGAAGGAAAGAGAAAACTAGCAATGATCTTGCATATGATCATGTCAAGCAAAAACATAATCTGGTATCTAGTCTAGATGACCAAATTGTTGATGTTGAGATTATTAACGCTATAGGAAAAAATGAAAGTGAAGAAAACTTCAAGGTAAATGGAGTCTTTGTCCAGCTTATTGGCCCAAATCCTAACGGCCATGGATCCCCTCGTGGCGGTACCCCCGGCTAAATGTTTAGATGGGAAATGAATGGATGTTGGTCTCGGTTGCGTGGATATGAATTTATAAATTTTATTCTCTAATAGGGGAAATGGAAGGGGGTGGAGTGGGTTGTCTTAATCTAAATTTATGTAGTCCAAAAACTATATATATATATATATATATATATATGGTATTTTTCTATGATTACTTTATTTTTAAACAAGTGAAAAAAATTGATTTTTTACAAAAAATATTATTTTATTTATATTTTTTTATAAATTAAACTATTTTTTCACAATTTTACTTAATTGCTAAAAAAGTTATAATTTTATGAATATATATATATTTTTTTAATATGATTTATTTTATACAAAACAATAATTTTATGAAAAAACTAATTTTATAATTATAAAAAAAGTTACTCTTTTTAAAAAAATCACAATCTTTTTATAAAAGATATCGTGTAGGCAAATTTTTATATTATTTTATTTTAAAATAAAATACAAATTTCTTTAGGCCAATAGAATAGTTATAAATAATAAATATAATTAAAATATTTAAAGTATTATAATTAAATTAATCTGCTATTACATTTCACTGATTAAAAATGAGAAATGTTACAATAATTAAGATAGTATTTTAAATTTATATATCTATAAACTTTATAAAAAATAGTCTAATTTATGAAAAAATATAAGAAAATTATATTTTTTGTAAGAGAATAATTTTTTTTTGTAATTACAAATTTGTTGTTTTGTGAAAAATAAGTCATATTTTCATAAATTAAAATTTTTTTTATAACCAAAAATAATTTAATTTAAAAAAATATGAATAATATTATTATTTTTCATAAAAAACTATTTCTTTTTTGCACAAAGCAGATTATTTTATTTAAAAATATAATAACCCTAGAATATATATATATATATATATATATATATATATATATATATATATATATATATATATATATATATATATATATATATATATATATTATTTTCCTTCCTTTTGTTTGGACAGAGGGAGAAAGAAGAATAATGGCTATTTTCTCACATCATTCTCCATTTTTCTAACCCGTTATTTTCCTCCTTGTTCTCAAGTAAGAGAAAACCAAAATCAATTCTTTTTTTTTTTTTTTTTTTTATAATATATTATAGAATTTGATTGATGTCTTTCCATATACATGAATATTCTAATTTTTATATTAGTATTGATTGTACTTTCCTTATTAGAAAAGTTTCCTATTTTTTTCTCTTCTATACTCTATATAAAGGGTTTAATACTATTGAATGAAATATCTAGAAAAACTATTCTCTTCTCTATATTCTTTGTTTTTATTCTTCTCTATTATATTTATAACATATTATCAGCACGAATTTATTTTACCATTTTTTTTAAAAGTTTTTCCAATATATCTTTTTTTCATCATCTCGAATGACATATAAATCATATATGTTCTTAAAAAGACATGTGCCTTTAGTTTAATATGCACATATGTTCGAGATATATTTATCTTATTATGTTAATGAAATTATATATATATATATATATATATATATATATATATATATATATATATATATATATATATATATATATATATATATATATATATATATATATATATATATATATATATATATATATATATATATATATATATATATATATATTATGCTTTTTGATGTGGGCATAAAAAAAAATTTTGCATATACATTTTTTTTCCTAACAATGAAATCACTTTTTTTTATTATTATTTTAGATGAATTTTTTTTTATGTTAACATGCAAAATATTTTTTTATTATTATTATGAATCGGTTTTTGTTTTGTTATCATATAAAACAAATGTTATCATATTATATTATTATGAAAATGTTTTTATTTTGTTTTATATATATGTTTTCGTTTCTTGTTATATATTGCTATTATTTTAATAATAATTTGATTATCATTTTTGTGAAGAAAAAAAATTATTATTTGATGTTATTTAATTTTCATTAAGTAAATTATAGTTTATGAAGAACTAATACCGTATTCTAAATTCTAATTCCTGAAAAAATTAGTATTATTTATAGTTCCTGAAAAACTAGTACCATATTCTAAATTCTAATTCTCAAAAAAATTAGTATTATTTATAATTCCCAAAGAATGGTTATAGTATGGAATGGTTATAGAATGGTTATAGCGTACACTCTGTATTTTGAAAATCTAAACCTATGTAATTTATTAATTTTTGACCAATTAATATATTTAGAGTTCCAAAAATCTTGTGAAATTGATAATTAGCTAAAATTTACTCAAGAAATGTCTTCACTTATACTCAAGGTATCTATGTTCTAAATTTCTTAGTGAAATTATAAATATGCCATGATAAATATGTTGTATATATATATATATATATATATATATTAGTTTCTTTGATTAGCAAGTATAATTTGCTTGTATTATTGCATATTATTTTTTTTATTTTTAACTAGAATTCTAGTATAAAGATTATTGTGCCTTATAATTAATGGCTAATTTGTCCTTAATTTGATTTGATGCAAATATATTTTATAGTAATTGCCTTATTTTGACTTTTGAATATAAAATTCATATTATTTATGTGTTTCATTTCAGTATGAAATTTGAAATAATTGAAAATTTATTACTTCATTATAAACATGAATTTATTATAAATGGTTGAATTGATTTATAAATTATTGGAGTTTTTACATGAAATTAGTTCAAATTTTTTCATTTTTTTCTCAAAATCGATTGAGTTCTAGATTTTTAAGAAAACCAATTTAATATTTTTATTTTATTTCTAGCACAAAGATTTTGATCATATTTATACTATATGTAAAAGGGGTCTAATAGATAAATATCTCACTATTTAAGATTTTTGTATTATCTAGAAGAGTTTTAAAAATCAATATGATCACTTGAAAGATGTAGTACTACCACAAGCTCAATATGATTAGGTAAATCTATGCTTACAAGACTTGAAATCTATTTGAGAATATAATTCAACCATGTTTAAAATTACTTTACAGCTGAAATTGTGCGGTAATAAAGTTACATGCTCCTATAGTAGCAATATAAAAAGTGAAAATTTACAAATATTATTTTTCTAATGGTTGTAAAAAATAATTGTTAATGAGAAATCATCAAACAATGCCCACTAGTACAACTGCATTCCCTGAAGTGAATGCTATAAATCATTTAGTAAATAATGAGAATTCTGAAAGAATAATTGCTGACGAGAAATCATCAAACAATGCCCACTACTACAACTGTATTCTCTGAAGTGAATACTATAAATCATTTGGTAAATTATGAAATTCTGAAAGAAGAACCGCCCATATAGAGGACACAACTCAATTCAATATTAATAATTTTATGTAAACTCCCTGAAGAAATCATTTGCAAGGATTTTATAAGTTGTGCATTATAATAAGTTATTTCATTATTATTTTATCCCTCATATACATGTACAATATATTATGTTGAACCTGCAGTTCAAGCATTGAACTTATAGTTCAATAATTAAACCTTGAAGATTTAGCATAAATACCATTATATATATCATATATACTCTCCTTTGAAACTTGTATAAGGACATGAGCCGCAAATTTTTTGTGCCATGATTATATTAATATCACTATCTCAATGTGCGACAATGGGTCCACAAAAGAGACTAAGAATTTATTTTGATGAGGCACATTTCTCGACATTAGGGGAAGAAAAATACCTGCAGTACTAAAGAATGTCGAAAATTTATTGGAAGGAAAACTCTTTAAGTAATTTTGATCCACGTACAAGTTAGAGTAAACAAGAAGTTTACAAAATAACATAGTTGTAACAGATTACAACTTAACTGCCAAATGCATTTATAGATACTAAAAGAGTGGCAAAATCTTATATTACAGCTGCTAATACCCCAGTAAGGGTTGTAATTTAAATTGCAAATAGAAAACCAATCAATCTCACTATATGCTAGAAGCATGGATAGTAAATTGGAACTAAAAACAAAAATTCGCAGAAAAGAAAAGCAGTGTCACTCATAAAATTTCTTGAAAAGAAACCTCTTAAAGAGAAAGATCTCAGTAAAGACACACACTGAGACAACGAAACAATTAGATCCTCCATATATGGCTTCTAGAGTTGATGATCATATAAATAAAAACTATGAGATCTCAATTATTTTTGTGATATAAGAGAAAGAGTTGATAGAAATTTAATTATCGTTGACGATGAATTTGCCTCAACAGTAGCTCTTGTTGTTTCAAGAGAAAATCTGGATCCATAATTTATAAGTATAACTGAATAGCAGCACAAACATGATTAATCATCATGGAAAGAGACAATTAAAGTAGAGCGACACTCGTTCTATTGTTAACTATGAGAAAAAAATAATTCTCTTATTGTGAAAATAATCATGTTTGGTTATTCAATTAGTATGGTAGTTAAAGAAAGGCTTGATATATGTCTTATGAAAATAATATTTATATGAGAGTCACAGAAGGACTAAAGAGATCAAAAATGAATATACATTAAACAAGTAACATATATTTCATCAAATTGCAAAAGTCCTTCTATGGATTAAAGCAATATAGATATGTGATGTAATTATTTGGGTAAATTCTTATTGAAAGAAAAATATGTGAATAATACACTATGTCCATTTGTATTCATAAAAGACCATAGATTGATAGATGTTATTGTTGCAATGTATGTTGATGATTTAAATATCAGTGTGACTCCCAAAGAACTGAAAGAAGTATGTATCTATTTGAAAAGTGAGTTTGAAATAAAAAATTTAATGAAATTTTGTATCAGCCTGCAGACCGATTATCAATGAGTCATAATACACCAGTTTACTTATGTAGAAAAGGTATTTAAGCAACTTTGTGATAACTCTATATTTTTAGAGTTATTTTATTTGTTTAAACTTAAATTTTAGCTTAGTTCTCGAAAACGCAATAATATTATTACTTATTTTTAAAAATAAATAGTTTTACAATTTATAAATAAATTATAATATATTTTTAATATTTTTATTTTATTTTTACAGATTAAAATAATGTCATAATGATGCAGTAATATCATGACTCAGGTAATGATGTCATTTTATAAATGATGTAGACAATAACGTCATTTTATAAATGATGCAGACAATGATGTCAAGAAATTAATGATGCAAAAGATGATGTCATCAAAATAATAATGTAATCGATGATGCAATATGGTTGAAAATGAAAATGGAATTTGTCAATAAATAGGCATTACTTCCCTTCTCCAAAATCACAACTCAAAGTAAAATAAAAAGTAGATGTAGAGAGAAGTTACATATATTTTCTTGGAGTAGATTTCTTTTATTATTATTTTGATCAAGATGAGGAGTTTTTGGAGTTTGAGTTCATCAAAAATTGTATCCCAAAATAAGTTCCTTATAAACTCTATTCTTGAATTTAATTATAAGTTATTATTATGTTTATTATTTTTATTGTTAATTTAATTGTTTCTTCTCTTTTAATTATGAATAGCTAAATTTATTTTTCTAGGATTTAGATGTAATCTCTTGATTATTTTATGGTGTTCTATCATTAATTAATTGAGTGTTTTGATTATTGAAATTAATCTTTTATTTTAGAACTTAATGCTTATGAATATTTGATCACTATTTATATGTTTAAAGATATTATGTGAAGTAGTAAGAGTGGAAGTATAATATTAGTTCATTAAGATATTAGATCTTGGGTATGTGTTGCTTAGATATAAGAACACTCTTTTGTGATTGTTAAAAGGATTTCCATAAAATTTAATGGGTTTATATTAATTACTTGTGGTCACGAGAGTAGACATAATATTAACATGAATACTTGTGATTTATCTTGAGAGAGAACTTCACATAATTAAGGAAAAATCTAATCATTTATTCTAATAAAATTAAATCAACCAAGCAAGTATAAGAACACTATAGGTAATTAATTGATGAAATCTAAATCCTAAAATTTACATACATTGAATTAGTTTTTTGTTAAATTTTGTAATTAATTATTCTATTGTTGGGTATAATTTTAGTGAATTATTGTACTACTAAATTACTTATCTTGATAATATTCTATCTAGAAAAGTGGTTTTTAAGTGGGACCGCTGTGACCCCACCACTTACCTGGGAATTTATCTTGAGGTATTTTTTAGTTCAATTATTTACACTTTACTTACCTGTGCAATAGCACTAAATATCTAGTTTAATTTTAATCACAAGACTTTTCATATGATAGTCTAAATAATAAAATATTCAATAGTTTTGGTACTTGTTAACCCTTCCTCGTGGGATCGACACTTATTTCACTACTATATTACTTGTTCATGACCTATGCACTTGCAGAAATCGCGTAACAAGTTTTTGGCGCCATTGCCGGGGAATGCGACTTTTGACAATATTAATTGATTTGATATATTCTATTAATTTAGACATTTTATGTTTTTAATTCTTTTTTTTACTATATTTTTTTTAGTTGTGTTTGTAGATTTTATCCATGGATTTTAATAATTTTCAGCATTGGACTTCTTATCCAAGTCCGAAATGGGGTTACAACATAAGTCAGTATTATGACCAAGGATATTATTATCAACCTGACTTTCAAAACAATTATGGGTGGAATGAAAGACAAGGTATACCACCAAGTGAAGAGAAGTCATCCCTTGAACTTACATTAGAGAGGTTCATAAATTCCACTTATGATGAGGGTATGCCATACAAGGAGGAAAAGTGATCCCTTGAGCTTTTATTATAAAAATTTGTGAAATCCACTGAGAAAACGTGTAAGAATTGGGAAGAGAAAGACAGATTAGATGTCAAAGACAATGAATTGACCAACAGCTATAAAAGAATTGAAGAGAAAATTAGAGCGATGGTCAGTTATGTGGAGTTAAATCAAGGCAACTTCCTAACTCACATTGAAGTGGACACATCAGAACAGAGCATGCAAAAATGTTTAAAGGATGATGTCTCATTAGAAGACAAGTATGGTGAGAATAATGGTGATGTAAGGCATATGGGATACTATGAAGATGATGATTCAATTGAGCAGTCCCATATTGAAAAATTGGAAGAGGAAGAAGTACAAGATACTAGGGAGACCATTTCATATTTTGAATGGTCAATTATCCATGAAGATGACTTCTTTTTTGATGATGAGATGGTCAATAGAAGTATTGATGAGTTCTCTAGTGAAGAGAGTGAAATATATGAGAACCACCAGAATGAAACACTGGATTTGGAAAGCCCCATCTCTCCCAATATTCTAATATCTCTACCTTCCATCCCAATCCAAATTTTCATCCCAATTCAAACACCTACTCATCCATTACCTCAAATTCCATTAGTTGATGTCCATCCCACAACTGATCTTACACCGTTACTATCTTTCTCTTTGTGCTCAATTGTGGGAGAATCAAGTATTTGGCCAATGCTTGTATCTTCCAAACCTTATTTAGAGAGGGAACTTGGTTTCGTGGAGGTTATGGATAAAAAGGTAAGCGAATTTGGGTGGAACATCTCAAAATTGTAAGAGGTACATGTAGATGGAGTGCTAAATTTACTGAATTCCAAAACTGAAAAATTAACAAGTCCATGGATAAATCTATATAATCTTGTGCCTAACAAGATCAAATTGAAGTTCCAAGTCATAGAGCGATAAAGATACATCTTTTACTGTTTACAATGAAGTGGAGGAGCAGCGAGAGCTACAATCTTTGCATATTGCTCTTCATTCTAAAATATGGAGGCAAACAACATGATGAAACCTCCAGGTCCATGGATAAAGATGGATAACATTAACGTCTAGCTAATACGACGTTAAAGAAGCGCTTTTGGGAGGCAACCCAATTTATTTGATTTTATTATTTACTTTTAAAATTTTTAATTTCTCTTTATGTGTTTGGTTTTTTGTTTTTAGTGTTTTCATGTGAGAAGATAAGTGTTGCAGTTTTAACCTCTTTTAAAAACAAACTTCACTGCATGACTAGGACAAGCTCAAATCAAGCTAGCTGGACTCATTAAAATTGACAAAAGTCCACCTTTCCATAATTATCGAGATAATATACTTTGTGTATTATCCTCCATGATGAAGATTTAACTGTAGTCAAGCTAAAGACTATAAATTAAGCGCTTTTAGGAGGCAACCTAAATTTCTAACTTTTTTACTTCTTTTTAATTTCTTTTGTCCTTTTGTTTGTTTGTTTCTATTTTAATTTTGCTTTAGTGTTGTTATTAAATAGCTTATTAGGAAGAAACGCGAGTTTTCTTTTTATAAAGTTTCTCTTATTTCTGTTTAGCTGTCTCATTGTAAATTTTCTCTTTCATTTTCTTAACTAAGTTAATTAGATATGGAAGCATCTCTTGCAGAACTAAAAAATATGTTTCCAACTCTTCCCCAAAATGTACTCAGGAAAATTGATGAACGCAGACTCGAAAGAATGAAGGCATTTAGGCATCTAAATCTTCCTGAGGATATTTGCTAGATCATAGAAGCCAAAGTACAATTGGCAGGTGAGCTTAATGACTGATTTATTAAATGTTTGTCACGTATGGGGAGAAGTTCTTACTCAAAGAAGAGGAGAGCTAAGAGAATGAGAGTCTGCTATAAGTATGCAAGACGGAATTGCAGCACATGCTGTAGAAACATTGGATTTGCATCTATAAATCGAAAAGACAAAATTAAATTCATAAAAGATGGACTGAGTAAGGAATCTTAGGATAATATCCTATAGACTCTTGAGACGCATCTTTGTGGACAAGTTCAACGTACTCTTTTAGATTTATGGGACTTATTCAAAGAAAAGAAGCAGCGTTATAGTCTAGGGAATCTGATGTTACAAGACCCTATTTGCTAGTTATAAGAAAACTAGATGAAAAGCCTATCCTTGACTTATAGAAAGCATGTAAGCCATTACTGGACGTAAAACCAGAGGAAGATGTGAGCCAAAATTACAACTACTGTTTATAATAAGGTGTATCACTAACTTTTTTATTTTTTTAATGCATCATTTTTCTACATCTTGCAGTACTTTTTGACTTTTTAGCACCTATATTTTATTTTCTTGCAGATTTTTCTACTGTCGACAACTTTTTAGTCTTTTAATGTTTGCTTTTAGTTTTTCAATGTTTTCTTTTTGACATTTATACAGACAGTATTGATTTTTTTGTTTTTATACTTTTTCTATCAATAATTATTTTATTCCATTGAACTGTTCTTTTACTCTTCTAGTTTCTTTATATGCACATTCATTATTGTCAATATGCACACAATCTTTTCGAGAGATCTATGAGAGAAAATGGCAGAATCCTCAACACGCAAATTCAAAACTATTTGTATCTTTTGTAGTCCAAACTCTGGCAAGAAAAGAGAGTACTTGATAATAGCTAATGAACTTGGTAGGATTTTAGCTAAACTAAAAATTGATTTAGTATTTGAGGGAGGTAGTTTAGGGTTAAGAGGTTGTGTCACAAGTTCTGCATATATTAGAGGTAGCAAAGTCCTAGGAATAGTTCTAAAGACTTTGGCTTGAAATAAATATGTCACTAGTGGAACTATAGGTAATGAGTTACAAGTCATGAGCATGTATGAATGAATGACATACATGAATTTCAATGCTGATGCTTTTATCGCATTACCTTGTGGTTTAGAAACATTTGAAGATATCTTCACCATTGCATCTTGGACCCAATTAACTATTCTTTAGTAGCCATTAGGATTACTTAATGTTGATGGTTTTTATAATAGTTTGTTATCTTTTCTAGATCATGCTGTGGAATAGGGTTTTATGACACCAGCGAGTCGATGCATCCTAGTATCTGCTTCAACTATTGATCAATTGATTGATTAACTGCAAAACTTTAAATCTAAACCTAATCTATTAATGGCACAGGTAGTTTGGCACCCCAGGGCCAGTGGCAGTAAGAAGCAAGGAATAGATCTGAATCTCCGATTGTAACTTCCCTAACACTTGTACTTTTTTATCGTATTTTTTTTTTGTGTGTGTTTTCTACTACATCTGATCAAGGGAAGTTTTAAGTCCGATTCACTAAATGTAAGATGGCTGAGTAAAGAGTTACTTTCGTACTCTTGATACACATATTAAATTTATGTGATTTTCCTTTTCAAAAAAAAAAAAAAAAACCTAACTAGCTAGCTAACTAACTAACTAACTGAAGAGTTGTTTATACGATATGGCAAAGTAAAGAGTACTTTTTGTATTCTTGATACGTGTCTGTATTTTTTTTTCTTTCTTTTTCTAGTTTTCAAAATAAAAAAAAATTAAAAAAATAATAAATACAAAAAAAATTGATGTTTTCTTTTTTGTGTGATTAATTTCTCATGCTTGCTTTTAGTGTTGTTTCATGATGTTTTATAGGAAACAAAAAAATGGAATGCACATTCTGCTTATAATTTGGAATCTACTTTTTTATAAGAGGGAGTATTTTCTTTATTTTAGTTTGTTTCTTTGATATTGAGGATAATGTCTATTGCAATTTTGGGGGAGATTTAGTTTGTTTTTGTTTTCAGTCATTTCCTTTGTGTTTTGATGAATAAATTTAAAATTTTTACTTTTTTATTGATAAAATATGCTTATGTTAAATAATTTGATGAAAGACCAATGATTGATTATAATTGGTATTTATGAACAATTAATTAAAGTATTTCAGGTTAAACAATTATTTTGAGGTAAGAAATTAACTTTTATTAAGATTATGTTTTGATTTCCTTTGCGTTATATTAATTACATTGAAATTGTGTATGCTTACTTAGAGAGGGCTTCTACACATTTTTATTTTTATTTACCTCACCTATCTTAGAACATATTTTTGCAAAATTTTAAGGCAAAATTTTGAATTCATTTTGAAAGAGAGATATGATTTATGCATTATTCATTTAGCCTGTTACTTATATCCACCCTTATTTTAACTTTTTTCCTAGTTTATCCTTTTGTGCCTTGTTAATTTTAGCCTTTTTTCTTTGTTAATATGAACCTTAATTGTTACTTTCACCCTAATTGTGAGATAATTTTATCATGTTCACATTCCGATGAATAGAAAAGAGAACTATTGAAGTTTGAGGGATCTCTAATAACTAAGAGTATTATTCATTTTAAAAGACCACCTTATGCTTAAAATAAGTTTGGGGGAAAGCAAGAAAATTAAATTAAATAAAAGTTAGTAATTCTTGCTTATCCTTAAAATGATGTTGTTGGTGACAAAAAAAAAAAAAAAAAAAAAAGAAGAAGAAGAAAAAGAAGGGGGCTTAAAAGAAGAGAATATTGAAAAAGAACGGTGCTTAAGATGAAAGGGATCCTTCATTAATTTAATCCTGTTATTTGAGCTATTGATTTTCTTTTGTAAACTTGGCATAATTATCTTACTTTTGTTCATTTAGCCTTTTCTTTGTTTAGCCAAAATATCTTGTGTTAGCCCCATTACAAGCCTAGTCAAGACCTATTGATCTCTCTTGATTTGTGAATTCCATTAGTGGAGATTATTTGCGTTAATATGCTTATGAGATTTGTACATCTATTTTATATCTTTTGATAGAGGCATTTAAAGATATTAGTGTGTATATGCCTATCTGAAGTACAATAAAATCTTGCAATTGATTTAATGCATGGTTATTCAAGTATGATTAAGATGAGGATTGTTTTGAACTTGAGATAGAAGCTTGACTTGTAATAATATTGATATGTTGTTTATAAATATTAATTTCTTGAGACCTTTGAAAAATTATTCAAACTAAGCATGAGAGGATTAAATTTCCTTTTTGAAATAAATATTTAAAAGTTTAGAGTTTTATAAGTATTTGTGTATTTGTGGGTATCACCACTGGAAACCTCACAAGACTATAACTTGTCCTCTATAGGACACCTAGGGGTTTAAAGGCCTATTATTGTGAGGCCTCGCCCGAGTACTGGTCCGATCTGCCGAGGGATCGAAATGCTCTTCGAGAGAAACTCCACGATTGGAACTCGCTGTGAGTTCAAAAAATTGATTTTTTGTAATGTGACAGTTGAAAAGTGAGTCGCCACTCTAATTTATTTATTTTAATTGGGAAAATTAAAGGAAAACCCAATATGGTTGACTCAAAAAATGATTTGATTTTGTCCCAATGGAAAATGCACCAATCTGCGAGTGACTAAGGAGGGCTCGGGGATCAGGTTTTGGCAATTACACAAATAAGAAAATATGATTTTCTTTAGTTTGGCTAAAAATGCGAAATAACTCTCAAAAAATGAATTTTTATGTATGCATGAACAGGAGTATAATGATAAATGAACAGATATATATATGATGAGATGAAATGACAATAATAAATAAATAGGCAAGATAAATCCTACTTAATTATTACAATATCAAAATAAATGAAATAAAGAGGATCTTTCCTCTAGCCCTTATGGGTACTAGGAAAAGCACACATTTCCCAAAATAAACTAAAAATAAATTCATGAACAAAGATTAATACAATTAAAAAAAGGAAAAATAATATAGATAAAAAGATTTTGGAGTTGATGCCCTTCAGATTGGCAGCCTGTGTATCCTATTGAATAGGAATCAAACCCCACGCAGTTCTCCCTTCTTGCGAAGGAGGGGTTTTAGAAATGTGTTGGTTTGCTTATTAACTTAATTATGATTCTTAAATTAATAATTTTTTAGATCTTTTCAGTTTTAGACCTAAAGAAAATTCTAGATCTGAATTTAGAAAAATAGGAAAGGGATTATACCTTTGCTTTTCTTAACTTTCGAACGAATGGAACTAGTTTTGCCTCGGATCTCAACTCCACCTTGAATTCAAAGGAAGCTTGGAATCTGGATCTAGAAGCAGCAAATGTGTGAGTATAAGAATGAAAATATGCTTTGAAATTGCTTTGATTGCTTTGAAAAACTATTGAATTGCTCTAGAATGCTTTAAAATTCATTGAAAATCATTGGAAATCGTTGGAAATCATGCCAAATGAGGCTGGAGGAGGCTTCTATTTATAGAGCTGCAAGAGGGAGATCCGGCGGTATGAATGGCGACGTCGGAGAGGCGCCGGCGGCAGGGGCGGCACGGCTGACGCGCCGGCCGTTCGGGCGGCACGGCAGGCGTGCCACTTGACCGCCGGCCTCAACTTGGTGCCGTGCACAGCGGCACGGCAAGAATGCCGGTGGCATGCAAACGTGCCTCCCGGACGACAGCGCACCACTTCGTGCGGTTTAACCTGTTTTCGTCCGTTTTGGGCCCGTTTCAGTTTTGATTCAAGCTTGGTTTGATCCTATGGGTTCGTATCTGAAAGACGGTCGACTGGAGGTGAAAGGTTTAGGAAATTTATTTTTTCGATGGGGCGCTGCCCCCTTGACCCCTGCCCGCTAACAGGCTAGCGGGACCGCCGTATGCGTAGCGCCCTATTCTTAGTAGGTGTCAAGCTGCAGCCGGATCAAGAGGTGCAAATTTGAGGGTTCACAATTATATATGCTAAGTGCAATCGTAATTTTCTACGAAAGTGGACTAGTTTAGGTTTTGAATTTTCTTTTGCTTGAGGACAAGCAAAAACTTAAGTTTAGAGGTATGATAACTCTATATTTTTAGAGTTATTTTATTTGTTTAAACTCAAATTTTAGCTTAATTCTCGAGAATGCAATAATATTATTACTTATTTTTAGAAATAAATAGTTCTACAATATATAAATAAATTATAATATATTTTTAGTATTTTTATTTTATTTTTGCAGATCAAAATAATGTCACAATAATGCAGTAATGTCATGACGCAGGCAATGATGTCATTTTATAAATAATGTAGACAATCATGTTATTTTATAAATGATGCAGACAATGATGTCATGAAATTAATGATGCAAGAGATGATGTCATCAAAATAATGATATAATCAATGATGCAACATGGTTGAAAATGAAGATGGAATTTGTCTATAAATAGGCATTACCTCCCTTCTCCAAAATCACAACTCAAAGTAGAATAAAAAGTAGATTGTCACGACCCACCTTTTGAGCCGCAACGGTCCTAGGGCATGGGTAGCCATAAGGGCACCAAAACCCGTAGAACCCATTCCACTCATAATCAATTGACATTCATTACATTGAACCATATCCCAAGACCGTAGCCTAATCACATTTCCTTAATATCCATTACTTGCTATCATTTCCACTTATAATATCATTCACACATATAACTTGTAAAACCTTTAAAGTTTCCTTTCATGTCATTAACTCAACGTTCAATAGTTCATATATAATCATAATAACAGTTATGATACGAATCATATTATACAAACATCCTTTAACATATTAATGCTAACCCATTAATAACCATTCATATTACATATGGACCTTATAACTTTCAATAACCATGGAGCTCTACTTACAACACCGAAACTTATCAAAACAGTTTCCAAGCGAAGGATGGGCTTGGGACTTTTACTTTGCTAACTCATTGACTGTACCTGAAAAGTTTAAACCACTAAAATATGAGACAGAGCTCAGTGAGTACATAATAAAACTGTATAAAGTAACAAGTGATAGGTGATTTAGTGATAATTTCTTATAGCAATGAAGTGAAACGAATAAAAAATCATTCTTATGGAATAGTTTTCCATATACAGTAATTATTGCATTTTTAGCAGAATATTTCCTTTATGGAAACGGTGTGTTTCCCACATTATCATTATCACTTGAGTGGCGGCTTACGCCTTGCTCACTCCCATTTCAGTCACACGTACAACTGATCGGGTCGCACGTACTGGGGGCCATAAACCCTTCCCAGCTAGGGTTCGGATACTCTTTACCCTATCCGCAGGTTCATTACCATTGTGCACAATGTCTGACGTATTGCCCCACATCAGAGGGGTATTCTGCTTACCACAGTATCATTAAAACATTTTTCCTTTTCATCCATGAAATAATTCAATGGATAATATATCAATAAATAATCAAAATTCCCATCATTAATCATATTAGGAAATGAAGCAATAAGGCTCATTTGGCCAAGTGCCATAAGGGATATTTAATTCAATAATTGGTAAAACATATCATGCATGCCAAAGAATTGCAATGCATTTTAATTAGGAAAGTAATCCAACATTTAGGCTTATACTTAAAGCACAAGAAATGTAATATTATAATGGATAATATATAATATCAATTGGGTTCTCATTATTAATCATATTATAAGATCAAACAATATAGACTCATTTGGCCAAGTGCCATAAAGAAATATTTGGTTCACTTTGGCTCAATAATCAAGGAAGTATTATATCAACGGTTCAATATTCAATAAGCAGATTAAGCTTATCAAGAAATCAAGATTTTTGAATATCAATGAGCCATTCAACTTTTCAAGGCATAGAAACAATTCAACCATTAAGGTTGGAACAATAAAGGTTCAAGTATATGAAACAAGGAATATTATATTATTAAGTACTCACCTTTTGCTCCTTAGCTCCTATACCGATAGTTCTAGTGCAGATTATAACGAGGCTCCTCGGTATCCCGAGCAATGCCTTTACCTTTCGATTCTACAAATACACCCAAATAATCGTACATTAATTCCTACTTCTTTAACTTGCTAATCTCATTCTAACTCAACTTAACATTAACTTCCTACTACTAATCACCAAACACATTCTAATATATTAAACAATAACATACATAAACACATTAATTATTTAATCATTTTATTTCAAAATCCCATGTTGTCCAAATCCTTTTATTAAAACAATTAGGTTCCTTTTCCTTCCTAATTCCTTAATTAAATTTTATGTTTATCAAACTAATGCTTAAATAATCAACATTCATTCACCCATTGAAACTATCCTCTTCCAATTCTCATAAACCCTAACTTTACCAAATTGGGATGATTTGGGGAAAACCCAAAATTACTCAATCAAATCTCAAATTGATCTTGCCAAGATAAAATTAATGTTATGCAAAGCCTACCATAACAATCAAACATCAAACTACACTTCACATTACATACTTTCCTTATATCATGCATTATACCTTCAAGAATTTCAATTTTTGAATAAAATCTCTAAATTCAAATTTTACATTTTTAAACCACTTTTCAACATCCCAATTAACCTTAGATATTGTTAAAAAAAATTTTGGACACTTCCCCTAAAAATCCTAGTTTGGCCGAACCTTATGTAACATTCTTCCTTATTGATCTTTCATGCTTCCCTTGTTATTATTCACCTATTAAACCCCAAATCCTTAACCCCAATTCTCATATTTCATCACTTAACATGCCAAACTAACTCCTCTTCAAATCATTCCACCAAAATCCAATTATAGAAATCAAAAGAAAAGGAATAATTGCTAATAATTTATCATACTTAGGCTAAGGAAAGAAAGGAATCACTTAAGCAATAAATCTCACCTTGAAATGCTTCCAAATTTAGCTCTAAGTTGAAGAACAAGTTGAGAGGTTTTTAGTCCTTGGTGAGGGTGAAATTTTTTGGTGTAGGTTACAAATCAAATGGTTTAACACAATTTCATTTTATATACAAATAAAATCAATGGTGGTGATTTAATCACACAAGATCAATGGTCACATTTTTACTTGAAATGGAGGGCTAAGATTGATCAAGATGGATGGTTGAGATGGCCCTTAGGTGTATGGTGACTAAGCATCAAAATAATGAACACCATCATCACCAAAGTGAACATAATCATGGTGATGGAAAAGTAGGAGGCTTAGGTGTAAAGTTGGCATAAATCAACAAATATGGCTAACCAAATTCCTTTCTCATCCTAACCCCTAATTAACTTATTCTAACCATTCTTTAGTCAAGCTCCACCAAAATTTGAGGCCTTAGGGCCGGCCACTCTATGGGCTTGGGCTTTGAGTCCAAAAGCCCATTAACAAGCTCACCCGAAAACGTTTCCCGAACTTAAAATTTTTTCGTAACTTTTTCCTTTCCCTTTCACTTGGCATTTTAAATCTTACTTTCCCATATCATAATAAGCCTAAACTAAGCCATATTGCCTAAAATTAATTTAATAAAACATACAATAATTATTCCTATCTCATAAAAATACACACTCAAGCACTTAACACCAACAAGAGTCTCTGTCATTCTATCACTATGTCATTGATACTATACTCATAAAATTTATATTTTATGGTATTATTATAACTCCGATAAGCTATGGAGACCTTGGGTATTACATAGATGTAGAGAGAAATTACATATATTTTCTTAGAGTAGATTTCTTTTATTGTTATTTTGATCAAGAAGAGGAGTTTTTGGAGCTTGAGTTCAACAAAGATTGTATCCCAAAATAAGTTTCTTCTAAACTATATTCTTAAATTTAATTATAAGTTATTATTATGTTTATTATTTTTATTGTTAATTTAATTGTTTCTTCTATTTTATTATGAATAGCTAAATTTATTTTTCTAGGATTTATATGTAATCTCTTGATTATTTTATAGTGTTCTATGATTGATTCATTGAGTGTTTTGATTATTGAAATTAATCTTTTATCTTAGAACTTAATGCTTGTGAATATTTGATCACTATTTATCTGTTTAAAGATATTATATGAAGTAGTAAGAGTGGAAGCATAATATTAGTTCATTAAGATATTAGACCTAGGGTTTGTGTTGCTTAGAGATAAGAAAACTCTTTTGTGATTGTTAAAAGGATTTCTATAAAATTTAATGTGTTTATGTTAATTGCTTGTAATCACGAGAGTAGACATAAGGTTAATATGAATACTTGTGATTTATCTTGAGAGAGAACTTCACATAATTAAGGGAAAATCTAATTATTTATTCTAATAAAATTAAACCAACCAAGCAAGCATAAGAACACCATAGGTAATTAATTGATGAAATCTAAATCCTAAGATTTACATACATTGAATTAGTTTTTTGTTAAATTTTGTAATTAATTATTCTATTGTTGGGTATAATTTTAGTGAATTATTATACTACTAAATTACTTATCTCGATAATATTCTATCTAGGAAAGTGGTTTTTAAGTAGGACCACTGTGACCCCACTACTTATCTGGAAATTTATCTTGAGGTATTTTTTAGTTCAATTATTTACACTTTGCTCACCTGTGCAATAGCAATAAATATCTAGTTTAATTTTAATCACAAGACTTTCGTATGATAGTCTAAATAATAGAATATTTAATATTTTTGATACTTGTCAATCATTTCTTATGGAATCGACACTTATTTCACTACTATATTACTTATTCACGACCTGTGCACTTGCAGAAATCGCGCAACACTTTGTATGGACAAATATTTTCCCTTAAACATACCAGCGGTGGTCCTCTTACCTAAAATGATACCCTTTTAGACTTAAATAAGATAACAAAGAGCTATTTGGTATTGAAGTACCATATATAAGTGCTATAGGGGCACTCATGTATATTGCAAATTGCATCAAAATTGAAATTACATTTGTAAGAAAAATTTCTAGCTAGATATAGTTCTGCACCTATTAAAAGATATTAGAGTGATGTAAAAAGTTATCTTCAATATATTATTAATATTATGATTAATATTTGAAATTGATCTATATGCGAATATTGGTTATTTGCTTATTCTCTATGATGATAGATTTTAGACTGGCTATGTATTCACTTATGATGGTACTATAATTTTATAAAAGTTTTTATGGTCCTGAAGTACCTCACTAAAAGATACTCCCATTGTATTTTAAGAATAATGCAATTTGTATTGCACAAATTAAAAGTGGTTATATCAAAAATAATGAAATAGACATAAATTTCACTCAAATTCTTGTATATACATAAGTTCCAGAAGAGATATCCATCAAATTCGCTTGAGTGACAATTTAACAGACTTATGTACTAAGTCTTTATCTAATGTGGTATTTAAACAGCATTGTTTCATTAATTAATATACGCCGTGCTAAAATCTGTCCTCATCAGGGAGGAGTGAATTAGTATATGATTGTACTCTTTTTCCTTAGTCAAGTTTTTGTCCCATAGTATTTTCTTGGACAAAGGTTTTAATGAGGCAATCTGTACAATGACAAAATAGCGCATGAAATGTACTCTTTTTCTTAGCTATGTTTTTTTCTACTGGGTTTTCTAGCAAGATTTTTAATGAAACATATTAATAACGCAAGTAATATCCTAAGAGAGTATTATAAATAAATTATTATATGTGGATATTACTTAAACATCATTAAGTATACGATTTGACAACTTGACAAATTTGTTTACAAATGCACTCCCTACAACCATATTTGAAAAGTTAGTCAACAAAATTGGCATTTGCCGATTAAGAGATATTTGATAGAAATCATATTTTTATGAGGGGGAGATTTTGGTATACTGTACTCTTTTTTCCTTAGCCTAAGTTTCGTCCAATTGGATTTTCCTAGCAAGATTTTTAACGAGACAGTATTATGGCGTAAATCTCTACAAGAATAATGTACTCTTTTTCCTTCATTAAGATTTTTTCCCACAGAGTTTTTCCTTAGTAAGGTTTTGACGAGATATATTCTTTATAAAATACATCAAGGGAGAGTGTTATAATATATTATAGGATTTGATTGATGTCTTTTCATATACATGAATATTCTAGTTTCCATATTAGTATTGATTGTATTTTCCTTATTAGAAAAGTTTTTTATTTCTTTCTTTTCTGTACTTTATATAAATGGCTTAATACTATTGAATGAAAAATCTAGAAAAATTATTTTCTTCTCTATATTATTTGTTCTTATTCTTCTCTATTATATTTATAACATTTTTCACTTATTTTCTTTGTTGAATAATTTTCACTCATAACTGTTTAGATAGAAAAGGAATAAATGATGGACATGCATGATTTTGACTTTGTATATTTTATGTTCTAAATTTCTAATATGGAAAATGGAAGGATATTTATGGAGTCCAAAAACTAACGTAATTACCTTGTTGTCTATATGAATAAAATCAAATCTTAATTCTATGATTCCAAAACCATAAGCAAGTTTGTTTTCCTTTAAAAAAAAATGTGTATATACATTGCAAAAAGAAAATGTTCACAATAATAATGTTGGTGCTAATGATATGTCAACTAACTGTGATGTCATGGTGCACCGCCTGAATTTTATAACTTAACTAGTTCATATATATATATATATATATATTGTAGTGGTTGTCTTGTGATATATATTTGAATAAAATCAAATTAATCTCAATTATATGATTCCTCTAAATCTAGAACCATCGGCAAGTTTTCTCTAAAAATCTTGGGGGTGACATTAAAATAATTTTATAAATCTTGGAGTTTTTTTTTTTTTTTTTTTTTTTTTTTTTTTTTTTTTTTTTAATTTTGGGAGGCGACAGTCATTTTTCAAAAAATTTTGGTAACTTTTCAATGGATGTTAGAGCTTTTTCAAAAATTTTGGGGGCAATTGCCCCACCCCAACAACAACCAACAACTCCCTCCCAAGGATCTACCACTGGCATCAACTAATTAATTAACTTGTTGCAAACAAGAAAAAATAATTGAATTTTTTTTTTATAAATATGATATATAATTTACTTAAATGAATTATAAAATATATACCCACCAAACCAGATTTATTTGCTTTATTTTATTTTTAATATCCTTTTATACTCTTTTAACAACAAATTAATATAGCACCAATTTTTAATTTATTTTGCTACATTTATTAAATTTCTTAAAATTCTTTGAGTACATATTTGAAAACTCAAAATTATAAAAATGTGATTTTATTGAATTATATTTTGCCAATTTTCATATTTTAAAAAGATATAATATAATCGATAGAATTTACAAATTCAGTTTACTCAATGTACTATTAATGAAATTCAATATGTCGTTATGAATTGAATTATTATTATTATTGGAAAGGACCATATATAATTTTAAGTTTTTAACTGTTAAAATGGAATTTGTAACAATTGTTAATATGTGGTTAATTTTGAAAATTAATTAAGGTATGAGTTTATGATTTTTCTTTTGTATAATATTGAACCATAAAAATTATAATTAGGATATGATTTTGCATAATTATCTAATTAAGGTTTGGTTTTGCATACAAAGTGAGCGACCGCATTATTTGAGCTACATCCCTTAACAATGTTTAAGGCCATGTTAAGTATAGCTGTTTGTACGCAGTAGCTAATAATTAATAGACGTTGCTAATACTTAATATAATTGATAGCCGGTTGTTGTAAGTTGATATATATTAGTTACCTGGCAAAAAATTAGTAACAGTTATCGTTAAGATGTAATACTACCATACGAATATAATTATTTTTACATATATACATATGTATTATTTTCTATTTTAATGTATCATGAAAATAAAGGTATTAATTAAGAAAATTATACTTAATTTTTTATATATATTTATAATATTTTTTAAATGTGAATTTAATAATTACTTTAAAGATTTTAGATAATATTTTAATAATTGTTTATTATTTTTAAAAAATTATACCTAATGTTATCATATAAAAATTAATTTTAGAAAAATAATTTTAATAATAATAATTTTTAGGAAAAAAAGGTTTTATTTTATAAAGTAATATATTAAACTAATTAAATAAATATAGAATCAACTAGCAGATAATAGGAAAAAAAAAAAACTCCAAACTAGAACTATTAGAATTAGCAATTGTTCAAGTAGCTAACTAACAACTATTAGAAATTGAATGTTTTAGATAGCAAATGAGTTGAGTTAGCTGTTGGGTTTGAAAACAAAATTATCAGTTAATTTTCAATCCTTAAACTAAATAATCCAACAAAACATTGTATACCTGATCTTGAAATAGGTACAATAAATTATTTGCATAAATATGTTTAAAATAACCAAAATAATCTCTCCATAAATCTTTAAGATGCCCATGCAAAGTGAATACGGTTAACTGTACACAAAATTGAATTGTATACCAAGACATAAACTAAATGATAAGTACATAGATGACTTAAATAATAGATATATAATCGATTATCTTCCTTTATTGCTAAGACCAAAAAAAAAAAATGAATCTTATTATCAATACCAAGCAAACTTCACATTTCTTTGGGGGCATTACCGATTACCTCTCATTGATTCCTTTCGAATTAGGTATTTTTTCGTAATAAGATGGAGATTTGTGAAAATCTACTGACAAATTCCAAGATTGTTCACTTGGTAAGAATCCATGAAGATACATTGAACCAAGCTTGAGGAAATATCCTTAAGAAGTAAAAGAAAGTGAAATGTATTGACAATCAAAAAGAAATTAAAAAAAATTAAATTAAAAATCTTTTGATCAAATGAGTGCAAACAAATAGCAATGCATGCATCGTAAAAGGTTTGATTTAATGATAGTGAAACCTTTTTTTAAAGGTTTTAAGTTCGAGTTTCCGTTAAAGTTAAATTGCCAAGAAAAAAAAAAAAAGAAAAGAGGAGGTTATTGACCTTGATTAATATATGTAATTACCAAGGAAATAATAAATACAAATATGAACATGAAATTATCATTTCAAATGCATGTTTTGGTGATTTATTACCTGAATGAAACCAAGGAAATAATAAATGCAAGTATGAACATGATTCTAGATACTGAAAAGCCAAGGAAATAATAGATGCAAGTATGAACATGGACTTTTCATTCCAAATATTGAAAACCGCGGAAATAATAGATGCAAATGCTACTATGAAGATGAAATTGCCATTCCAAATGTTTTAATAATTTTTTAAGAGTAATATCACATTGGTTGAAAATGAATAATATAGATGGTTAATATATAGTGAGAGTTTATCATCTAATTGGATAATTTTAGTTATTTAGGTTATAATAATACCCAATATACTAATACATATTGTATGTGTTCGTATTCTTAATACTTTCCTATATTTGTTTTTCTCTCCTATTCATAAAAATTAATATAGTATTAGAGCAGGTTTGGCCGAGTTTATTGATTTCCTAGTTTTCCGTCTGGATGTCCCAGTAGCCCGATCCGGTATTACTGTTGCATGTCAGGGGGAGTGTTTGAATTTCTTTTCTGCAGGTTTCTCAAGCTAGATAAATCATTTAGCTTATAATAGTGTCTAATATACTAATATGTGTTGTGTGTGTGTTTGTATTCTTAATACTCTCTTGTATTTGTCTTTCTCGCTCATTCATAAAAATTAATACGATTTATGAATTGAATGAAAATCAACAAAATAATAGATGCACATATAAATATGAAATTATCATTTGGAATATTACAATATATACCTTACTTTTTTTTTTTTTGAAACCCAATACATACCTTACTTTGTTTGTACTTAGTCACTTGTTTGTTAACTATACCTAGTTAGTTTAGTTGATTAACAAGTTGGTTATAGTAGTTGGTTACAAGTTTGTTAGTTGTATATAAACTTTTGTACTCCGTTTATTCGATAATGAGAAAGCAATTTATTCGATAATGAGAAAGCAATGTAGCCTTCAATTTTTCATTATGGAACTTTTTGTAATAATAGATGGGAGTATGAGCATAAAAATGTCATATCATTTCTAATATTTTGATGATCTGTTAATTGAATAAATACCAAAGAAATAACAGATGCAAGTATGGCAAGTATGAATATGAAATTATCATTCTGTTAAAAATGGAGGAATACATAATAAAAATAAAAATAAAATACAATATTTTTTTTAATATAAATTCTAATCAAATTAGTGGTTGTCATAGCTATAACAATAATAATAATAATCGGGTAGGGTATGGGGCGGATATACTCTTAATCCGCATCTGACCCATACCAATAACCGGTATTATTATTTAAATGCATACCCAACTCATCATTAAATGGGGCGGATAAAATCCAATGTATTAGGGTCGAGTCATGACGAGTACCCAGCGAGTCTAGTCACACAGAGCACCAATGGGTCAAGTCAAATTGTCATCCCTTCATAGGATTATGTACGTTAGCATCAACAAACCGATTTCCCATTAGTTATGTAACATTTGCCAGCATCTATGATTTGAGCCTAATAGCATAAAATATAGATTAATAAAAAATATATATATCAGGCCTAATTCGTGAAGCTGAAAGAAATCATGGACGACCTAGAAAATGAAGTTCTGCATGCCTCATATGTTTGAAAAAGAAGAACAAAAATGAAGGTTTTTTGGGGATTGACTTTGGATCAGTAAAGTTGAGTCTTTGGCCCCATGAGAACGGAAATGAACAGAACAATTTCTTTGGTGCAATTTCCTTTGAAGGCATTAATTGAGTACTGCCCAATTAAGACAAGCAAGACAAGACCTGATGCATATGGTCATCAAGTTTAAGATGACTTTTATTCCTAATAAAATCAATATAATAAAATGAAGGAGTTATATTTGAAAAATAATCATCTTATATATATGTTTCTAACGTGTTTCAAATTCACAAACTCACTCGCCAAAGATAACTCTAATAATATTAAAATATTAATGGAGAGTCATTTAATTGATTTTCATTATTTCAACATCTATGTTTTTAGACACCAATAAAATTAATAAGAAATTACATTAGTCACTAATTATTAGTAATTTTTTTATATGAATTATTTGTTTTATTGATAAGGTAAACTTGTAATTACTTAATAAATACGACAATTAATTAGACAATGAGTACAGCGACTGTTGAAAAGTGGATATGGCAAGGATTATTAATTCTATATATATAGTACTCCTAACTAATCTCCTACACCAAAGGCAATACAGCAATATCCAGAATTGATCATGGAAGGGTAATAATAATACATTTGGTCTATTCATTATTATTTTCTTTAAATATGAACTATTAGTTTTAACTATGTATCAATATATATATGTCTAACAATTGTTAATTGACATGCAGTGTGATAATGAAATTGCTGCTTCTAGTCCTAATTGCTGCAGGATTCTTCTCCTTTTTCATTCAAGCTGATTCTGAAAAGTTGATTTTATCGGAGAGAAGGAAAGAGAAAATTAGCAATGATCTTCTATATGATCATGCTATGCAAAAACATAATCTGATATCTAGTCTAGATGACCAGATTGTTGATGTCAAGATTATTAACAGTTTAGGAAAAAATGAAGGTCAAGAAAATCTCAACATAAAAGGAGTCTTTGTCCAGCTTGCTTCCGCAAATCCTTCCGACCCTCGTCCAAGCGGTCCAAGCCAAGATCCTGGCACTGGCAAACGTTAAGTGTTTAGATAGGAAAAGAATAGATGTTGGTTACGTTCTAATATGGGAAATGGAAGGGGGTGGAGAGTGGGTTGTTTTAATCGGAATTTATGTAGCCCAAAAACTAATATAAACCTTGTTGTCTTGCGACATACATATTTGTGCGTGTGTGTTTGTTGCAATAATAATAATAATAATAACAATAATAACTGATTTTTGTTTTAACAGAAAGCTGATCAGTTGGCTTATGTGAAACAACAATTTGTTACTTGTATGGAGTTTTTTAGAATCTTACTAAAAAAAAAAAAAAAGGAAAAATTAACAGAAATTATATAGTTTAGGCCTGCCATGTGATTAAGGAACTACAACCTACAGCCAAACTTGAAGGAAATTGCCTTAAAGTTTATAGGACATTTGCCAGCATCTATGATTTGAGCCTAACATATAACATACAGTAATATATATATAGACACACACACGACATCAACCAATTAATTAATTTGTTGCAAAAACAAAAAGAAAAAAGAATATTCACAATAATAATGTTAGTGCTACAGAGGTGTCAGTCTAGCCTGAATTCTGTGAACCAACAAGTTCATACGAGGAAAAAAAAAAAAGGGGTTGCAGAGTCAATACACTCATTTCAATATATGAATTAAAATGTCCACAGAAACTAAGTCATGGGATTTGTTTGCAAAAATGGCATTTGGAAGAAGGGACGTGCCAAGCCCAAGGTTAGAGGCAATTGGAAAGAAAATAGTAAAGAAGTGTGGGAGTTCCTCTAGCAATAAAAACGAGAGGAGGTCTACTGTATTTCAAAGATACAGAATCAGAATAGTTATCCTTTAGAAATAAGGAACTCTCAAAATTAGATCAACAAGAAACTGATATTCTTCCAACATTGAAGTTAAGCTATTTAAAACATTATTCTGCTTATTGTAGTTTATTTTAAGGATCTCCTTAGGAGTTCTTTTTTTCCAAGATCTGACCATGAATGGAGTGCTCCATATAACTAGTAGAATGCTTGATTTGATTCATGATCTTGCTACATTGGTGGCTGGAGAGGAGATCTCCTTAATCAATTCCAATTCTAATATTGTGGAATGACATGTTTCCTTTGATTTGAATTTAAATTCATCCTGGCAAGTGCCGCTTTCTTTGCTTAATGCAAAGAAGGTGAGTGATGTGAGCAAACCTTACTCCGAAATGTCTGTGTAGGAAGGCCTGGAAGGAATTCCAATCTCTTACACCGAAAAATGATCAAATGGGATAAACCTACAAAATAGGGAACTAGAGTGTCCAGGTAATCGACTTTGGTGAGCACTTCGATATTTCAGTTAGATTATATTCTAGGCAAAGGATAATGTGAAGTTTAGAATATTTAAAATGCCAAAGCTGCATCTTGGAGTGCCTTATGGTATTTACAGAGGTCTGTCTTAGAGGGCAAGTTCCTGAAATATAGGACTACTAAATATTCAAGTAGTGGTTACATGATGAGGAAAGTGCTTCCTAGAATTCCAGAAATGAAGGACGTAGGTGGAAAACATGGAGCTGTCATTGATGATTTGCAGATCCTTGAGGTTCGACTAAAGCATTGTTCGACAAGAGGGTTCTGCTTGGCGAGCTAGGCGATCCGTATATACTGGGATGCATCAGTGAGGACATTTGTTTATTGAATTTAAATCCATCCTGATTCCATCTGCCGAAACACTGCCATTGACAGATGTAAGCATGAAGTCATTAGAGGACATACTAAGACAAAGATTTCAGTGTCACAATCTAAGTTATCCTAATTTGATGTCTTTGCCTGAGTGGATGCCCAACCTCACCGCCTTAAAATTGTTGGTGATCAGTAACTGTCCTCAACTGTCAGAACGATGCAGTAACAACATAGGTCTTGATTGGCCCAAGATTGCTCACTTCCAAAACATTAACATCGAAGGAAGGTGGTCAACAGGATGGCTGCTACCAACTCTGATCTAAAGAATAACTCAAGAATTTTTTTTTCTTGTTCAGGTATGTTCTTATTAATAATCCCATTCAGCTCTGATGCCGATTGGCAGAGTTCTTCCAATACTCTCATAAATCCAAAAGTTGTTGTTTGTAGATGTTGAAGCTGAGAATAAGCGTGAGATTTAATTTTATAACATATCAATAATGCGCTATCTGTTTGTCAATGTCATTTGTAAGGAGTAAATTTTTTGTCCTGGCTTTTTCTAAGTTTTGTTTTTTCAATTTCCCATCATCTTGATTAGGATATATCATTTTGCATCTTGAAAGACTCTACATATATATATATATATATATACACACACACACACTGACCTGTTGAAGGTCATTGCCATTGATCAACTTTTTTCCATTGTTTTGCATCTTAATCAATTCCAAACTTCAGAAATTGATGATGGTTCTATCTTGTTGAAACATGCCAGAGAAGAGCAGTGGTGAATTGGTGATGTTTCTCTCAGTCCAAGATAAGTTCTAGTTTTGGTATATTCATCATCTTAGTATTCCTTTTTGCAAACAAAATCTAATTGCATAGTATTTGTTTGTATTTCTTCTTTCTTACAAGTCATTTATTCTCCATTTTTGATGGTTTGTTCAATACTATTGCAGTTTAGAGAAAACCAAGATATTATATTTGCCAACCTTGTGAGCTCAACGATCATTCAACCACTCTTGTTTTTCATTTCATATTTCTGAATTGCATTCTGTGACTTGTCTGCAATGTCAAATCAAACAGAGTTATAAAATTTTATTACCAATATGTTCATTGTCTTATCTAATGTAAAGACACTCATACTATTTTTACATATGTAATTTTTCCATTGGATCTTATATATACATCAGGCATAAGAAGGAGGAAAATTGTACTATTTTTACATACATATGTAATTTTTCCATTGGATCTTATATATACATCAGGCATAAGAAGGAGGAAAATTGTTGCCACCAAGTGTATACTTATATCTCGAGCACTAAATCAATATGTGATAAGACATTTTAATTAATATAATTTTTTTTATCTATCTTTTACTCAATGTACTGATTTTTTTTTTTTTTTCGTTTCATATATTCTTTTTTCATTGAATTGATATATGCTTCAGGTATAGGCAATACTTAGCTTTTTCCCACATTATCTTGCTGAGTTGGTAATACCAGATTAACGAAATAATTTCTCCTACTTTCTTTCAATTGTATATGAGCCCATATAGATTGCATAAGCCCTGTCCTAGAGTGGCTTGAACCCTGAAGGGATGGTAAAGCATGGGCTTGTTAAACCAGCCCAGCTTGAACCCCTCGGAGTTGATAACAAAAAAGAGCTAAATAAATAAACAAGAAGAACAAGTGAAATCTACCACGGTAGGACCAGAATAAAAGTCCGTGCAGAATGAAGCTTCCTCGACTTAAATTTGGACTTTGACTAATAAAATAGGAAGAGTTTTATAATTTTCTATAAAGGGCATTGTAACGTTTTACTTTTATACAAAGAAATGATTTTCCTTTTAAGCTGTCATTTTCTCAAGTGAATAGATCTAAGGCAGCACAAATTACGTAGTTTTTTTAAATATGGAAATAGTAATAGATGCTTCTAATGTTGATGAACCCTCCCTCACACACACATTTGGACATGAGTTTTTTTTCACCATTGGTGAGACCATATTCAAAATAATCCAAAACCACGTTATATTGATAAAATTATAGATTTTGATTATTTTTATTGGATATTTGAATTGGGTATGCTCGTAATGAGAAAATCGATTCATGATCTTTTAGATAATTGTCAAATGTCAATTAGAAAATAGAAAAATAACTTTTCATAAGTGAAAATTTATCTATAAGTTAAAACAAAAAATAATGTGTGTGAAGAGTGAACATTATAAAACACAAAATAAAAAAAAAATCTTTGCAATTGAAATTTAGATTATAAATAGCGTGGAGTTTCCATTTGTACCTCTCTGCTAATCAATAATTTAGTTTGCGCCGATCCATTTTCATCTAAGAGAAAATCATAAATTTTCTTTTTTTCTTCTTTTAATTTCTTTCTTTTTTTTTCCTATATCAAAATTTAAATGAGTTACGATATTTCTATTTTTCTTATATTTTATTTCTATTTAACCCATATATGAACTCAAGAATTTTATTTTATAGATGATTTTTTTATAAATTTAATTTTGACTAAAATTTTAAATTTTAAATTTATTAATTTTAGAGACAATTCAAATATTATTGAATTTAAAATTTATTAGTTGGGAATAATATTTATTTATATGGTTTGATTTTTGAATGTTAGTTTCAATGATAAATAAAGAAGAAAATTAAACTATATAAAAAAAATTCATACTTTGAAATATCAATTTTGATAAATCAAACATGTGTTTATTTGTTTTTTAAAAAAAATAATAATATCAAGCAATGAAAAACAGAATGTGTGGAAGGAGAATAAAAGGAAGAAAGGAGGCACAGCCTAAATTTGACCGTTGGCGTGCAGTAAACGCACCTAAAAGCCTAACAAATCCACCTCACTCAACATGGGCCATGGCTCACCGGCCTGTCAGTCACCTTAGCCAATCAACAAACATCCTTTTAATGCGTACCCTTCAATATGATATACTCCTATTATTCTCATTATTCCCATGTATGCACTCTTCAATTTTAATGCTATTTTATGTTGCCCCACAAAATAGAAAAAAAGAAAAAAAAATGTATTTTTAAGCACTCTTTTCTCATATAATCTCTCTTCCCCTCAATTTTAATTAAAATTTTAATGTTTCAAATAAAAATTAATGAAAAATTAATTTAAAAAAATTAAATCTAAATCCATTGCTTAAGAAAATATACATTTATTACTAAGCTATATTACTCGATATTTTAATATTTTAAATAAATTATTATTTAAAAATATATAAAACATAACTTTTTTCAATCTCTAACTTTTCTTA
The DNA here is from genome assembly GCA_947687605.1 of Reutealis trisperma. NCBI lineage: Eukaryota > Viridiplantae > Streptophyta > Magnoliopsida > Malpighiales > Euphorbiaceae > Reutealis > Reutealis trisperma. Next base: position 1,332,366 of record CANTUT010000085.1, read on the forward strand.
ATTCTTTCTTAAATTCGAAAGAAAATAAAATTATTTATTAAAAAAAAAATCCAATACTGATATCAATGTCAAGAACAAATTTTAGATATAATATTTTTAAGAAAATTTGTTTTTGACATTGATATTAGTATTGAATTTTTTTTAATAAATATTTTTATTTTCTTTCGAATTTAAGAAGGGATTAAGAAAAGTTAGAGATTGAAAAAAGTTATGTTTTATATATTTTTAAATAATAATTTATTTAAAATATTAAAATATCAAGTCATATAGCTTAGTAGCTTAGTAGTAAATGTATATTTTCTTAAATAATAGATTTATATTTAATTCCCCCCTTATACTAAAAAAATAAAAGTTCAACCTTCTCAAAAAAAAAAAAAAATTGTGAACAAATAGGCATTTATTTTAGCTCTTCCATATATTAAGGCAAAAAAGGGTACCGTTTAAACAAAAATGTGCGGTGAGAAATGCAGATACATGTGATCTAGCAAGTCAAAGAATAACACAGAAACAAAACCCAACACACATGTTGAGGTCAGCAAAATACACTCCCACCCAAAACTCCGCCCCATTGAGCCAATAAAAACCCTCTCGTCTTTGCTCTCTTCAAAGCTCAGCCTCCTCCACAAATCTCTCTCTCCTTCCTTTCGCCGATTCTCTCTCAACTCCTCCGCGAAAGGCGGAGATATAAGCCTAGCCAGCACATAGTTGCCGCCGCCACTTTTCAGGTAAATCGGAGTATAAAAATCAGATCTGTTTGCTTTTTCTCTGATTTTCTCTTACTTTCTTGTTCGCTTTAGATCTGTATTTTTACTTTTATGTTCTTTTTCAATTTCCAGTTTTATTGGAGTTTCTTTTTTTTTAGTTTCGTGAGGTAAAACTATTCGATTTAATCCGGCATTTGCTTTTGATCTATTAGATCTGTGAAAAATACATTCGATTGGTGATCCGATCCTTCATTTTGTTTTTCTTTTGTTACGAGTTTTTTTTTTTTAAATTAGATTTTTTTTTTAAATTAGATCTATTTATTTATAGTGTTCATACCAATATGTTAAGCAGATTTGCCTTTTCTAATAAAAATTATGTTGTATGTAAGCTTGTATCTGATGGATCTGTTTAAAGTTCTTAACTTTTCTTTTATTTTTTTTCAAGTTTATTTTTTATGCAATTTTCTAAATTCTAATGGTCTAAATCTATTTTAGATAAAAAGGGAATTTTTATTTTTGTGATTTAAAAAGTTTATGTTATTTTAGATCTGATAAGAAAATTTTAAACTCTGTATTTTGAAGTTAGTTTAAAATGATAAAGTTAGTTTATTTCCTCTTGATTTGCTCTAATGTTTTATTGAAGCTCAAATTTCAATTCAAGAGTTGAGTTTTCTATTATTACTAATTTTGTGCTGCTGTTGGGTTGTTTGTTTACTTCGATTTTGATTGTTAGTTTCGTTTTCTAATCTATTTTGTGGGGGTGGGGATTGTTGGGTTTATATTTTATTTTATTTTCTCCTTCAGTTGCTTTTTTGCACTTATCAAAGAGATTGTATGCTAATGTCCTGGTTCTGTATTTAAAACGATTTATCTCTGTTGGTTTCCTGTATTTGTCTTTTAGTTGATAATCATTTGTTTGGAATGTGATTTAAATAGTTTATTATTATCTAGTAATGACACGTAGTTGCGTATGTATGTGTTTGGGGAGTTGGGGTTATATACTTTTTCAGTTGACCTTTTAAGTCGTTTCATGCTGTGTTTGGTCAGCAAATTTTTCAGAACTTCTGTTATCTTGATTGCCAGTGTGTCTAACTAGGCTGATCAGGTCAGATTGTTGGGCTGCTGTCTGTTACTTGGTTGTAAAACACAAAGCCTTCCCTGTACTTGTAATTAACTATTGCTTTCAATTTGTTATCAATTTGCTGAGGCAACAAGTTTCCTTTTGTGGCTGGTGTTTATAGGCAAGTATAATCACATTAAGGTTTGGTAGTCTGCTGATAGCTTGGGAATAGTGTTCTGTATGTAGTCTCTGTTTTCAATTTGAGCCTATAAATGAAAAACGGGTGTGGTGGTGCATCCATCCATGTGAATCTTTGACTTGCATGCAACACTATGGCAGTTTGACTTGCATATATCTGTTGATATGCTTCTTCTTTGTTCTCCATTTTAATATGGACATAATAAGCATAGGTTTTGCTATTGTGTTGCCTTTGAATTATCAGTTTTTGACAGTATGTGCTTGCATCATTGCAGGGAAGTCACAATGGTTGATCAGGTTCAATACCCTACTGTCATGCAGAAGGTAGCTGGCCAGCTCCTTCATTCCAGTCTCTCCCAAGACTTCCAGCGTTACGATGGGGCTATCCAAAGGCCTGCTCTTTACCAAAGGCGTTCATATGGCAACTACTCTAATGCTGCATTCCAATATCCCATGTCGCATGGTTCTACTGCAGACCTTTCAATTATTCCATGTACTGCATCCTCTGTTTGCGTTCATGCCCCTTCTGAAAAAGGCTTTACCAGCTTTGCTATTGATTTCCTTATGGGTGGAGTCTCTGCTGCTGTGTCTAAAACTGCTGCTGCTCCGATTGAGCGTGTGAAGCTCCTGATTCAAAACCAGGACGAGATGATTAAAAGTGGTAGACTCTCTGAACCCTACAAGGGCATTGGTGATTGCTTTAAGAGAACAATTAAGGACGAAGGATTTGTTTCATTATGGAGGGGTAACACTGCTAATGTCATCCGTTACTTCCCCACTCAGGTGAGCTAGTATATCCTGTTACCATTTTGTAAATCCCTTTTCTGTCCCTTTACTTGTTTTAATCTTGGGAACGTTCTTTTCATTGCTATTACATGCATGTGCCAGGCCTTAAACTTTGCATTCAAGGATTACTTCAAGAGGCTCTTCAACTTTAAGAAAGACAGAGATGGTTACTGGAAGTGGTTTGCTGGTAACTTGGGTTCTGGTGGTGCTGCTGGTGCTTCTTCCCTCCTTTTTGTTTACTCCCTTGACTATGCGCGAACCCGTCTTGCCAATGATGCGAAAGCTGCCAAGAAGGGAGGTGAGAGGCAATTCAATGGGCTTATTGATGTCTACAAGAAGACATTGGCATCTGATGGTATTGCTGGGCTTTACCGTGGGTTTAACATTTCATGTGTTGGAATTATTGTCTATCGTGGTCTCTACTTTGGAATGTACGACTCCCTGAAGCCCGTGGTTTTGACTGGAAGCTTGCAGGTAGAGAAATGCTTCCATTAAGTTTTCTATTTTTGTTTATTTTCTTGGTTAGTGCTTGCAAGATTGTGCTGGTAATGGTCCTTGTTTCATAACTATTATATTTAGAAATCTTTTTTTTTGTTTTCTATTATCATTGCACTTTGATAAGGTTCTAGCATATTATTGAATATATTCTTAAGTTCATAGTTTTGACTATTATTTTCAGTCAACTAATTTCATGGTTTTTAAGTATTAATTTCCCCAACTTCCTATGTTCTTGAAGCATATAGGACCCTTGTTTTGCCCTAGCTACTCATTTGAGCCAACCTCACTAGTTGTTATCTCTGTTAATGTTTGCTGATTGGACTAAAATGCTTGGAAGTTTATTCTGGCATATTTGATCATTCTTACTGGTAAATTAACACAGCCTTTTCAGTTTGGTAACACTTGTCCTTGTTTTTTATGATAACAGGATAGTTTCTTTGCTAGCTTTGCCCTTGGTTGGCTCATCACTAATGGTGCTGGTCTTGCATCCTACCCAATTGACACTGTTCGGAGAAGAATGATGATGACATCTGGTGAAGCTGTCAAGTACAAGAGCTCACTTGATGCCTTCTCTCAGATCTTGAAGAATGAGGGTGCCAAGTCTCTCTTCAAGGGTGCCGGAGCAAACATTCTCCGTGCTGTTGCTGGTGCTGGTGTGCTTGCTGGTTATGACAAGTTGCAGCTGATTGTCTTTGGCAAGAAGTATGGATCTGGTGGTGCTTAAGCTGGTTTATATCCGAGGTGGTTGTTCCATTTAGCTTTAGATGTTGATGAAAATCTTTGACTATTGAGAATTAAGCCCAGGCGAATTTTTCTTCAAATAATTCATTGTAGGGGGGAGTTGCTCCCCAAACCCAATTTTACATTCAGATGGGAATTTTTTTTTTTATATCTGAAACCTCATTTATATGATTCGTGGCTAATGCCACCGCTGCTTTTTGAAGTTTCATTTATGAGAATGGAAGTATTTTTCCCCGTATATTATGTGATTATTTTGTTTTCAAGTTCAATATTATTATTATTTTTTTCTTTTTGCCAAAAAGTTCAATATTATTTGGTGCTGAAAATTTGATATGCTCAGTTGCAACTGTGGTCGTGGCAAGTACTGTCAAGATAAACATTGTGCTGTCTTGAGCAGTTTTTGAAATTTCTAATGTTGTGCTTCTTATGTGTGATATGCTTGGGAGTTTTGGATAGGACAGAAAAATCTTTTGTCCAAGAACAGGATAAGAGCTTCGATGTAAAGGGTATTTAATAGTTAACGTGAAGTAAATTTCTGTTGGGAATGTCCAGATTATCATTATGGTTGCGTACCGATTTGATTTCTAACATAAAGAATATGATCATGTAACTCAAATGCTGTTGCGGCCATGCAACAACACAAATGCTATTATGACTAGCATTCAAAGGAGAAAGTGATGGCTTTCGTAGACATTGCTGGTTTCGTGTTCATTTTCTTTTGTGAAGAGGAATTTCACTGAAGCAAACCAAAAAGAATTAACCATTTCGCTATTAAATTTCAGGTGTCTCATTAGCAGGAATAGTAGATTGGATGTTCACAGTAGTTTGGCTGGCCATTTTTCTGGTGGTAAAGAGGTCGGAATTCCAAAATCTTGCCTTTGGAGCTGAGAAATTTCTTGCTCATATATTAAGGAAATTATTTTGCAGTTGCATAGAACAGGTGGGTGCAATAATATTAACCCACTTATAATTTTGACTGAATTAGAAAAATATTATTAACTTTTTAATCTAAATTTGTAGGGATGGAGGGTGCAGAAGTTTAGTCTATTGATTCTCTGTAATAAGAGGGTTTTTTTTATGAGAAAAAAAAATCTGAATTTAAGTTTCTTCTTTTTTAGAAGTTTGTCATTAATTAATTTAACAGTAGGTTTGATGGCATCCAAAGTTATACTTTTACTCATTTGTCACATCAACCATTGATGAAGAATCAAAATCAATCCCAACCTTAATGATATTTGATTTGATAATGAAAACTGACTGTAATGTTATAAATTTAAATAACAGTCAAAATCAAATCAATCATATGTATTAAATTAATTAGTCTTCTTATATGTGTATATGTCATTTCTTGTGTTGTAAATTGATTTTAGTTTATGGGGTTATGGACCCCTTATTAAGATGTCTTAATTATGCTTAACTTAAAAGCTTGACATGATATAAAAATTTTTCAAATCTTTTTTTTTGTTTTTGCCAAATTATTAAAAATTTTCATTTCTAAGCTTATATGATTTTTATTGTTAATATTTAAAATTGTACGAACTTTACAAAGTGCCAATTGAACGAGAAATTAGAAGATATAATTTTTTTTTATTTTTTATTTTAATTGAAATAATGTAATTTATATCTTTTTTTATTTTTTATTTTAATTGAAATAATGTAATTAATATTTAAATATTATAAATAATATATTTTTTTAGATAATTTACTGTTTAATTCTTGAATTTTGATTTAATTTACATTTAGGTTTTTCTATTTTTAAAAACTAATTAAATTATTACTATATTTTAAAACCATTATCACTTTAGCCCTTTTATTCATATTTTTTCCTTTTTTTCATTAAGAGCACGTGCAATGACTAAAATACCGCTCATTTTAGTTTTAATTTACTATTTTTATCCGCATTATAATCTAAAAATTAATTTAATAAAAATTTAAGTTGTTGATTTATTTAGCTCTATGTTGTTCACAATAGAAAGAACTCCATATTATAAAAATAATAATAAATTAAGCTTATCAATTAATTTCTTAAATATAAATTAACAAAAATAATAATAATAATTGAAAAAAAAAAAAAAAAAAGAAAATTAAAGCTTGAAAATAGTAATGATATAGCACCTTGGCTGAATTATTCAGTTGAGCTCTTATTTAACTTTTAAAACGCAAGGCAATGTGCTAAAATCTGAAGTCCTTCAACATAAGCAATACTAAACAAAAAGATTTCAAATGTCCATTATTTATATAACCATATAATCTTGAATAATTCAATCGAGATACCGTATCATCTTCTTGATTTAAACTCATTTCAACAAATGACACAAATTACATTTCCTTTAAACAAATCACCCAAACTGCATCTTAAATCTTACAATAAAAATTCAAACACCTTATTGATCTGCATCAACAAATAATAGTTGAAAAACACAATCCTTCATGCATTGCAAATCTCCACATCACATCTCCATTGCAAATTACTGCAGATTTTCAATCCAACTGCAACAAACTCCACAAGCACTGATAGCGAATCAAGATGAGATGATTGCGACAAATGGCAAGACTGGCAGCATGTAATTTGGTGGAGAACTCTTGAATACACGAGTTTGGTGGAGTTAGGGACAACGGTAGTGTAGTAGCAATGATGAAAAAGAGTTGAGAGAGAGAGAGAGGTGATTGTTGTTTCTATTGATTAGAATGAATGGAGGGGTAGAAGAGTTGAGGGTATTATAGGAATAGAATATAATATAATTTTTTCTTTTTTAACTTTTAACCTAAAAGTGAAAAAAAAAAAATGGACGGAAAGATCTACTTGTTAATGAAACCAAAATATAAGTGTGATATATTTGATTTTTGAAAATAAAGGGATCCAAATATATATTAGCCCAAAATTTAAGTATTAAATAGCAAATTATCCTTATTTTTTCAAATGATCCATCGTACATGGAACAAGTGAATGGACATATTTTTATTATTTTGACCACCATCTCGTTTCCTCTATTCTTTTTTAGTTCAAAATTAACAGATTTCATTTTATAAAAGAGTATAAAGTCAAAATTAGTACAAATAGCAATTATAAAGCTTTAGTAAACCCAGTTTGAGATCATATATATGGACTTATAATCCAAAATAGAAACAACCATCACTTGTTTTTGACGATGCACTTTACGTCCAAAACATAGCCCAATACCCAACTGGGTGGTTGGTAATTATAATCGAATTGCCATTAATGAATAGTTGTTTAAATTAACAGAAATTGCACAGTGCTTGGTTTGTATGGCAGAGCATTATGTTAGATTAGTGAGAACTTATCCAGTAAATTGAATTTAACATCGTACTTATAAGTTAATTTAATAAAAATAAATTATATTAATCAATAATGTTATATTATTCACATACTAATTAATAAAAATATTATAATATATCAATTAATAATATCATATTCTTAATGATATTATTAATTATCTATTTGATATAATATCATTAATTGATATATTTTATTTTTAATAAATTAATTTATAGATGGGATGATAAATTTAATTTATCTTAATATTTCTTGTTTAATACTCACAACTTTGTTAATGGTTATTAATTTTTTTAAGTATGAATATTCATAGGGCTGGGGACCAAGACCTTTCTAAAGGGATTTTGGATAAATGTGAGGTGAAACAAATTGTAGGGATCAGTGTACAGCTGCACGGCAAAGATTTTGCAGAAAGAGACACTCTCTTCTCTTTGCCTAATGCGGCCGCCTCAGTCTTCTCACCGCCTTTTCTTCCATTCTTTCCTTTCTTTTCCTCTTCTTCTTATCACTTTGATAGTAGTTATGTATATATATTTGAGAATCATTTTAAATGCAGAATTGGTAGAAATTTTCATCCCCAGATATCTCGAACATGTTCTTTCTTTTTTTCCCTCATCCTTGAACAGATTGGCGTCTCAAATGAATATGGTCTGTGAATTTATTCTTTTTTGGAAACAGGACTTAAACGTGCATGGTTCAAGTCTTTGAGATCAGAGCATGACTTTTGTATTCTTTTAATGGTAGTTGGGGCAGTCATGCTAATAACATTATGAAGAAGCACATCTTGAAGGAAGGAATGAAGGGTTCTCATTTCTGTAACATGAAATGTCAAATAGCTGTCTACATATTACTATCTTGTTGAAACATGCCAGAGAAGAGCAGCGAAGTGGTGATGGTTCTCTCATGTCCGGATAAGTTCTAGTTTTGTTATATTCATCAACTTGAGATTACTTTTTATGAACATGTTAAAACTAATTGCATAGTATTTATTTGCATCTCTTCTTTCTTACAAGTCATTTATTTTTTAGAAAGTGCAGTGACACTTTTACTAAAAATAGAAATTGCATTTTAATGTTTTTTTGTATGAAATAGCTTACCTAATGTATGCTTAATGAAATGACCACAAATCTAGAGAAGTTAGAAGTTAGTGTTCAGTTTGCTGTTCCTGCAATTTTTCTTCCTCTATTTCAACATTTCCTTCAGCCTATACTGCTAACAATTTTCTAATTTTGATGGTTTGTTCAATAATATTGCAGTTTATAGAAAACCAGGATATTAAAATTGCCAATGCCAATCTTATGAGCTTAACAATCATTCAACCACTCTTCTTTTTCTATTTTTGCCAAAGAACCACACTTCTTTTTCATTTCATATATCTGATTTGCACTGAAATGTCAGACCAAACAGACAAAACCCAACACTTGGTTTGAGGTCAGCAAAATCACACTTCCACCCAAAAACTCGATATTGAGCCAATAAAAAACCCTCTCTTTTTCGCTCTTTTGGAAGCTCAAAAATCTCTCTCTCCTTCTTTTCGCCGTTTCTTTCTCTCAACTCCTCAGCAAATGGCGGAGAGCCACCAAACACCGCCGCCGCTTTTCAGGTAAATCGGAGAATAAAAATCAGATCTGTTGTATGTAAGCTTGTATATGATGGATCCGTTCAAAGTTCTTAGACTTTTTTTTTTTCAAGGTTAGTTTTTTATGCAAATTTCTAAATTCTAATGGTCTGAATCTATTTAGATAAAAAAGGCATTTTTATTTTTGTGATTTAAATAGTTTATTTTATTAGAGATCTGACAAGTAATGTTCAAAGTTTGTAGTTTGAAGTTAAAATGATGAAGTTTGTCTCTTTCCTCTTGATTTGCTCTACTGTTTGATTATTAAAGCTCAAATTTCAATTCAGTAATTGAGTTTTCTATCATTACTAATTTTTTACTGTTGTTGATTTGTATGTTTACTTGGATTTTGACTGTTGGTTTCGTTGTCTAATCTGTTTATATATATATATATATTCCTACATTTGCTGCTTTTGCAGCTATCAAAGAGATTGTGTTTATAGGCAAGTATCATGGCATTAAGTTTTGGTAGTCTGCTGGTAGTTTAGGAATAATGTTCTCAATGTAGTCTCTGTTTTCCATTTGAGCCTATAAGTGAAAAATGGGTGTGGTGGTGCATCAAACTGTGTGATTCCCCTGACGTGCGTGCAACGCTAGGGCAATTTGATGTGCATATATCTTTTGATATGCTTCTTCTTTGTTCTCCATTTTTATATGGACATAAGCATAGGTTTTGACACTGTCATGCCTTTGAACTGAGCAGTTTTTGACAGTATGTGCTACATCATCGCAGGGAAGTCACAATGTTTGATCAGGTTCAATACCCTACTGTCATGCAGAAGGTAGCTGGCCAGTTCCTCCATTCCAGTCTTTCCCAAGACTTCCAGCGTTATGATGCGGCTATCCAAAGGCCTGCTCTTTACCAAAGGCGTGCACATGGCAACTACTCATTCGAATATCCCATGGCATGTGGTGCTACTACAGACCATTCAGTTATTCCATCTATTGCATCATCAGTTTGGGTCCATGCCCCTTCTGAAAAAGGCCTTACCAGCTTTGCTATTAATTTCCGTATGAGTGGAGCTCCTGCTGCCTTATCTTTAAGTGCTGCTGCGACTATAACTACTGTTGCTCCAATCGAGCGTGTGAAGCTCCTGATTCAAAACCAGGACGAGATGATTAAAAGTGGTAGACTTTCAGAACCCTACAAGGGCATTGGTGATTGCTTTAACAATTAAGGATGAAGGATTTGTTTCATTATGGAGGGGTAACACTGCTAATGTCATCCGTTTCTTCCCCACTCTGGTGAGCTAGTATATCCTATTACCATTACCATTTTGTAAATCCCTTTTCTGTCCCTGTACTTGTTTTTATCTTGGGAACTTTCTGTTCATTGCTATTATATGGCTGTGCCTGCAGGCCTTAAAATTTGCATTCAAGGATTACTTCAAGAGGCTCTTCGACTTTAAGAAAGACAGAGATGGGTACTGGAAGTGGTTCGCAGGTAACTTGGCTTCTGGGGGTGCTGCTGGTGCTGCTTCCCTCCTCTTTGTCTACTCCCTTAAATATGCACAAACTCGTCTTGCCAATGACGTCAAAGCTGCCAAGAAGGGAGGTGAGAGGCAATTCAATGGGCTTATTGATGTCTACAGGAAGACATTGGCATCTGATGGTATTGCTGGGCTTTACCGTGGGTTTAACATTTCATGTGTTGGGATTACTGTCTATCATGGTCTCTACTTTGGAATGTACGACTCTCTGAAGCCCGTGTTTTTTATTGGAAGTTTGCAGGTTAGAGACATGCTTCCTTTAAGTTCACTATTTTTGTCTATTTTTATGGTTAGTGCTTGCAAGATTGTCCTAGTAATGGTACTTGTTTCATAACTATTGAACTTGTACTTATAATTTTTTTTTTTTTTGTTTTGTTTTTTGTTATCATTGCACTTTGATATTGTTCTAGCATATTATTGAATATATTCTTAAGTTCATGCTTTTGACTATTAATTTCGGCCAATTAATTTCGTGGTTTTTAAAGTATCAATTTCCCCTACTTCCTATCTTCTTGAAGCATATAGGATAGGACCCTTGTTTTGTCCTAGCTACTCATTTGAGCCAACTAACCTAACTAGTTATCTCTGTTCGTGTGCTCTTGAAGCTTATTATGGGCTGTTTGATCATTCTGACGGGTAAATTAACACAGCCTTTTCGGTTTAGTAACATTTTTCCTCTTTTTTTTATTTTATTTTTATTTTTTATTTTTTATGATAACAGAATGGTTTCTTTGCTGACTTTGCACTTGCTTTGCTCGCCAATATGGGTGCTATTCTTGCATCCTGCCCAATTGACACTGTTCGTAGAAGAATGATGATGACATCTGGTGAAGCTGTCAAATACAAGAACTCACTTGATGCCTTCTCTCAGATTTTGAAGAACGAGGGTGCCAAGTCTCTCTTCAAGGGAGCAGGAGCAAACATTCTCCGTCTCATTGCTAGTGCTGGAGCGCTTGCTGGTTATAGTAAGCTGATGGGCGTTTTACCACTCTAGATGTTTTTTGTGAAATATTTATCATTTTAAATATTTTTTTAAAATATTTCTAATTTTAGATATTTTTAAAAATTAATTCTAATTTTGGGTGTGACAAAAATATCAGTCTGCTGGTGGTACCAGCGGACACCAGTGTTTTTTTTTATGTTAATATAAATAATAGAAAAATTAGATAATTATTAAAATAATTATGAAAAATGAATTAATAATTAACAAGTAATATAATTGGTTAATTAATAAAATAATTATGTAAAATAAATTAATAATTAATCAAATAATTAATATTAAAATTTTAAGAGGGATATTATATTTTATATAATAAATAATTGATGTGTATAATATAATTAAATGAAATGAATAATATTAATTATTTTTTTATTATTAAAGTTTGTTTTTATAATTTATCTAGATTTAAAATTTTAATTTCTTGTATTTTAACGCAGGCAAGGAGTCTAATGCTTTTTTTTTCATAAATCAAAGAATATTAATGTCTCATAAGAAATTTGGTTCTTCTTAAAAGAAAATTTAAAAAAGAAAAAAAAGAGCAAAAACTTGGCTCTTAAGTTTGTAGATTAGATAATGTATTAAGTCTATGATTTAGGTTGACACCCTATCTAATCCTTATTAATGCTTCGAGTCTTAAGATGGAGCCATGGAGGTTGCAGTGCAATTTCATAAATGAGAAGATAACTTGTAGTTGTAGGTAGAGAGTTGATATATTACAAATTAAATAAAATAATTTAGGAAAAACAGTATAAATCTTATATTTTAATTTAAGAAAAATGCAATTTGAAATAATAATATTTTAACCCATTAAGTATATTAATTATATTATAAGAGAGTATACTGTATATTTAATAATCATTATATTTAATAATTATATGTGTTAATAGTAATTTAATTTTATCATTGTTATGTTTTAATTATTTAAATTATTTTACTACTTTATGTAAAATTTAAGAATGTTAAATTTTAATACTAAATATTATGTATATGTTCCAAATAAAATAAAATAATTTAGAAAAAAATAGTACTAATCACATATTTTAATTAATTTAGAAAAAATATAATTTGAAATAATAATTATATTATTGTTGGTAAATTTTTCAGAATTCGAGCGTGCCACGCGTGTAAGGTACTCGAATTGAAATTTTTACGCCTATCGACTTCTAAAATTAGATTGAATTATGGATCCCCAAGTTTTCTTAGTTACAATCCACTCGTATTCAACAAATGCCAGTAAATAATATTGGAAATTTATGAGAATTAGAAATTAAAAGACTTAATTAAAAATGAGAATCTTGCATTAAAGGGAAATATTGATAAAAACAAAGAAATTGAAATTTTAACAGTAGGTTAAAAAGCCAATGCCAAAAAATAAACTATGAAAATAAAGAAAATTTGTGTAAGAATCTCTAAATTTTGCTATAGTCTTTTTCTCGGTGTTCATTGTCTGTCCTTTGTCCCTGTCTCTTTTTCCTCTTTTATTTCTTTTGATAACCACCCACTCTCCATGCTCACAGTAACTGCCATAACTTGATATATCCACTTCCAATTTTCAACTCTTCACCTTCAATTTTCATCAATTTAATTTAAATTCTGTGTTTTATGATAAATGGGTGGGCTTTTTATTGAGCTACTAAATTTGGACACAAACAATTGCCTTTTCTATATATATTCTGGCCTCAAGGCCCAAAATCATATATAAAAAGCTAACCCCCCTTTTCTTTCATGCCTAAGCCCAATATCCAGTTCTTCAATTTCTTCTAGTTCCCTGTAATTTCCTCCATCTACCCTTTTCTTGGTGACCCACGCAGCTCTGGTGATGGTCACGCCTAGCAGTTTCTCCAGCTATGCCTTGCTGTCATCGTTGCTGTTGCCTTTGGAAGATCTTTGTGGTGGCCACACTTGGGCCATTTCTTTTTCCTCCAATTTAGATATTCTTTTTTTTTTTTAATATATAATATATACATTAGTGGCCTTCCATGGCCATCATTTAAAATACTGCACAGTGTTCAAATTTGCTTTGACTTTTTTTTTTTTTTCAAATATAATACATTAGTCTATGTGGAAACTTGAAAATCAAATAACAAATAACCATATATTGATGAATTTGGAACACATTGCAAGAGAATAATTCGAACAAACAAAGTATTAGGAATTTTGGCTTATTATTGAACAACTTTGAATTTGAGTCTGTAATTGAGAATTCATGAATTAGAATTCTCAAGCTTTGAGAACTTTAGCCTATAGATCATAAGATGGCCATGTATTGGCCTTTGCAAATTCAAAATTATAATGACAAATGTATTTTGACACCAAGATTTAAGCTTATGAAATTTGGAGAATTAGCTTAAGTGTTAACAAAAATGATATTGAAATGGCCATGTATTGGCCATTCAAAGAATCTTGATGGGTTTTGAATCAATAGTGCCAAAATAAACTTAAGCCAACTATATAATAAATTGGCTTCTTACCTTGACCCCCCATATCATTTATACCACAATCATGATTCAATGATTCTCTTGAGAAAAAGATTGATGATTTGGTGACTTTTGGTGATTTTATGCAAAAGTTATGTGAAATGAATTTACTTTGTAGTTGGGCTTGAAATTATAAGATTATTTCAGCTTTAAATGAATTTTTTGTGCTTATAGGCTTAAGAAGTCTTGGTTGGGGAAAGGTGTTATTGGGTAAGTAAATTTATTTCTTCAAAGCTAAAAAAGACCTTTAGAAAAAGAAATTTTCAAACTTTGGAACTCATATCACTAGTAATTTTTTGTGGATAATGGCTTATTTTGTTAAATTTTAGCAAGTGAAGGCACATATGAATATACTATAGTCAAAAAATTCTAAACTTGTGTGACCTACTAATATTATGCATTTAGCTCCAAATAATTTTTCAAGCATATTTAGTACCAAATGTAAATTGTACCTTATTCTTTTTCTCTGCAGCTTTCTCCATGGATCCATCATCCTCCTAGCTTCTACCTTCTCCACCATAGTTTTTAGCTCCAGCTTGTGCCTCTGTCATACCTCATGATAAGGATTTAACTGAGGCATCTCCATTTGAATTTGAATTCTTATATTGTTTCTCGAAACCTTGTACTAATTTTTTGCATTTTCTCTCTAATGCGCTCAAGGTTTATTGTATCTAATTGGAACTTCCCATCCATAACCTTCTTCTTCTAGCATTATTGAAGCAATTGAGGTAATTATTCAAGAAAACTAATTTTTCTTTGATTATTTCAATCACCTCTTTGACTTGTTTTTTCTGATGCTCCAATTGAAATAGGCTTTCTTTTGGCAAGTCAGCTTGGATTCTAGCTCTTGGGTAACTTTTCTTTCAAACTTGTAAATCCTTAACTATTTTTACGCCTATAGAGGTTGAATCTCTCTTGGACACTTGAACAATTTTTGTAAACAGCATGGCTTTAATGATATAAGGACTTTGAGCTTTCAAATGTTTCTAATCTTTGTGTTGTGGCTTGTGGATTGATATAAAGGGGCTGAGCCTCCATATGTCTTGTGAAACATATTTTGATGCAAACAGTGACTTTATTTGATTGTGAACTTTTGCATTTTTCTTTGATTTGATAGAGGCTGAGCCTCCATTTTCATGTGGCCACTCCACTCATCACCTTCACAGATTCACCATAGCCATCCCATTACATCATGCAGCCATGCATCATAGAACATCCGCACAGACTCACTTACAGCTATGTCATCCATGTTCATGCTTTTGTTGATACTTTATATGTCACCGGCTAAAATGTGAGTTAGTGAAATAAGGAAAAGCAAAATTTATAAAAATAAAACACAGATTTTCAGAAAGTGGCCATTAGGCCTACTCCTTTTATCATTTGAAATTCAAGTGGCTATATAGCCTACTTATATAGGAAAGTAGAAAAACAAACATCAATGGCTATGTGAATGGCCTTACATATAATATTAGGTCATAAAATACATGAAACTTTAGAGATTTAAGGACCTAATTCTAGTGGCCGTGGAGTCGGCCTGCTCATCCTCTTCATTAGTTCTTGTCAGTCATTTCCCACATAGTGGGAAAATATCTTTTTAAGTATTTTCCATTAATGTATCTCTTATGAGGTTCTCCTTCTAAGATAGACAACCAATAAGAATTGCCTTCCAAAACTTTATGAATTCTGAGGGGACCCTCCCAATTTGGTGACCATTTCCCAAATTCCTTGACTTTAGACCCTATAGGGAGTATCATCTTCTAAACTAATTCTCCTTCTTCAAAATTCTTTCTTCTCACCCTTTTATTATAGGATCTAGAGATTTTCTTCTTCTGAACAATCAGGTTGTTTAAAGCTTGTAACCTTTCTTCATCAAGTTGCTCTAGCTTCATCTGCATTGCCTCATTATATTCTTCCGGAGTCAGCCCATTCTGCCTTGCAACTCTCAGGGATGGCACTACCACTTCTAATGAAATTACTGCAATATGGTCAAAAGTAAAAGGACTTACCCCTGTAGAACTCCTTTTTGACACTCGATATGCCCATAATGTCTCAGATAAAATTCAATGCCAATCCCTGGGATTGTCTTCCAGCATTTTCTCTGAGATCCCTATCAGCACCTTGTTTGAAGCCTCGGCCTGCCCATTGGCTTGTACATAGAAAGGGGTTGATCTGATGAGCTTTATTCTGTAATCCTCCGCAAAATCTTTGACATCCTCTCTAGTGAACATGGTACCTTGGTCAGTAGTGATTGACTCAGGAATACCAAACTTGTGTATAATATATTTCTTAATGAATTGAATTACATCCCTTTGTTCCACCTTTTTCATAGGAATAGCTTCAACCCATTTTGTGAAATAGTCAGTAGCAACAATAATGAAACTATGTCCTTTAGATGATGCTAGATGGATCTTTCCTATCAAGTCGATTGCCCAACCTCTAAATGGCCATGGTTTGATAATTAAATGGAGTTCAACAGTAGGCACTCTTTGAATACTTTCGTACTTCTAACATTGTTGGCAGCCCTTTGCATAGTTGATGCAATCTTTTAGGATCGATGGCCAATAATAGCCATATCTCCTTATCAACCACCTTATTTTAATCCCAACTTGATGAGCACCACAAATTCCTTCGTGCACTTGCTTCATAACTTCCATTGCTTCTGCAATTCCAAGGCATCTCATTAGCAATCCATCAAAACCTTTCATGTACAATTCACCTTCCCATAATACGAAATTCTGAGCCCTTATTTTTATCTTGAACGGAGTTCTTCTTCCAGGGCAATCCAAATACTTCATCAATTCATTTTGCCAATCATCTTTCATACTAATCCCTGTATTTAAAGAATCAACAGTAATACCTCTTTCTGTGATTGACAAATGCATTCTTTTTTAATCACAATCATCTTGTGCATTAATTCCTGGCTCATCTTTATTCTAGAGGCAACTTGCACTAGCTCGTCTGCCTCCCAATTCTCTTCTCTAGGGACATGCATAAAAGATACTTCTTCTAATGACTTTAGTATTTGAATAGCTGCAGTAAAATAAGGAGCTAAAAGTAAACTGTTACATTTATATTCTCCTGACAACTGCTTCAAAACTAACTATGAATCTCCAACAATCAAGACTTTCTTAGCCCCTAATTCTTGCAACATCTCCAGACCAATTACCAATGCTTCATATTCAGTTTGATTGTTGGTACATTTAAAACTCAACTTGAAAGACAAAGTTGTTCTTGTCCCATTAGGTGAAGTGATCACCACTCCTGCTCCAATTAAATCCTCTGTACTAGATCCATCAAACCTTAGTGCCCAAAGTTTAACCTCAATTTCATATATCTGCAAGTCTGGTTCTCTAGTTTCTTGAATACTTAGGGATGGATGATCTGCCAAAAAATCTGCCAACACCTGACCTTTCACAGATTTCTGAGGAAAATAGATTAATGTAAATTCCGTTAGCGCCAGAGACCATTTACCAATTCTTCCTGTTATCAAAGGTCTATTTAGCATGTACTTCATCATATCGGTCTGAGACACCACATATACCCTGTGTTTGATCAAATAATGTCTCAACTTGGTACATGCGAAATACAGTGCCAAACACAATTTCTCTATGGATGAGTACTTGATTTCTACAGGCACTAAAGTTCTGCTTAAATAATACACAGCCTGCTCATGTCCTCCATGATTATTCTGAGCTAAAAGACATCCTATAGACTCTTGTGCGGTTGAAATATACAACTTGAGGGGTACTCCTTCTCTTGGAGGCATTAATACCGGCAGCTTAGACAAATAATCCTTGATCTTGTCAAAAGCCAGCTGGTGCCTTTCCTCTTATATAAACCCCTCTACCTGCTTAAGTTTCAACAAATCTGAAAATATTCTAGTTTTTCCAGCCAAATCAGAAATAAATCTTCTCAAGTAATTCACCTGGCCTAAAAACCGTTAGAGCTCTTTCTTATTCTGTGGGGCTTTAGCTTCAATGATCACTTTAGCCTTATTTTTGTCCACTTCTACTCCCCTCTGATGTACCAAAAAACCCAAAAAATTCCCTGCTTAAACCCTAAATGCACATTTCAAAGGAATATAAACTTCTAGGTGATAGCCTATCATGTCATGAAAAATGGCATTCATTGCCCTTTGGTATATAGCACCTGCATTTTTCAAACCAAAGGGCATAATGAGCTATTCGAAAGTTCCTATTGACCCTGGACACCTGAAAGCAGTTTTATGCACATCATCAGCATCAATCAGTATTTGATTATAACCTGAGAAACCATCCATGAATGAAAAAAATTCATTCTTAGCTGCTGCATCTACTAACATATCTACAATAGGTATCACATACATATCTTTTGGAGTAGCAGCATTCAAATCTCGAAAATCTACACATACTCGCAATTTACCATTCTTTTTCATCATAGGAACAATATTAGACAACCAATGAACATACCTTGTAAGCCTAATAAAGCCAGCTTTCAAGAGTTTTTCAATCTCTTCTTTGACTTTCAATTCAATCTCTTTGGACATTCTTCTAGCTGGCTGTTGGAATGGGTGAAAATCAGCTTTAATGGGCAAGCGATGCTCAACTAATCTCCTACTCAGCCTTGGCATCTCTTTATAACTCCATGCAAAGCAATCTTTAAACTCCTGAAGAACTTTTACTATTTTAGCTTTTAGTTCTTTAGATAACAAAGCACTGACATATGTTACCTTTGGTTCTTCAGGAGAGCCTAAATTAATTTCCTCCATAGGGTCATGTACTTGATGTTGTACATCTTCTAGTTTGGCGCAAGCTTTTTTCAAATCCTCAAGTTGAACTTCTTCAACATCATCTGCTAGTTCTTCTTCAAAGATAACTTTTGCTCCATTAATTTTCAGAAATCTTTTTGGTTCTAATTTATCAAATGTCTGTTGCACGTACACCTTGAACACTGCGGCTACAACTGCCGCCAATTCATCATTGGTGTAATTGATCATGGAATTTCTTCTATGATAGGTTGAGACATTGGCCGGTATGGCATAATGGTTGTTGATTTGAGGAGACTTTTGGCTTGTTGTGCAACTTCTTCTTTTGTCACATAGATGGCTTTTGGATCTCCTTTTTTACTTCTTCCTGTAAACTTAACTGGGCCAAAATCCATGTCATAATACCTGGCCTCAACTGAATCACTGCAATTTGAAAAAGGCTGTCCATCTGCCTACACCACCTCTACGTCATCATCTTTTCAAAACAACATAAACTGGTGAAGGGAAGATGGTACACACTAGCTGGCATATATCCAATCTCTCCTTAACAAAATATTATAACTTGCAGATGAATTAACAACAAAGAAAGCTGACAAGGAAGTTTTACTACCAATAGTAATCTCAATAGGTAAAACACCAAGTGTCTTAGTTACCTCCCCTGTGAATGCAGAAACTGACACTTCTGTTGATATCAAGTCGTCTTCTGTTCTTCTCAAAACACTCAGCATCTTAAGTGGCAGTAAATTTACCACCGACCCATTATCAACCAATACTCTAGACACTGGCCTTCCATTCATGTGAGCTTTCACATACAGTGGCCTAATGTGCTTAGTCATTTCCACAAATGGCTTATTAAAAATTACTCTTTTTGATTTGTTTGGATCAGTAGCTTGAATGGTAATGCTATTTTTTCCCTCCTATTCCACAGATGATGTGCCTTGATTCTCTTTCTTCTCTCTGATAATTTTAATCACATCCTCTTCTTTAGCTTTCTTTGACTTAAAGCTAAAAGGCAAAGTGATAGAAGCTGTAGCGCATCCAAATGGAATGGGAATCCTTCCAACTGCAAAAGTCCCTTCTACCATGGATTTAGCATCCTTATCCTGAGGAATTTCCTTTGAGCTTCCTGCAAAAGACAACAAATCATCTTCATCATCTGTGAAATCCACGTCCTCAGTAGCTTTTCTGCCAAATTTAGACTTCGGCGAATTCTGCATTTTTTGACTTTCTGCCTCTTTGTTCCATCTTTCTGCAGCTCTTTGCCTTAATAATCTCCTCTTTTGTGTTCTTGTCAAAGGTTGAGGGAACTTTTTGTGTTGAATCCTGTGCCCATTGATTGATTGGCAATACAACTGGAGGTGTGACAAATCTTGGTTGATTTCTTTGAAACTTAGGTACAGGAGCAACATGTTTCTGAGGTATACATTGAACTCTTGGAAATCTTGCAGGCAATCTCTTTTCTACCTTCATCTCCAGCTTTTCCATCAAAGCTCTCTTAGGAACCCAGACTTTCTGATAGACTTTGCCAGACTTGATCTCTGCTTCCTTCCTCCTTTTTTCTTCAACTTTCAAATTGAGAAAGGTTCTCAAGTCAAAAGTAGCCGCATTAATGGGTGCCACAGGAGGAAAAGGGTCCTCATCTATTAACATTGCCTCCTTTTTAGGGAACTTTAGAATCCCTTTGTTGATCCTATCTCGAACCAAATTCCTAAAAGACCAACAACTGTTAATACTATGATTGAATGAATTATGGAACTTACAGTAGTCTTTTCCCTTCAGTTCCTCCTTAGAAGGCAATTTGTGATATGGAGGCAATTTGATAAAATTTTCCATGAGCAAGAAATAAAAAATTTTCTCTATTTTTGACACTTGAAATGTGTATTGAGGAGCTACATTTGTAGCATGAGCTTTTTTCCATGCAACTGGAATTTTCTTCACCAACAAAGGACACACACATGATCCATTAATAGCTAAATTAGCCACTGCCACCTTTCCATTCAGCTCCTGATAATAAGTCCCCATACTGGATCTCTTCCTGTGATTTTCTTCCCTCAAGAGCTCTTCATATTTTGCAACCTTTGCTGCTAACTCATAAAAATCCCAAAATTCTATTCCCTAAAATTTCTTACAGAGTTCGATGTCCAGCCCCCCTGAGCCATCTTCACAAACTTTGTTTCAGGGAAATAAATCTTGCAGCGATTTCTCATTTTCTTGAATCTGGCAATATACTGATCTGTTGATTCTCCAGCCCTTTGGGTTATCCTTGACAATTTTGTAATGCATACTCCTAGTTCTGCCTTGAAGAATTGTGTGTGGAATTGTCTTTCCATCTCCTGCCAATTCATAATGGAATTTCTAGGCAAGGTGGCATACCAAGTAAATGTCGTACCTGTCAAAGAATTAGGAAAAAGTCTAAACTTAAAATTAGTAAAGTTTTCAAAATTAGCCAATTCACCGCACTGTATAGTGAATCTGGCCATATGCTCTAGGGTTGATTGGCCATTCTCTCCCGAAAACAAAGCAAAATCTAGAATTTTGTATCCTCTTGGATAAGGGTTCTCCCTGTCAATAGCTTCTAGGTATAGTTTACAGAATTTTGGTCTGCCCACTTGTCTCAATTCAGGGCCATACAACTCTTGCATAGCTTCTCTCAATGCATCTCTATCAACTTGAGGTACCGAAAAAATTTACCTGAGAGGGACATTTTGATTTCCCCTCTTACCTCCTCTTTGAACCATGCCCCTAAAACACCCCGAGCCTCCTTGAAAAGGTAGTCCATCATTAGGTTCATACAGCAAAGGTTGATTAACAGGGTTTGTGTTAGCAAAAACTTGTTGAAGAACTCCTAGCCTGTCATTGTGGCGGCCATTAAGTGGAGTACGTTTGGGGATAACATTCTCCTCCCTCCTGTGTGGTGGAAGGTACCATTCATCATGCACCATTTGGGAGGCCATAGTGCCTTGATTGCCAATCCCTTATAAAGAACCAGTAGAAGATCCCTCTTGTTTTTCTCTAGTAGTATTTTGTTTTGCAAGTTTTAGTGCATCATTCTGGCCTATACTCTGCTCTACATTTGAATTCACTTTCTCTACCAAATTGGCTAACATGGAAGTTGTACTCTGTAGAGCTTTAGTCTGTTCTTCAGCAACTTTCATCTGAGTCTCTATCATATTCTTTTGATTTTCGCAGTGTAGTATGATTTGCTCGGCCAACAACTGCATGTTAGTGTCAGTGTTGTTTGTAGCCAGCAGTGTATCACCTTGTCCAATAGCAGGTCCTGCTTGATTGACAAGTGCCTCATTATGATGCTGAGTCTCCTGATGCACTAAATTCCTCTCAATTTGTTCCACTATGTAGGGAACATACCCTTCCTGTCCTGCTTCATTAGCAGCGACATTGACATCCTGAGACACCTGAGTTTCTTTTCCAGTATTCTTTCTTGGTATTTTGAACTGCTCCCACTAGGCGTGCCAAAATTATGTTAGTGAATTTTTGAGAATTCGAGCGTACCACGCATGTAAGGTACGCGAACCAAAATTTTTATGCCTGTTGACTTCTAAAATCAAATTGAATTGTGGATCCCCAATTTTTCTTAGCTACAGTCCACTCAAATTCAACAAATGCCAGTAAATAAGATTGGAAATTTATGAGAATTGAAAATTAAAGGACTTAATTGAAATGAGAATCTTGCATTAAAGGGAAATGTTAATAAAAACAAAGAAATTGAAATTTTAACAGTAGGTTAAAAAGCCAATACTGGAAATAAGCTATGAAAATGAAGAAAATTTGCTTAAGAATCTTTGAATTTTGCTGTAGTCTTTTTCTCGGTGTTCATTGTCTGTCCTTTGTCCTTGTCTCTTTTTCCTCTTTTATTTCTTTTGATAATCACCCACTCTCCATGCTCACAGTAACTGCCATAGCTTGATATATCCACTTCTAATTTTCAACTCCCCACTTTCAATTTTCACCAATTTAATTTAAATTCTGTGTTTTATGATTAATGGGTGGGTTTTTTATTGGGCTACTAAATTTGGACACAAATAATTATATGCTTAATTATTTATACACTTTCATTTAATTTTTTATAATTAATATTATTCACTTCATTTAATTATTTATATATTTTTCTATTATTATACACTTTCATTTAGTTTTCTATTATTTATATATATTTACAATAAATTATTTATATATATATAAATTAAAAAAAAAAAAAACATAGCAGTCCGCTGGTTGCATGGTGGAACCAGCTGGCGAACTGGAGTTCACGTACACCTAATTTTAGAATTAATTCCTAAAAATATCTAAAATTAGAAATACTTATAAAAAGCACCAAAAGTGATAAATATTTTATAAAAAATTTCTAAAATAGTAAAAAGCCCGCAAGGTGATTGACTTTGGCAAGAAGCATAGGGCTGGTGGTGCTTAAGCTGCTTTATATCTGAGTTTCTCATTCATTCCATTTAGTTTTATATGTTGATGATGTTGTCTCAATACCAGAAACAAAATTATAATTATAGGAAAGTGAAATTGACTAGCTACCCTATACAGTTAGCTAATCAAGACTCATGATTTTAAAATTTTATTTCAATTTTACCTAATCAAGACTTTATACAAGTGCTTTGATTAAGATTAACTAACTGAAATAGTAAACCAAGAAAAAAATATATCAATTAAAAAGACAAAGTCAATAGCTTTAATTTTGAATCAATTTCTCCAACACACTATTGAGAACTAAGCCCAGACGATTTTTTCTTCAAATAATTCATTTGTAGGGAGGAGTTGTTCCTCGAACCCAATGCACATTCAGATGGGATTTTTTTTATTATTATTTTTTATCAGAAACCTCATTTACATGAGTTGTGGCTAATGCTGCCACCGCTTTTTGAAATTCCGTTTATTAGAATTGAAGTATTTTTCCCCGTATATTATGTTGTTTTCAAGTTCAATATGGTTCTGAAAATTTTATATGTTTAATTAAGTGCGACGGTGGCCATGGTAAGCTCTCTTATTGCCATAGAAGTTGAAGAACATACAGTTGATTGTATTAGAATATCTCACATCTAATAAATACAAAATGTTAAAGGAGCATATATGTGATAAGGGTCAACAATCTATATGATTATTTCTAATCATTTTGGTTATGGTAAATCCAAATCTCATAAAACTCTATGTAATGTAATTTGACTAAATGTGAAATTTAACATCAATTTATTATGTTGTGTATTGGTTCGGCTGTCAAGATAAACATTATGCTAACTTGAACAGTTTTTGAAAATTTTAATGATGTGCTTCTTGTATATGATATGATTGGAAGATCTGGATAGGACAGAGATAAATCTTTTGTCCAGGAACAGGATAAGAAAACTATGATTTAAGGGGTATTTGATAGTTCACATGAAGTGAATTTCTGTTAGGAATGTCAAGATTATTACTGTGATGGCCTACTGATTTGAATTCTAACATAAAGAATATGATCGTGTATTGAAATGTACAACTCAAATGTTGTTGTGGCCATGTTAACTATGATTATTATGACTAGCATTCAAGCAGAAGTAGTGGCTTGCATGCGAAGACAGTGCAGGTTTCATGATCATTTTCCTTTTATGAAGAGGAACTTCACTGAAGCAAACCAAGAAGAAGTTACCATTTCACTATTAAATTACAGGTGTCTCGTTTGCAGAAATGCCATTACTACTGTAGAATGGATGTTCAAAGTAGTGGCCGGGCATTTTACTAGTAGGTCGAGTGTTTTTCTCGTGGTAAAGAGGTCGGTAGTCCAAAATCTGGCCTTTTGAACTGAAAAAAGCTCATAGATTTATGGAAATCATTTTGCAGTTGCATAAAACAGGTAGGTACAAAATGGGATTTGGAGACTGATGAAATGTCATATAATCCACATCTCAATTATCCGACAAGAGATTTCGAGACTTGAATCTTGAAACTCTGCACTAAAGTACTCAAGTTTCTTGCTTGCAAGAAAATAAGTTTCTTTCTACAATAGAATTTGATTCTTTTTCTTTAAATTAAAACATGGTTGCAGTTGACTTAGATCTTGAACCTCTTCTTGAAATCTGAAGCACGAATCCTTTTTTTTTTTTAATTGTTAACAGATATATGTTTGCTAAAGAAGGGTACATCCATTGGAAGATAATTCCACTATAGAGAATCATATATATATATAATATTGAGTCAGTGATTTTCTGATAGCCTTAAATCTTTGCTTTAATGAAGTTGACTCAGACCAATGACTCTTTAGAATAACTTCTAATTCTTTCCCCAATTTTTGACTATCTTTTTTCCTAGTTCAATAGATTAAATCTCTTTCTATCTGCAAGACACGTGTATGGCAAAGAAAGATCAATTCCTTGCTTGCAGAGTAGGGCTTCTTTGGGCCCACCGGTCTCATTATATTTTGGTAGCATCCACTTCTCTCCAACTTGGATGGAGCATATACTCTCCTGAGCTAAAGATCTACTCTTTATTCACTCAATTTACTGAATATATATATATATATATATATAAATAAATACGTATATATAAATTGTGCATTTTGGTGGGGCCAATGAGCACCATTTTCCCCAATGGTTAAAAGGGACAAAGTTGCTCAAATTGAGTAAAATATTAAAAAGATGAAATGTTCTTAATATTCTCTTGGGATTGCAATCTTCAATTTAGGATTGCGATGGAAGTATGTTAAACAAATTTTACTCTTTTTTTTTTTTTCATTGGAGGGTGAATATGCTGAAAATAACATTGTAAATTACATAACAATGATCACTCTCCTCTTTAGTATTTTTTATTAACTTTGTGACAACTCTTATAATTTGAGTAAGAATGATAATTTTAATATGATCCATTGAAAACTCACTTAATCCGACTTTAATAAAGTGAATTTTATCTACCTCATTTATAAATGGAGTAAAAGTGGATATTGGAATATCTGCCCGAACTCGTCCCATTTATATATGTTATATTAACATATTATTTAATACACATAAATACATATTAGAATTTTTAGAATTTAATTTTACATGTATTTATTGATATTATAATTATATTTTTAAGTAAAATATACATAATGATGTATTATATATCTATACTTATGTAAATATAATATATATATTTTCTTATACAATGTAATTTTTATATAAATATATTTATATATTTTTATTTTTAAAAAAATAAATGGATATCTATGACTTGATCTGCTCCATCTCGGGATTCGCCTGCCCCGCCCCGATAGGATATGGATATACCAAAATATATCTTATATCTGACCTATTGTGAGACTTCCCATTTCTTAAGAGAATGAAAAGATTAATCAAACCATACTTGATTAATCATTTTTTCCCTCTTTTCTAAGAAATATTTAGTTCAACAATAATATAATTCTTTTCAAAACTATTAGATTTTAAGTTAAAGTTTTAGCCAAAATCAAATTTAATATTAAATAAGTTGTTGTAAGCTTTATAATAATATAAAAGATTAGAAGTCTAAACTCTAAATCTTGATAATTATATATATATTTTTATCTAAAATTGCAAGTTTTCATAACTAGAACAATCCTTTTTATTTGATAAAGAGAAATTAATAGAAAATTATAGTAGAACTAATTAATTCTTAAATGGATCTTAGTATACCTAGCTTCTTTCAACTACAAGTTTTTAAAACATAAATGTAATTCACCTTTTCATCTTAAATTATGAGAAAGTCATTTTATTAATTTACAATTTATATGGGTTTTAAATAAAAAAAAAAAAAGAAGGTTGTTGAGAATTATAGTCCAATCACAATGAGATTAATTGTGATAAGTTAAATAGGTTAGACTTCTCATTATTATCAAACTATTTCTTGTATATAAACAGACTAAATTTATATTGAATTGACAAAGACTTTTATTAATAAACTTTGATTTAGTGGTGAATTTGAATCCTATTAGTAAATGATAAAAAGGAAAAATCCCTCTTCATAACAAATTAACTAACTGACAAGTTTTCACATGGATCAAATATATAAAAAGAAACCTAAGAAGACAAAGTGAAAAGCTGAAATTTCCACCATTATAGAGCCAACCCAAGAGAAAGCTATACTGTTTGTTGTTCATGATCACCTCTAAAGTGATACTCTGTTGTTTCAATAACAACTTCAACCAGAAACAAAATTATAATTATAGGAAAGTGAAATTGACAAGCTGCCCTAGACAGTTACCTAATCAAGACTCTTGATTTTATTTTAAGTTTTTATCCTCAAGATTTTCAACTTATAACTACTTTCTTTAAAGGAGCCAGCTGGTTTTGGTTATCCATCTTCAACTGTCTGTAATAATATAGCAAAAAGGCAATTACTAGTTTCCAAAACCATGAAAATTATTTTATTCCCACAAAATTCAAGAATTTGGAATTTACTAATTAAATAATTATTGTCCTATTTCTTTATGGGCATATATATGTACGTATATATATCCAACAGCAAAACAACTTCTCAAAAAGAATAAAAAAAAAAAAAGTGAATAAATTGGATTTTTATTGAATATATTAGCTGTCTTTGCCCCAAAAATGTTTGCCAATTTTGGATGCATTCATGGGAGTAATTAAAGAACAAAAAAAAAGTTATGTAAGAAATTATTGTGGCAATTAGAAGTGAAGTTCATTAACTTATTAGGTGCTGATTTTCTGGCTAAATTAGGTATTTATTAAAATTATTTAATCAATTTATTAAAAATATTTTTTGGTGTTTGGTTTATTCAATTATAGACTATGTTATTAGACTAGTTTAATTGGTTTAACCGGTAACTAGATTTTATAGTCCGATTTGATGGCTTGGTCATTTTTTATAAGGGTTAAAAAAATTTTATTTTTATGAGAGTTATGAGTGTTGAATTCATGATTTTTAAATAAAAAATAACTTCAAATTAATAACCACTTTATCTAAATATTATATCTTAATTATTCTTTTTACAGTCATATTTTATAACAATGGAAATAAAAAATTATTAATATTATTCACCTAATAATTTAATTATTTTCAGTTCGACTTTAATTGAATATTTTAATTTGTAATTCTTTATACTCATCGATTTTAAGATTGGATCGGTTTTGAAAATTATTATTAGAGAAATGGAGGAAAAAGTTATTTATCAAATTATGGAATACATGCTAATAATAAAATTAACCAACTTACTTTGACTGAATTAGAAAAATGTTATTTTTTAAATCTAAATTTGGTAGAGGTGGGGGGCGCAGAAGTTTAATCTATTAATTCTCTGTATGTCTATTGTTTTTTATGAGAAAAAAAATACTAATAATCTGAATTTAAAATTCTTCTTTTGTAAAAGTTTTTCATTAATTAATTTAACAAAGTAGGTTTGATTAGGAAAATTTTCAGATGGCATCCAAAGTTATACTTAATCATTTGTCACATCAACCATTAATGAAGAATCAAAATCAATCCCAACCTCAATGATATTAATTAAAGTTGATTGTGAAAACTGACTGTAATGTTATAAATTTAAATAATAGTCAAAATCAAATCAATCATATGTGTTGAATTAATTTGTCTTCTTATATGTGTATATGTCATTTCTTGAGTTGTAAATTGATTTTAGTATATGGAATATGGACCCCTTATTAAGATATCTTAATTATGCTTATAAATGCAAAAGGTAATTTTAAAAGTTGAAGACAAATTATATTTTAAGCCTTAACTTAAAAGCTTGATATGATATTAAAGTTTTTCAATTCAAAAACTTGTATGATTTTTATTGTTAGTATTTGAAATTATATAAACTTTACAAAGTGTGGATCATCTCAAAAATATTATAAGATGTAATTTTTTTTTTATTTTTGATTTTAATTGAAGTAATGTAGTTGATATTTAAACATTATGTATAATGTATTATCTTTTTCAATTTTTGGTAATTATAATCAAATTCTCATTAACTAATAGTTGCTCAACTTGATAGAAATTGCCCATTGGTTGATTAGTATGGTAGAGCATTTTATCATTTTAGTACTCATAATTTTGACACGTAAGAATAATTTCAAATTAGCTTATATGTCAATCAAGATTAAATTTTTTTTTAATAAGTCTAAAAATAAACATTTCGCTCTATTTATACATTCAATAATTATTTTTTCAGTAGTAACTGGAGAATTATCATTATTATTATCATCATATTTAATCTTATCACACATATAAAAATAGATTCATATCAGCTTATGTGTTAATCGAAATTAAATTTATTTTTAATAAGTCTAAAAATACACATCACGCTTTATTTATATATTTAATAATTATTTTTTTAGTACTAACTCAAAAATTATTATTATTATTATTATATTTAATGTGATCTTTATTTATACATTTAAGAATTATTTTTTCAGTGTTGATTAGAGAATTATTGTTATCACTTCAAATTTGACCTTATCTTGTTAATGGTTATTAATTTTTTTAAGTTTGAAAATTTATGGGGTTGGGGACCAAGACCTTTTTATTTGGGATTTTGGATAAATGTGAGATGAAACAAATTGTAGGGATCAGTGTACAGCTGCACGGCAAAGATTTTGCAGAAAGAGACACTCTCTCTTCCCTCTGCCTAATGCGGCTGCTTCAGTCTTCTCACCGCCCTTTCTTCCTTTCTTACCTTTCTTTTCTTCTTCTTCTTGTCACTTTCCTTCCACTTGCCTAAATTGTTAGTAAATAATTATTATTATCTTTCATGTTCACGAAAATTTTTAGTTTTCAAAGCTTTTGTTTTTACAACAATAAAAAGGGCATTAAGGCTATTTTTGATTTAACAAATTACAGTTTGCTGATTATTAGTGCTTTAATCAATAATCAATAACTAAAAATTTCAATATTTTAATTCTATGTTAATCTTTGCATTTTTCAATGTTAAATTTTCAAAATACATTTATGTATTGATAGTTATGTTATTCAACAATTCATGATTAATGAATTTATCCAAAGTATTTTTTCATATATTATAAAAAGAGAATTAATACAGATACAAATATGATTCCCTTTATTCATTTTTAAATAATCTCAAATCACCAATTGTTTAACTGTCAATTAAAAAAAAATTACTGCTTTGGTTATTTTTTAAAATTATAATTATGAAACTTTTTTTTTTAAAATAAGATTTACACGAGTTAGATAAAAAATACACTCTTTCGTAAAATTATGATAATTTTATAAAAACGTGCTAATTTATATAACCTATAAATACTTACTATAATGAATATAAGATTTCGAAAAATTAGATTTTACCCCTTAACAGAGACAGTTATAACACATATAAGTTAATAGTACATATTTTTTCTTTTAAACAAGATATTGACTTTTATATATTAGAATTAAGATTATTATTATAAAAAGATGAAAATGCTACATTTAGACAAAGTTATTTTTGGACATTTTGAAAATGTTAGATTTTGTTTCATAGTAAGCTTGGTTGTATGCTTTTGTCTGGTGCATAGGCATGAATAGAAATTGCATGCTTTGGTTTAACAAAAAGTTTGATAAAATAATTTAGTTTTGGAAGAACTCATATTGGCATTATCAACACATCTTTGCTGTTTTGTTACAAAAAAAATAAAATAACATAAAATAAAAAAAAAAATTATTAGTCCACAAGTGCAATCAATACATCGTTTACCCAATAAAAAGGTTAAATTTGAATAAATATATAAATAAATAAATCAAAATATATCATCTCTAAGTCATATGAAAGGTTATAAATGAAAAGTACAGTCTCTATTACTGTTTGCTACAATATTCTATGACTCCATGCCTAAGACTTGTGATTTTCACTCATTAATTGTAATTTGTAATCCCAGCAGCTAAGAAAACTACTGGGGAAAATAATGGAGTTAAGCATTCTCTAATTACTTCCTTCTCTCTTTTTTTTTTTTTTTAATTTTTTATTTACTGTGTTCAAATAGTTTTATATCATAATATTTATATCTAACGCAATATTAATATTAGTTATGTTCCAAAATATAGCTTCAATTCAAAACTAATTTATTAAGTCACTCAAACTCAAATATTTTTCAGTCATAATAAATAATCATAATATTACTAAAAAAATTCAATGGTCGAACGATATATTATTAATCTCATATAAGAAGAAAATTTAATTTTTCACTAAATACGTAAATTATCTAAAATTCTTAAAATTATTACAAATAAATAAAGATAAATTTATCATATTCCACTCAATTATATGACTAGATAATAGCATGAATGACAATTTTTCTCGCCTTATTGAGTATTCAACTCTAATGGCATTAGTAAATAAAATTGGGTAGTTTTCTAATTTGAATTGAATCGGTTCATATGATAGTATAATATGCCCTCATTATATATATATATAGTGTTATATTTAAGTTTTTTAGTATGTAATTATTTTTTATGTAAATTATATTATATAGATATACAGGAAAAAAAATACATAAATGAATATATACTTATAAGAAAATAACATTAAAGTATTTTTTAAAGTGACAAAAATAAAAAAAAGTATATAAATGAGTATTTTTTGCCCTATTCATCTCACCCAAAATTAAATAGTGATGGAATAAATATTTTTTATTTTTTAAATAGGTCAAATTCAAATTTTATAAAACTCACACAAATTACGTAGTGTTTGCTTCTATTTTTTACAATATAAAATCAATTTTTAGGAATTTTCACATTTTGTATTATTTTTAACAATAATAATATTCTAATTTGCTTAAAATATTAACCTAAATATATTAGATGTTAGAAATCTTTAAAAAACGACACCGTTTCAATTTATCAATCTATCCGACACGTCGCTCCCCGGGTCCCCTCCGCACCTTCTGCTAAGTCAGAAAAACTGCGTCGAATGAAAGAGTAAAAAAATAAAATAAAATAAAATACTAAAAAAAAAATGAAAAAACTCTCAAATTCTGCTTTCACTTTCACTTTCACGCTCTGCTCTGCCCTGCTCTCTCTCTCTCTCTCTCTCAACAAGAAGGCTCCACCTTCACATACAGAGAGAGATTGAGCTTCTCATTGTCTGTTTCTCTTCTCTCCCTTCTTCCACATCTCTTTCTCTCTCTAAAGTTTCTGTCTTTATTTTTTTTATTTTGGCTTTTTTTGGGTTCTAAATCTCTCTAATAACGTTAATCGAGGTATTATTTAGAGTTTTTGATCAATGTAAGTACCAAATTCTCCATACCCTTTTTCTCTGTATCTGTTTCAAGCTCATTACTAGTGATGAAGTTTTAACTAATGGTGTTTTGTAGCTATTAATGTTATTTTTTTTTCTACTTTTAACAACTCTTTTTTTGTTTGTTTCTTTTATTTTTTATCTTCTTGGACAGTTTTTACAAGGCGAAATGTGGAGAGATTTTGCTGTCTGAAGTAGAGATTCGTTAAGAAGAAAAGGGGAAAAAAAGAAACTGAATTTCTGTTTTTTTCTTTGTTTGGTTGGTTGTTGAGAAAGTGGAGGTAAAAAAAAAAAAAAAAAAAGAAAAAAAAATAAGAAAGAAAGAAAGGAAAATTTTGTGTATTTGTGGTTGGTTTTTGTTGTTATTTGGAAAAATGTGTGAAAGATTAGCTGTGTTGTTGTGAATGAAGATTGTTGGATTTAGGCCTTTATTTTCCCTCTCAAGAAAATGTAGAAATTCAAAAATTTTCTCTTGGTTTTCTTTCTGTTTTTCCTGCATTTTCCTTGAAGCCAAAAGAATAAACATGAATTTTGAAAATTTTTATTTATTTGGCTGAAATATAAGAATTTTAGCTCATTATGTCTCCTAGCTTTGAATTTCATTTCAATCTTTTGTGAGTTTTGTCCCTTTCATGGCAAAATTTGAGAATTTAAGTCTATTATTAATCAACTTAATTTTTTCATGATTCAGTTATTTTTATCTTTCTAAAATTGGAATCATGATTATTTGTCGTTTTGCAGGAGAATGGAATTTGGCCTGCACTGATATATTGCAGGAACTCAAAAGTTTTAAAGTAAGTGCAAAATCTGAGGAAGATGTGGTCAAGGAATTGAGTTTTATTTTTATTTTTTCATCAAGATGAATTGTGAGAAAATTCTGTTGTTCCCCCCTTTACCATGATAGATGGAGGGAGAAAGAGAGAATTTCATCTCACTAGCCCCAATTATTGAGGGGTTTATCCATAAAATGTTAATAGTGTTTAATTTTTGTGAAATTTTCAGGTTTGTTTTGTCTGGAATAGAGATAGTGGACTTGTTTCACAATGAACGGGAATAGACAAATGGAAGTGCATTACATAGACACTGGTTTTCCTTACACCGCCACCGAAAGTTTCATGGACTTCTTTGAGGGACTAACACATGTGCCTGTACATTATGCTCTCACTGGAACAGAGCTTGAACAGGTACTTAAAGTTTCTTATTTTAAGTCGGGTTTGAATAACCACAAAAATAATGTGATATATTGTTAAAAATGTCCAGTTAGGTTGTTCATGCTTTTGGCAATGGTTTGATATAAAGTAGTTAGATCCATGTTGCAGATGAATAGGGATGTGGATTGTCCAATTGATGCATGAATGCACATTGTTTGTGTAGAAAAGTAAATTCTGTCGCTGTTAAACTGATGTCTAGAGGATGAATGTGTAAAATTGGAAAAAGATAAGGAGAAAAATGCATTTTGGTATGAAACCCATAAAAATGGATGCAATAAGGGTACTAATTGAGAGGATGCTGATAATCATTTCGTTTATTGAATTAAACTCAAAGATGTTCTCAAATTATATATAGATGTTTCATCAACCACTTCTCCAAAAAGCTCAGGCTATTACAAGGTGCTTATTTAACAATATTAATGAGATAGCATTTCTTTAAAATTAATTTGGAAGCTCTGTAATGCTTTACCTATATCCTATGATGGCCTTCTTTTAGTCTTGTATTTTATGTATATAACTATTCCATGAATGGATATTTGCATAGTTCCTTTCCTTCTTGTAGTCTTCTATTTTATGTATATAACTATTCCATGAATGGATATTTGCATAGTTCCTTTATTTGGTTAGTTGTTGTGTAGTTGTTGGGACAATGTCTTAGGCGGTTGTTTCTACTTCTGTTACTGCTTTATGGTTTGAAAAGATATTTGCCTTCTTTCTGTGACTTCTTTTCCTTCTGTTTTCAGGAAAATGCATATTGGTCAATGAACATGAATGCATATAAATATGGATTTTCTGGTCCAGGAAGTACCTCTTATTATGGTCCTTATGAGGTAAATGATATTTTACCAAGAATGGATGTTGGTAGGGGAGCTTGGGAATATCCTTCGGTGAATGTGAACATGGAAGAGCCCACGACCACAGAAATGCCGTCTGGAGAAGATGCAGTTGTTGGAGTGCATACTCCACCTGAAGAATGTCAGTGAATTTTTTTCCCTGTCTGTACATCTTTGATTGATTATCCAACTTGTACAATTTTGAGGCTTGATTTTATTTGTTCATCAAAGATCTCCCACTTTTTAGTTTCTTGGCAATTGCCAATTGGTAGATGTGCAATAGCGCCTATACAAAGATAAAGGCCTGAACATGTGTTACCTGGTTGACATTTGATTCAAACTGTTTCCTCATGGTTAAGTTTTGTGAACACGTATCATTTAGGAGTTTATGGAAATTCTTGTACCCTATGCTCCTGATCTTATGCAATTTTTTCTGCTTTTGCAGGCATCCCAAATCACATAAGCAGCGATAGTCCTCAGGTATGAACCTCTCTTGCTGATGTGTTCTTGCGTATCAACCGATTTTTCTATTGGATGTGATACATGTTTTCAATATTTGAAATTCTTTTTAATAATTTGTTATTTGCGACTTTAAGTTTCATATGCTTATACCTTATGGTTACCAGCTTTAAAGATAGGATCTTTAGTCTGGTATGATGTTAAAAACTAACTAAACGTTCAGGTTTTTTGTGTAATTTTTGCAGGGTGTTTGGCAAGATGATATTGATCCAGATAACATGACCTATGAGGTTTGCTTTATGTAACTTGTCCTTTTCTCTCACTTGCAAAAGTTGCATTATATTTTCATAGCAGAGATGAATGTTGTTATCGTGATGCTATAAAATCTGGGGTTGAAATGCATTGCAGGTGTTGCCAGTGGTTCTTTCTGAAGAATTATTTAGTCAGGTTTTTTGTGAGTGGCGTGCAAAAAATGACTCTTCTGAACTATATTTTACTGACCTAGACCTTGCACTTGTGACATGATAGATTTTTACAAACTTCTCTTGATTTGAGGTTGATATAATCTATTATACTGATAGAATCATCTCCTTATAGTATTCTGGTTAACAGTTGGGTCTTCCATGTATTATTCACTCAGGTTTGAGTTGCACGAATGTATAACTTAGAAATAATGTTTGGGAGGCCAGTGGAACCCAAGTTTCAGAGGAGAATTTATTGTTTCCCTTCTGAATTGGGTTCTGTTTTTGTTACCAATGTTAATCTAAAATTCTTAGTCTTTGTATTTTAATATTCACTGCTACCAGAAAGTGATAATTGATAATTGCCAATGCTTATAAGGAGGTCAATGCTTATAAGGAGATTATGTACCGGTTATTTGATCTTGGTGCAACAGGAATTACTGGACTTAGGTGAGACAGTTGGGACACAAAGTAGAGGTCTGTCACAGGAGCTTATTAGTTTGCTTCCCACCTCAAAGTGCAAGTTTGGAAGCTTCTTCTCGAGGAAAAAAGCTGGGGAGAGGTAAAATTTTGGCATAAATATTTAGTGAAAATGGCACGATGAAGACATTTGCTTTTACTTGTATGGTTTTTGCTCTCCATCTCTAGGTAAACTTGGAATTATGTTTAGTTCTTATGTTTCCAATTAGAATTTTGATAGTGCAAATCATTAGAGGCAATTACCTAGGTAGGACGGTGAAACTTTATAACCTTGGCAATCCATTTTATTTTTTGTTTCTTATCCAAAATTTTGTGCTATTGTCAAATAAATGTAAGATAGATTGTAATGACTTACAGATGGAAGCTGTTTTACTGCTGAATGCTAGCCATATAGTTAAAAATTGAAACTTTTCGAGAGCAATGTTAAATGATTGCTTGATCTACCCAGCAATGTTCTGTTGTCATTGCTTGTAAAAAACTTGTTTTAGATGGATTCCATTCCCAGCAAAATAACTCCTTTGTTGCTTAGGAAGCTCTAGGAGGCTTTTTTTTTTTTTTTTAAAATCTTTGCCTTTGGTCTTTCCTTCTTCAATTAATGTCCTTACACCTGTTCACCATTTTCTTGTTATTGTTTGTGAAACAGATGTGTAATTTGCCAGATGAGATACAAAAGAGGGGACAAGCAAACAAAACTGCCGTGTAAGCATGTCTACCATTCTGAATGCATCACGAAATGGCTTGGCATAAACAAGGTCAGTTGATGTCATCTTTGGAACAAAAACTACTCAGAATTCTGCATATGCAGCTTCTGATGTCTCAGTCTCATATTGTTCTTACTTTTATTTAATCAGGTATGCCCAGTTTGCAACAATGAGGTATTTGGTGAGGAATCAAGGAATTAAAAGATCAAAACAGCAGACATTCACTACTCTCTCAGTCCCTTTTCTCCCCTTTTTTTCCTTAGTTCTTCTGGTGGTTTAGTTCTTTTTTCTTTTTGTACACGTAGGGATAGTCAAGGACTAAGGTGATTTCCTCATTCTCCATAGAAGTTTTGTTTAGTAGAGAAAAACGATATAATCTGAGCTTCTATAGCAAGAGAATATGAATTTCAGGTAGCAAGTATGTTGAAAGTCTGGATTTTGTGCATATCTGTGATATTTGCTTCCTGTATCTAATGTTTTTTTTTTTTTAGCCAAATTCCTGTATCTAATGTTTAATCTGATCTGCTTTAGCCCCTCAAATTCTGTTTTATCTCTACCAGAGTATTTGTGGGCAGTGTTTCATGATGCTTCCAAACATTCTAAAACCTACAAACTAATCCAGTTAAGCCTCTGTCTCTCTTTTTGTTTGTTAGTTTTATTTATAACCAGACAAGTATTATTCGTTGGTTATGAAATTAGTCATATATAAGAGCCTTCTGTTTTTTTGGTATTGGAAGTTACTTGAGTTACACTAAGGGTAACTCCCCCCTTCTCTCGAATCTCTTGCGCTCAAGATTCGAACTCAAAAACTGATGGATATCTCAAGCCTTATCTGTTGGATTGTTTGTCCCCTTTGCATATATGCAATGTACTGTTGTGTATATTGAATTTTCTATTGGCATCTTATATGAACTTTCCTTTTTCACGTGAATTGGTGAAATTAACTTTGGATTTTTTTTTTCATGGGTTAGGAACAATTATTATTATGAAGAATTTGGAATGCAGTTCGTTGAATTTTCTTATTCTGTTACCTGTCTATTATCTAATATGCTCCAAGTCATGGACCACCTTGTAGCTTTGTCTGTGTTGCAATCAGTCGGAACTTGAGAGTTGAGACCATTCCATATCATAACTTCTCTTATCCTCTCTTTTTCTCTTCTTGTTAGAAAATTTGATAAGGTTTTTGAAAGTAGATGCCTCTATGCATATGATTCATGAGGGGGACAATATGGTAGTAATGAAAATGGAGAATTTTAGGAGAATTTAAAGTACAAGGGATTGTAAAGAGGGAGAGCAGTGTGAAGTGAAGCCTCTTGGGTTTCTGATTCAAGAAAGGCAGTGTTAAAGCTTATAAGCATTCTTGTTCTTATTGCTAATACATTTGTTTTAGGATATATGTTTAATCTTTACATCTTCTTGCTTTTGAAACGCAATATTTAGCCTCTTGAATTTTTGTTTGTAATATTTGTTTAGTGTGAAATGATAAATATCTGCTCCAAAAAAAAAAAAAAAAAAGATATTAGTTATTTTTTTTATGTATCCAAAAAAATAAAATAAAAGACTTAAGTGAATATCAATTTATGAAGAAAATTATAAATCAAATTCAAAAATTGAACATTTTTTACACATTTGATTCAATTTAAAAAGTTATTTTTCAAAAATTTCACAAATAAACAACTATACTTGACCGGCAATGGTTTCATAAATTAGAGAGAATTTATTTAGTGATGGAGCTAATATTTAAAGGATAATGTGTGTTATTATATGAGAAAACTAAATAATTTGTCTATCTTAAGTAAAATTAAAAATTAATCATCGAAAAATTAAGTATTCAATATAATAAATATTGAAATTTTTATATGTTGAATATAATTGAAATGTTCAATAATTATTATTAATAAAAATTTTGTTAAACTTTTTTTTTGGGCATAACTAATATTGCGATATTGATATTTAAGTTTTGATCATTAAATACACTTTTAAAATTAAAAAAAATATAAATCATAAATAAAAAGATTTAAAAACAACAATCATATTTATATTTATAAGAATTCTAATATACATATAGTGATTGTAATTAAATATAATTTTTTTAAAAATTATACTCGTCAATATTATTAATTTTCTTAAAATTCACTATTTAATGAGAAAACCACTGATAATTTGACCTAAATAAAACCATAGTCCAAATGACAACCTGCCATCAAAATCCACAAAAACTTCATCTTTAGATTGATTTATTGTAATTAAGCCACGTGTTATAAATCTTCGCAGACACAATCGATTTATCTCTATCCGACTGCACTGAATCATTTCTCGAAGCTTTAACCTTTCTCAACCAAAACTAAACGACAAAACTAGCACTAAATTATTAGATAATTACTCGAGAAAACCCTCCTAACGGTCACAAAAAACTAATTAGCCCCACCAACGGTTCACTACCGCTCCCGGACTCAGTCTTTCTGACTCTTTTCCAGTAGTCTACTAACGGTTACATTACATTCTGACACACTCACATGACAGTCTCTAGCAAGTTACAACCTTTGCCCTCTGTTTCAGGGTTCTGTTTCTCTCTCTAAAAACGCCTTTTAGATTTCTGGGTTTTATATTCTTTCTTGTAAACTTCTTTTCTTTGCAATGGAACCAGCAAAAATAGATTGGAAAAGGGTAGAATCCATATTTGTTGAAGACAATTTGTATGAGAATATAAACGCTCCCAAATGGGTTGATTTCTTGAACCCTGAAGATGATTCCATTGATGATGAGTCTTGGTTTTGTAGACCTGGTTTGTGTTTTTCTTTTTCTTGATTTATATTCATTCAATTATTGTATATCTTTAGCTGGTTTACTTGTGTATTTCTTATTAGTTTTACCAATTTTGTTGTTGCAGAATGTAATCATCCAAAAACTGTTGAGGATTTCCTTAAAACTTCAAAGGTTTCTATAACCAGCTTCTATGATCTTTTCTTTGTTCTTTATTATTTTTTGGTCATTGAGAAAATATGGAAAGTAGAGGGTTTTTTTTTTTTT
Source organism: Reutealis trisperma (assembly GCA_947687605.1). Lineage (NCBI taxonomy): Eukaryota > Viridiplantae > Streptophyta > Magnoliopsida > Malpighiales > Euphorbiaceae > Reutealis > Reutealis trisperma. Next base: position 1,371,350 of record CANTUT010000085.1, read on the forward strand.
TAATTCTTTCTAATGGCTAAATAAAGAAACTTGAAGAGATTGTATAGTGTCGAATTTTTTACAAATCTTTGATTTCTTTATGGATTCGGAAACAGTATATAGCATGGGTCTCAATTCTTTTTTGGTATAATACTTGAAATTTTGTTTTCTTTCCTTTTTTCCTCTCTTTCTTAGTTATCAAGCAGTGGATTGATCAAATTTAGTTAATTACTTGTCTGATTTCATTTTGTTGAATTGATCTGTTGTGTAGGTTTCACGCTCAGCTGACAAATCTAAAACCCCTCTTGGCAACTGGAACCTAAGGTGCCAACAAGGAAACCCTATTCTGATATTTAGCATTCCAATAGAGTGAATTGATCTTATTAATATGATGTTCAAGATTTATAACAAACATCTAAAGTTCATTTCTTGCTTCTTTGGATGTAGGGATGTAAAATTGAAGAGAAGAGGGCAAGGTCAGTCTTCATTCAGTGAAGATACTGAAAACCAGAACCCAAATTTATCAACACCGCCAAATTTCCAAGCTAAGTTCTTGAAAGGAATGATTAAATCAAGCGCTGAAAAGAAGAAACCAGTTGATGATATCTCACAAACAAACGAGACACCAAAGCTAAAAAGCACATTATCTGCAAGGAATTTGTTTGCAGGGAAGGACATACTGGGTCATATTAGTGAGTTCTGCTACGAATTGAAGAAAATGGCAATGAGAACAAGGGAGGGAGAGAGTGAGGAGAAGGATAGTCGAGTGGGAGAAAATAAACATGTGGCAGTAGTGAATGAGGGTTCTAGACAGGCTTTAGGGCAGGTGGATGTGAAGGAAAAAGAGAGGAAGCCACTACTTGAAGTGGGCAGAGAAAAATCTGAAGGAATTGAGAAAGGAAGTGTCAAAGAGAAGCAAAGGAGGAAGAAGTAAGTTGAACATCCTTGTATGCTTTTTCCTGAAGTATGTATTTGCACATGCATACGGATCCACTAATAATTATCTAGCGCTTATACTTTGCGGGGTTGATTAGAGTAAGCAAGGTTTGCAGATTCTTGCAAAAAACCTTTGAAGTTTCTGCTGTGTGCCTTTTTTTTTTTTTTAATCTTGAACAAAATTTTATGTGTGAATATAGTTCAAGTTTCCGTATGTTGAGCATTAGCCATTTGAAAATGGCAGTTTGTATAAACTAAACTCATCGAATAGCTAAACTTTTGCTATTAAATTGTTCTGCAGGATAATTGATGATGCAGAGAACATTCCAGTCCCTTTAAATTTGGAAAATGTAAAGCACAAAGGAGAGGAGCGCTTGCTGCAGATTCGGACCAATCCTCCTTCTCCTCAATGCTTTTCTGCCACCCATGCACCCACCAAAATCACCCCTTCAAAGGCTTCAAAATCCAGGCTTATGGTATGTGATGCAACTAATTTCAAACATTTTTTTTTTTTTACCATGTATTGATCTTTTTATTCAAGGTGCATAGAAGTTTTAAGGATAGAGCACTGCCTTCAGAAGTAGATTTGCTGAACAATGATTTACATAACCTGAATTAAATTCAAAGAACTTCTTTGTTTTAGGAATCTGAAATAGATTAGGTACTAGCGGTTCATCCATACTAATCAAGTTTCTGATTTCTGAAGTAGGTCAGGAATTCAAATGTCAACAGTCAATTGATGTAGAAGCTATGTTATTTGCTTCAGACTTCATAGTTATTAGACTGAACTAATTAACCAAAGAAATGTTCATATGGTGCACGCAACTTCAAAGTTATACAGAAAGCTCTCTGGGTCAGGAATTGGAATATTAACTATTGATTGGGTAGAGAAACTATGTTATTATTATTATATCTTCATGTTATTAGAATGAACTAGTTAACCTAAGATATGTTCATATGCACTTCACTGCACTTGAAGAGTAGAGCTCTCTGGTGGTAAAATACAAATTTAAATCTTGAATAGAATTTCTGTTGTTTCTCTCTGTAATCTTGGATGCTTGAACTTCTGTTGCTTAGATATCTCTTCCATCTTGAGGCTATTTTTGATCTTGCTAGTAGAGCATGGAAGATTCAATGAAAATTGGCTTTGGACTCTATGTTGAACCCATCAAACATATAGTAGAAACTAGCTACTGATAATTCAGATCCTATTGCAATGTCTAACAGAACTCATCAGATGGCCAAGTCTGGTTGGCGTATTACCTAGTTGTCCTCTAATATGATGATGATCTTCCGATTAGAGAAGAAGAAAGTCTCCCCTGCTGTTTTTTGAAAAAGTTTATTTGATGGTGTTGCAATAACATGATTGTGAACTTTGGGCAGGAGAGGAACATTCTTGAAGAAGTGAAGCAGAATAAGGAAGTGACAAAAGATGAAACTGAGAACAAAGACAGAAGCTTTTCCATTGTGGATGGAAGAGAAGCAAGAGCTTTAGATGTATTCTGGTTCTTGAAGCCCTGCACATTGTCCAGCTAAAATGAATTTCCCTAATTCATTCATTCTTTTCTTTCTTTCATTGTTCATCAGTTGAAACCCATTGCATCTCATTTATTTCTTATTCATAGGTCCATATCTTCACATTCTAAGTCCTTGATTGATTCATTTGATGTCAATAAGAGAAACTGTAATTAATCATTCAATAGTTGTATAAGAACTCATTTCAGCAAATAAAATGTTGTTACCTCTTACCTCCAAATTTCATAATTAATGCCAATAATAAGAGAGAAATTCATGCAAGTCATGGACTTTATCTTCTTGCCTTAATATAGACGCCGTTTTTAATGTATTGCTTTCCATGATCACGTTTGTTAATGATGCCCAATGTACATTCCATTCCATTAGCTGTATAATATATACATTATTTATATTTATCGTTCAACATTGACATGCGTATTTGGAGATGACAAACTTAGTTGTCTTATTATCATCAATCCCTGTCTAGAAAACCTACTGTTCTATAAAAACTTAGGTGGTAAGATCTTTTTCCTGTCTTTATCCCTTTTTTTTTCTTAACATCCACAACTTTTAGATATAGATAGGAAGCAACAATAGCTAAATGCCAAACTTTACAACCCAAACTAAGATACATATTTGAAAAAAAAAAAAAAAAAAAGGGCAAAGGCAAATCTTCAGTGTCTGCAAATGAGTTCCTGTAGATAAACATAAAAGAAGCTACAATATATGCATATGAAAGAACCAACGCATACAATATAAAAAAACAAACCCATATACATATCTCTATTTCAATCTCTGTGTCCTTTTGTCCACACCAGAACAAGGATTTAGCAGGATTAAAATCCCTTAGTGATATCTTTCTTTTTAGTTTTTGTACTTTTGCTTGTTTCGATGAGTTACAAACATCACTTACATGCTAATGACATAATATATTCCATCTCTCATAATTTTATTAAATCAACTAGTCTTTTTCGATTAATTAAGACTCTTGATTGAATATATACAGACAAAAAAGAAACAAAAAAACAAAATGGTGTGCTTGATTTTTATAGATTCAGCCATCTGCAAAATTTCATGGCTGATCTACATCCTCATCCTCTGTCAAAGGAAAAAACACAGTTCTACTTTTCGACCCTAAACATTTAGAAAGCTAAAAACCATATTTGTCAAAAGGGTTGAAATTTTGATTAAAGTTGAAAACTCTAGCATATGGACTTTGCAAAAAATCTGAATAGTATTATGCCAAATTGCCAATATTCACAAGTCTGGACCATATTATTTGCTTCAAATGGCATTAAACTTGTGGCCAAGATTGAAGGGGAAAAAACTAAAATTTAGACTATTAAACTCAAAAATAGAAGGAAAAAAAAAAATGCAATTTCTAAAATTCTGCATCATATTAAATTATTGCCTAAATGGTTAAATCAATCCAGATGTCTCTAAACTCTTAATATCACATAGATTTTACCAAGAAAGTGAGAGAAAAAAGAGCATACCTTTATTAATACAATAACATCCTCAAAGGAGCTCATACACTTCTACAGAACATATAATCCCGCAATAACAAGAAACACAACAAAAAAAAAAAAAAAAAAAAAATCAACCCACTGATAACCCAACAAATTTAAATTTAAATCAAAGAGAAAATAAAGAAAAAAAAAGAAAGAAAAAAGAAAAGAAAGAAGAATGTACACTGAGGAAATTCAGATTTCCTCTAATCTAACCTCATATTACAAAGCAATAGATCCAAAAGCCTAGACCACACATGCCTTGCACGCGGATAGATTCTATTAGTATATGCTCTAGACTCTCTGAACAGATCTTCCATGGTCTCTACAAACAGATTCAAGCTCCTTACTGGTGGTACATACAGAGTCAAAGGCACTGCTGAGAAAGCCACTGTAAAAAAAAGCTGCAACATCATCTAAAACAAAAACCCACCCAGTTCTGGAAACAAAAAATCCGAAATTTTTCTTGGTTCTTGATTCTTGAAAATCAAGATGTAGGATCTTGAAAAGAAAAAGAACAGATTTTTTTTTGGGTTCCCGGTTTTTGATTTGCAAGATAAAAGAAAGAAAGGGTTTGAAGTTTCAAAAGGGTATTTAATTTGAAGATTTAAGAAGGGGTTGGAGCTCTGTATAGTTTGGTGAAAATTAAGGAGAAAGTATTAAAGAAGATTTGGGGATTTAAAGGGTATACAGAAATGAAAAGAAAGGGGAAGAAGAAAAGAGCTTACACAGGGTTCTAGAAATTCAACGAAGTTTAAGGCAATAATATAGAGATTTTTGTGTATTAAATATATATAGAAGATAATGGTAAAATAAATAAAGACATATATAAATAATAAATTTGAAAAAGAAAATAAAACATGCGTACATACAGCACAGGATTTGTAGTTGGCTAGCAGACGAAGACTTTTTAAGTAATGGCTCTTTTTTTTTTTTTTGGCCAACAGTATTGGCTCTTCAACATTTACTTATATATATATATAAAATTTATTGAGAGTGGTAAGTCAATTTCACAAATCTTAAGGAGACAGATAATACAAATCATTATTCTTTTTATGAAAGGTTTATTAGTTGTGGACTTATAAAAAGGATAACCTCATCCTTTCATCTTACTTTATATATTTTAATGCTCTTCAATCCTTTTCATTTTCACAATTTATGTATTTTTTTTTTTACTTTTGAGTTACATCATTATATATATTTAAAAATTATAAATAAAAAGAAATTTTATCATAAGTAACTTATTTTAATCACATGAAAATTTTTAAATAATTAGATGTACGAGATAAAATTATATATTACATAAAATTTATTTTTAATTTATTAAAATATAAGATGAATAATGTAATCTAATTCTCAAATGCATTTTTTTTTATTAAAATGATCTGTTTTCTCCCTTTCAAAATGCAAATTTATATATATATATATATATATATATATTTATTTATTTTTTTATAGTTGAAAAGTATTACATTCCCATATTTTAGCATCTAAATGGGAAAAGAAAAATAAATTCATCTCTATATTTGTGTTGACTAATGACTAGTGAATGTTCCTACTCTTTTCCTTTCAGGTTCTAGGACATTGTGGTGCTATAAGGGCCAATGTTGACTGGCTGGCAGTTTGGAAAGTAAGGTATATGACTTGTGAGAGTCAGTGTGTTGTTTATTCAAGATTGTCACAAATTAATGACTTTTGTTGGCTTATTTGCTTTTTTCTGTCCTTTTTCTCTGATTTGTTAAAAAATTGGAAAGAAAGATACAAATTCCCTCTTCTTCCACCGATTCAAGAGGAAAACAGTGTGCATACAAAATCCAATGGGCAAGGGCAGTGGATAATTAGCTGCGTTGTCGTAACAGGACCAGCCTGGTTGGTCTAGTCATATTATATTAATCAGTTGTGAAAGAATCAAATTTACATATTACCTTAATTAGCTATGATAAAATCAGCTTGAATTCCGTATAAACTAGTAGATTAACAAGTAAATCAGTTGACCTGGAATCGATTTAATGGATCAATCAATTTTCAATTAAAATTGTATTATCAGAATCGAAATAACCGATCAAACTGAGTTAATAAAAAATCAATCATGATTTTAGTTTGGTCAGATTACATTAACTGGCTATAAAAGAATCAATTTAAATCTGTATAAACCGGCTAGTTAATCCAAAATCAATTCAACGAATCAACTAACTCTCAATTAAAAAAAAAACAAAATTGAATTTGCTTCTGGTAAGTGTTGTACCCGCAAACTCCTAAACAGGTACTCTCTCCTTGCCGTCCAAACTAATTATTAATTATCAACAATTTTTTTCCCAAATATCTTTATACTTGTTTAGCGAAGCTTTTTCTAAAATAGAAAAAAAGTAAATTTTGAATATGTTGTAAAATAAATTTAAATTTTTTATAAAATAAATTTAAGTTGTTCTAATACTAAAAAAGTAAATTTCTTTCTAGAAGAAGTTTATTATTTTTAAAATACTTACTATCTTTTTATTCTATTATTACTTTAAATTTTAAAATTATATTTATATATTGTTTATTTAAATTATTCTATTAAATTGTTCATAAAATCACCAAACACAATTCATATTAATATAAATATTATAATTTGAAATTTTATTTCAAATATTGTTTAATAAATTTATTAAATAATATTTACTTAATTAATTATTTTATTTAGGCACGTTTTCATTTATTATATTTTTAATAGATAATATTAATTACAATATATTATATATAACATTTGTTATATATTTAATTTAATTAAGTTTCGATATGATTGAATTTTTGATCCGTGACTCTCTGTATTCACCGATTTTAAGACTGAATCGAGTATGAAAATCTTGATAATTAGTTATGAAGTTATTTTTTAGACCAAAATATTCTTGAGTCCAAATTCAATTGAATTAAATTTATTAAAAAAATAATTATCATGAGAAAAAGAGGGCTACCAATGCCAAAGTCTCAAAGAGCTGCCCTTCATATTATGCTTGTGGCGAAAAGATAGAATCACATGATATTGATTGATGCTTTTTACCTAATATTATCTCATGCCTTCTTCTCATTCCAAAAGCAAAATAAATTACCACATGCCTTGGCATGATTGCCAAGGCTGTACGCTTATGATTATAAGTGTAATGGATTTTGCAACATGATTAATATATAGACTTTCAGATATCATTTTAGCTCTTCCACTCATTAATATTTGAAAAATAAAAATAATCCAATTTAAATCTCTACATCTCATACCATTAATATAACATCAACAAGATTCTTCCCTGTTAGCAAAATTTATAAACACCTATGAACACGAAATATGGAAGTTAATTTATTGATAGGCAGTTACACAAAATACCATTTGTTTAAACATCTAATATATATTTTTAAAAAATATATCATTATCTTTTTAAAAATTACTTGATTTACTGCATCTATTCAAAATTGATTGGTTTATATTTTTTCTATTTCAAAATATCTGTTGTTTTAAATTTTTTTGTTCCAAAATATTTTTGGTTATAAAATATTTGTGTTTTAATATTTTAAAAATATATTTATTATTTTTTTAATTATTTTTATTTTTCTATATCAAAATAATAAAAATATTTTAATTTTTTATTAGTGTGTTAAAAATTTAAACGACTAATATTTTAAAATAAAAAAAATATTAAGCTTAAAAAGTTGCTCACTTGTAATTTATTTATAATTTTGTTATTATTTAATAATAATAAAATAATTATGGTAAGAAAGGAGCGCCAGTGTTAATCTTGAATAAATTAATGATTATAGAATAATAATAATCACTAAATTTGGCTTTATGAATTGTGATTGATAATCAATGTTTTGGATTAGCTATAATTATTATTACGGCACGCGCCTACAAAATTGAAGTGATTGGTAATCTAAATTTGTGGCTGAAATGATGCCAAATGTAAGATTCACTGTACCACAAAGTTTAGCTCCATCTCTTCTATATATATATATAAAAGATTAAGAAGTCAAATTCATCATAGTTTTGTATACAAATGTACCATTATTATATAAAATAAATATAAAATTTTATTTTCGAATACCTTTTTATATTAATTATAATTATTTATAAATAAAATAAATTTCATTTTATTTGATAGAAATACGAATTACTGCTCTTATAATTATATAATCTACTTGACGAAAGTACATTATTATTATTATTCTACATTATTGTTTTAGTTTGTTTAATATAATACAACAATAATTGGCATTATGATTTTTTTTTTTAATTATAAGATGCCTTTCTAATTATCTTATATGATGCTTTTTTTTTTTTTTTTTGCATTATAAAGGAGACGAATAATAATTAAATGAATCAGAAAAAAAAATAATTTTAATGTAATTATTACATTTAGCTGGCTATTAGGTGTAAACAAGTGATTATGCATGCTTTACCTGCCAAGTTCCAAGCGCGAAAATAACAGAAGAAAGGAAATAATATTTTTGTTATAATTATTCTCACATTATAAGACATTAGAACTACATAATTGCATGTATAATTCAGTGGTAATGTATCTTTTAATTAGACAATATATTTAAGTTCGAATCTTCCTTTTTTTATTATTTTTTTTTATTTTTCTAGTATGTAAAAAAAAATAAAAAATTAACTGCCAAAAGCTTAATAATGTGTGACGAGCAAAACTTTTTATCATTGCCAATAATGTTGATAGAACACTGAATATAGGCATTTATATTAAAGATTTACATAATGATTTTAGATGATTTAGTGAAGGACAATTATCATGTTTTCTTTGTTAATCAACTTCAATTAACTTCAATTATGACAAGAAATAATGCACTTCCATTTGAATCCAAAGAGCACCCAATTTCTTAACTACTGATATAATTATACTGCTATGCTCGGAATACTCAAAATTATGCATGTTTAAGTTCATCATGAGTTTTAGATCTATTTGTGCATCGGGTTGTGAGTAGGGATGACAATTTTAACCGTCCCGCCCCTATCCTAATACTCTGTAGTAAATGAGACAGTGAATTTTAAACATGAGCAGGTTTGAGTAATGGTACAATCCGACCCAACTTGAGAAAGTGGGTACTTATGCTACTGCAATTGGTACTCCCGTTTTGGCTGCAATTTATTATTTATTTGCTCCCTATTTTGGAATTGATACTCCACAAGGTTTCATTAACCACAAATGGGAAATTTTTTTATCATTGTGGGAACTTGTGATTGGAATGATTTGACAATTGAAAATGGAAATAAGAAAAAGAAAATCAAAGAACGGCACAGTGATATACGTGGTTCGGCCAACTGGCCTACATCCACGGGTGAACTCCAGGCGAAATTTACTATGAAAAAAGAAGAATACAAGCAATGATGTTGCTTAATAAAATCCCGTCCCCTGCATCCAAATTTTTAGATTCAAAATGCACTCTCCCAATCTAAACCTTAAAATAACATTACATACGGATTGACACTTCCATACTGAATGATTTGAACTTCTTCAAACTATGACACAACTCTATCTTGCTCCTTCCCATGCCTACAAAAGAAAATACCGGAAAATTTAGAACTAGTAGCAGAAAACTTAGTATAAAACCATATTACATGAAAGTAAATCGTTGAGCTGTAGGAAAGCAACTTAGATCTGAGTAAATGTTTTTTTTAAAGGGAATGTTGCTTATTTTACTTGAAGAATGTCTTTAATTGTAATGGTCATAAATTGTATAGCATTACATCCTGGGCGGAGAAAGGGTGAAAAATTAGAAAGATTCATGATAAAAATTGACTACTGGAAATTAAATTGATTCCTAGAGGCATATGTTATCATGGTTACCACACTAATTCTCACCTTCAACCTCTATGAACTACTCTTATTGCATCGAAGAGAGGATGCTGCACTTTGCAGCATTTTGGTGTCCTGATAATAGAAGATATAATAAAGGAAGAATACTCCTTCAAGCTGGTTCTGATCTCAAAACACGTTGAATGTGACATTTCATCTTGCAATTCATTTTGCATAGAAGAATTAATTAAGAAAATATAATAGAATTTAAGATGCCCAACTATTCAAAAAGGGAGAAAAAGAAATAAAAGATATGTTTTACCAGGCTTGAGAACTCTCAAAAGCAGAACAATAGGCAAGAGAGACATGCATCTGCAAGAGACTAGACTGTTGGATCAGTTTGAGACTGAGGACACAAGTAAGATAATCTTCCCTTCTGTTTATTCAAGCCAAACTACCAGCAAAAAATTTGAGAACATTAAATTTTATATTATTTACTCTAGTAGCATAAATTTGATTAGAAGTATCTTATGATACAAGCTGAAAAAATGAAACAAAAGAGTAATATGACTCAACCCGCAAGTAATACAAGCTGCTAAACCCATTTTGTCTCAAGAATCTATGGCCCTTCATTTCTGCTCTTGGCAAAACAAAACTGGTGCGCAGTTGAATCATTAAGGAACAATTAAGATAGATTGTTGATTTAACTTACATACAAATGAGGGGGAAAGACGTAAAAGCTTGAAGAAGAAGTTGATTGATGAGAATAATGATCTTCAACGAAGTAGAATTTATAAAGCTACTCAACGATTTCTGCATAATAAAGTACATTGAATAATGATAACAAATGGGAAAAGAAATTAGAACAAACTAGAAGAAATATTGACTCTAACGAAAGTGAAACTATAGACTAATTTACCTTCAAAGTGTGATGAAGAACTACAGAAAGATGTACTCATTGTTGGACTTGTAAGAATTTGGAATGATGTAAATATATAATTCAGACAAGCATAAAAATTTGCTTCTTAATCTGTATGATAGAGGACTACAGAATGCTGCATTCATCATTGGACGGGTGAAGATCCTTGCAATCAGCAGATATCAACTCAAGGCTTTCAAGGTGGAACTTCTTTTTGGGTAATTATTGAAGAAATTCTTGAAATTTCTTTTTGCTTTTGTAACCCAGGATTCTTTCACAATTGCATCGCTTTTGAAACGGCGGGCAGTACAGGTTTGTTTTCTCTCTCGCTTCCCTAATTACAATGGAAATCATCTTAATACTATATCATATTCATTAAAAAAAAAAAAATGGTATAACCAAACCAAAACTAGTACTCAGAGACTTATACAGAGTAATCAGATATGTAAGTTTTTCAGTTGAAATTGTTTATTTCACCTTATTAATGTTGAGGGGAAAATATAGTCTTCTTTTATCTGCAGAAGCCGGTTAATTGTGCACTCTGGTGAAAAGCTTTTGAAGAAATTTAGATTCTCACCTTTCTGAGAAATCACAACCCACAAATTTATTAATATAATTTTTGACTCAAATTAATTTCAGACCTATAATTGCAATACTTCACAATAATGCAATCTCTCCTTAAAAAAAAAAAAAAAAAAAAAAAAGAATCCCATTGATTGAGGGATTGAAATCTTAAAACTTTCAAAGTCTTAGATGCAGTACCTTGTACGTTGTTCTGTTTCACCAGAGTCATTGAAATGATCTCAAAGACTCAGTAAACTGTACTAGTGATGTTGCCCAAGAGAATAAATTCAGCAAACAAGTTAGACTGATTTTCATTTCAACATTTATGATTGAAGAACAGATTTTTGTAAACCTGCAACATCAATAGAAAAGCACATATATATTAAAATTATTATTTTGAGGAAATTAATTATCATGAGCTTCTTAAATATATACAGGAAAAAGAAAAATAAAGATTGAAGTGTTGAAGGCCATACTCAAGAGAAGTCTTAGGGATTCTTTGAATCAGAGTTCGTAGCAGCCATGATATTGTATATATCTATCATTGATATAAATATCTGGAATGTGAGCAATCTTGGGCCAGTCAACACCCATGTTACTGCTGCATCTTTCTGACACTCGAGGGCACTTATCTATCTTCAAAAGTTGTAATGCGGTGAGGTTGGGCATCCACTCAGGTAAACACATCAAATTTGGACAATTTGTAGTGAAGAGTCTACGTAGAGTGGGAACACGTTGAAGTCCGTTTGGGAGGGATACCAATTTGGGCAAATTTTTAAATTGAATTACTTCGAGGCTTCTAAGGCACTCCCACTGCATAATACTACTTTTATCATCCGAAAAATCAAGCTCATGACAATCCCATATGAGAAGAACCTTAAGGGAGGTTAGATGCCGAATAGCACGAGGTAGATTTGTTATTTTTGGGCAATCAATAATATCAAGCTGTTGGAGGGAATTGAGGTTTTGCATCAACTCCTCTGGCAGAAATTCTAAACCCTCTATTTTCCAAATACTCAAAACTTTCAATTGAGAGAGAGCTGGGGAAAGTAAAGAAGAAGAAGAGGAAGATTGTGACACTGAAATCTTCATCTTCAGTACGTCCTCCAATGACTTCATGCTTGCATTTTGGATTACCAATTTCTCGACAGATGGAATAAGTGGCATTGAGGTCAGGTCAGGGCAAGACTCTATCTCCAAGTAAACAAGACAGCGAAATTGGAGCAACTCAGGCCTCAACCATCCCTTCAGATTAGGGCAATTTGAAAGCCAGAGATCCTCCAGGGAAGGGAAGAATAATTCAGATCCCGACATTTGATTTTCACTCTCAATGTACTCCAAATCTGTCAAATTCTCCAGCGTCAAAGTTTTAAGAAAAGGAAACTGATCTAATGGTGGAAAACGTGGGCATTTTTTACAGTTAATAAGTCGGAGTTTCACCAAATTATTAAGGGAAGAAACCCAACTTGGAAACTTCACTCTTCCGCATCCATACAAAGTCAGCCATTTCAGATTTAAGTGAGGTCGTAGCTCTTCTAATGATATTTCCTCATTATCATTATCAACCTCATTTGTATTGCTATCACTTTTATCATAGGGAAGGCCCAATTTCCATGCTAAAAACAAAGCTTGAAGGTGTTGCTTCTCTTTCAAATTGGCCGCCTCAAATTCAGATGCTGCATTTTTCACATACCGCAGATTACAGATTCGTAGGGATTCTCTCAAGCTGTTCAAATAATGTAGTTCATCCAGTCCACCGCTTTGCTTGGAGATGCCATTATCTTTTGCCACTATAAACATGTCCAAATTCCTAAGGGAAGTCAATTGACCAAGCCTATTTGGCATATGAGTCAAACTTACACATCCCTCAATGTAAAGTTGCCTAAGATTAACCAACCTTTTCAAATGCTTAGGCAACTGCTTAAGCCTTTCACAATTAGTTAGAATCAACATTTGCAGGTTTTGGAGTTTACTTATGGAATCAGGAAGGATCTCGATGCCTTTATTGTAAGAAAGATTTAAATACCTTGTATGCTTCATTTTGTCAACGGAAGGTGGCACTGTCTTAATCCTCAAATTTGACAAATCCAATGTCCTTAGTCTTCTTAAATTGGAAAAAATTTCATGCAGTTCCTCTTCTTTAATTTCTTGTCGCTCTAACCTGTTGTATAAAACAATTGTTCGCACCATACTTGCATTAACTAAGACACGAGTAAGTTGTTGACATGAGCTATCTCTCAACTCAAACGCTAAATGTCGAGTTACTTCATTAACACAAGCATTTGAATTTAACATAGTAATCTCCTCTCCGGTCACTAATACTGCAAGATCATGCATCAAGTCATGCATTTTACATGTTAAAATATTACCTAACGGACCTTCCTTTACTTCTTGGAAGAAGGATCTCCATGAAAGTTCCTTAAAATATTCTAAACCCATATTTTCAAGATCATGTTTTGAATTATCTAATGATTTAATAAACCCTTGCGCCACCCAACGGTGCACCAAAAATCTCACATTAAATATAAAATTTTTTGGAAATAATCTACAATATGCAAAACAAGATTTTAAATGTGAAGGTAGATGATTATAACTCAACCTAAGAGTGGGCAAAATACTAATCTCTCTTGGATTCATATTTGAAAATTCTCTATCTTTGAAGAATTGCCACTCTAATATTGTACTTTTGAAGTACAATAGGCGCCCTATGGCTCTTATGGCTAAAGGTACTCCAACACACTTTTTCACAATCTCCTTTCCAACCTTGACGTGATCTAGGCTAGTCACTTGCCCTTGGTTGAATGCCATTTTTAAGAACAATGACCATGACTCGTCATCGCATAGACCTTGTAATTCGTATATTAAATTTGACCTTATCATCTGGGCAACATGTTTAAGACGAGTGGTTACTATAATTCTACTTCCTCTTGCACCACCTACTAATAAATCCTTCAAGTTATACCATTTTTCAGAATCCTCATTCCACACATCGTCCAAAACAAGCAAGTATTTCTTGCCATTAATTTTTCGATGAAGGAGGGTTTTTAGCATATCCATCTCTAAGTTACCACGTCTCTCACCAGTTGCAGATTGTAAAATTTTTTCAACTACGAGTTTCACATCAAAATTATTAGAAACACAAACCCATAATTTTAGCTCAAAACATGCATTGACTTTGTCATCATTGTAAGTGAGTTGAGCTAGTGTTGTCTTCCCTAAACCTCCAATTCCTACTATTGAAATTATTGACACATTCTCTTTAGAGTTGGAAGACACAAGAAAGTCTATCTTTTTCTCTACCAACAACTATTTCAGGTAAAGAGGAATGAGTTTGCTCCCTATCTTTAGGTATTACAACAGGCATCTCCACTATGCGCTCCTCTAAGTGAAACTTTCTATTTTCAGATATTTCAACCAATCTTTCTCTAACGTTTTTAATCTTATGAGCCATTTTGACAGCATAAATAAGCTGGTTGGAATGTGAAAAGAAAAGGTGTACCTCCTTCATGATTCTATTGCCAGTCATCACTTGTCGCCGTAATGCCTCAGTGGAGAAATCATCCAATAAATCATCTGCATCGTAAACTACTACTTTCAGCATTTGGAGCCAAACCTTGACTTGATTATTCGTTGAGCACTTCTCCTCTGCATCAAGAAGCACAGCTTGGATTGTTAAAACTGTTCTCTTGAGTTTTTCAAGTTCATCTTTGACACCCCACCATAGCCCAATCTCCTGGACAGTACGAGAACTCAAGTTTTTTATGATTTCCTCTACAAGGCTAAAGAGGATTGCTTCTGCCATTTCTTCTTGATGAACGAAAGAGTCAATAATGAGTAATAAGGAACTTTTTGAAGGGCTTAAGGTTGAGAAAGGAGAGTTTGTTGTAGTATGAATGATATCAAAGCCATGGCTAATATTTATACAGACTTGAATATTGTAGGGAAGGGAAGGTATATGCTTATCCTCCTTTGGACAAAGAAATTATAGTCAAGAAGCAAAGCAATTGTCAGAACAAAAGAAAAGAATTTATATATGTTGTTCACAAGTAAAGAATTTCTCAAGACAATAAGTTTGTGCTGAAAAATGATACAATTAATAGAAATTAACTTCAAGAACAATCTCCTATAATTACTTGAGATCAATTCTTTAAAAGCTGGCAGGTCGGTGAGCAATGGCCCATATAGTTAGGTTCTCGAATGGGCGTACTGCAGCCCAATAGTCAATTTTGGGTTGTATCCTTTCATTCTTTTCCACATTTTGTGGCCTGTGCTATTTATCTATCTATCTATCTATATAGTCAATTATCTTCTTTGACGTCATATACAGTCAATTATCTTATTAACAACGTATTAACTATTTGCGACCATTTATCCAAAATTTTGAATCAGTAACTATTTTTAGTAATCTAATTACTTACATAAACGTTTAATTAATTTATATTTATTTTCACCAATTTATTTGTATACCATAAAATTTTACCTGCAAACACCTGTTAAATAATAAAAGTTAATTCTTATAATGCTTAAAGCCTTGAGCTAAAGATAATGTTTGAAACAAGAAATAAGCGCTTAAAAAAGAATGTCTCTAATAATGCAATTATAAACGATACTCAGTTTCTCAAAATTCTAAATTTTTTTTCAATACTCTGCTCCAAATTCACAATCACAGAGAGAAAACGAGTGGTTGCATCTCAAGAAGCAAAATCTTTCTTCGGCATTCTCACAAACAGATTGTACGCAATGCTTTGATTGTGACAATTTTACAAGTAAACTAGAATTGGAAACAAACCTGAAGGAAGTCTCCGATTTGGGAAGCAGAGGTTATTGTGAGCAGCAACAAAAAACTGAAAAAGAAGATTTGAACTCCAGCTTTTTCAATATTAGAAAATGACCATGGATTAAAAATATCAACACCCACCGGCCACCACCATAGCTGAATCTAAGCGGTGGAGATTATTTAACTTACTGCAGTATTATTTCTTTTTTCTGATATTATCTATCAGGTGGATTTTCCAAATGAGATTATTAACAGAGAACTTGATTTTATCAAACCGCATTCATTATATTTCATTGGCAATTCTTTGGGCATTAATTATAACTGGTGGTTCTGATGTTAGCCTTAAATAAGGATGACCAGTCCTATCCCATGCTTAGTTTCCAATATTTCTTCTTTTAATGCACTGGCATAAGAATTTTTACCATACCTTTGATTCTTTTTCAATTTTATCCATACAAATTGTTTTGGGGTCTTTTATCAAACAGCTACCATACAAAGAGCCTTTATCATAACAAAAACTCGAAGTGAGAGAGTTAACATTATCAAAACGAGAAAGAAAGATTAAAATATGTTCCCTGTTCTAAATTGCTACTCATTTTGATCGTGAGAATATGGCTGTAATCTATTATTTATTTACTTCCCTGCAATTTATTAGCAGGTTTCATTGTGTTATCGCTGTGGGAACCTTTGAGAAAATGGTTTGGAAATTGAAAACGAAAAAGAAAAAGAAAAAAACAAAAACAAAGAAGAGATCACAGAAAGACAAGATATACGTGGTTCGGCCTTCTGGCCTACATCCACGGGTGAATGCCAAGAGAAATTCACTATGAAATAAAAAAGAGTACAACAGTGGTGTTCTTTAATTAGATATCCCTGCAACGAAATTTTCAGCCTCAAATGTGTTCTTCTCAATTCTCAACATTCAAATAACAGTACAAGAGCTATACATACGGATTGACATGTCGAAACCAAATGATTTGAAACTCTTCAAACTATATCAGACATCTCTATGCTGCTCCTTCCCATGCCTACAAAAGAAAAATGAGAAAATTTATAACAAAAACAGCAGAAACCTTAGAATGTAAGACCATATTGAATGAAAGTAAATCTTTCAGCCTTTGTATGTTTAACTCGTTCATGTATAAGTCGAAGGGAAAAAAGAACCTGTAATTTGACTTCACAATTTCTTAAGACCATTTTATTGCATTTAGGAAAGGAACTTAGATTTGAATACATGTCCTTTATGCAGTTCCAATAGATTTGAGTGTATTCAGGGAAAAATAACAGGATATGTAATCACTTGAATGAATGATAAATAATCAAGGGTATGTTGTTGATTCAACTTACTTACCTAGAAATAACAGGATATATAGTTGTAGCCGCTTCATCTGAAATGAAATATAAGCTCTTCATTCAAGTAGTTAATCATACAGTCAGTACATTGCCCCATAAAAGCAGAGTAGTTAACTGTGTAAATATATAAATTGAAGAAGTATAAGAACTTTCTTCTTAATTTGTGAGACAGAGGACTACAGAATACTGCACTCATCAATGGACAGATGAAGTTCCTTGCAATCAGCAGCTTCTCAAGGCATTCAAGATGGAACTTCTTCTTGGAGATTATTGAAGAAATTCTTGAAATTTATTCTTTCACAACTGTATTGCTTTTGAAACTGAACGCAATACAGGTTTGTTTTCTCTCTCACTTCCCTAATTACAATGGAAATCATGTTCATAAGAAAAAGTAAAAAAAAAAAAAGAAAAAAAAAAAAAACAAAACTAGCACCCAGAGACATGCAGAGTTATGCAAGTTTTTCAGTTGAAATTGTTTGTTTCACCTTATTGATTTTGCTTTTTTATCTACAGAAGCCTTGGAAGAAATTTTAGATTCCCACCTTTCTGAGAAATCACAACACATGAATTATTAATATAAAATTTCTGCTGTCTTATTTGTTCAAATGATTTTGACTCAATTTAATTCCATACCTATAAATTGCAAGATACTTCACTATAATGCAATCCCTCCATAAAAAAACTATGCGAGTGATCCAAAATTTTAAGGGGAACAAGATAACAACTGTAGTTATCCTTCTTTCAAGCACTAGTTACCAGAATTCAGTTTGGACCTGAAAAAAATTAAAAAAAAAAATCAATCCAATTGAACGGGGGGATGGAAAATCTTAGAACTTTCCAAGAATCTTACTTGCAGTACATTAAACTGCTCTGTTTCACCAGAGAGTCATTGAACTGATCTAAAAGACTCAATAAAGTGCTCTGTTCTTGAGTGACGTTGCCCAGAAGAATAAATTCAAACAAGTTAGACTGATTTTCACCTTCAACATTAATTATTGAAGAGCAGATTTTGTAAGCCTGCAACATCAATATAAAGGCATATATATATATATATATATATATATATATATATATATATATATATATATGAAAAAAATAAAGAAAGATTGAAGTGTTGAAGAGCATACTCAAGAGAAGTCTTGGGGATTCTTCAAATCAGAGTTTGTAGCAGCCGTGAAATTGAATATATCTATCATCCAGATAAATATCTGGAATATGAGCAATCTTGGGCCAGTCAACACCCATGTTACTGCTACATCTTTCTGACAGTTGACAGTTTTCAATATGTAAATATTGTAATGTGGTGAGGTTGGGCATCCACTCAGGTAAACACAACAAATTAGGACAACTTGTGATGCAGAGTTTGCGTAGGGTGGGAACACGTAGAATTCCCTTTGGGAGGGATACCAATTTGGGCATATTTTCAAATTGAATCTCTTCGAGGTTTATAAGATACTCCCACTGCATAATACCACTTTCATTGTCCGAAAGATCAAGCTCATGACAATCGCATATGATAAGAACCTTAAGGGAGGTTAGATGCCATAAGCCCTGAGGTAGAGTTGTTATTTTTGGGCATTCAATAATATCAAGCTGTTGGAGGGAAGTGAGGTTTTTCATCAACTCCTCCGGCAGAGATGCTAAACCCTCTATTTTCTCAATATGCAGAGTTTTCAATTGAGAGAAAACACCGGAAAGCGAAGAAAAAGAAGAAGAAGAAGAAGAGGTAGATTGTGACACTGAAATCTTCATCTTCAGTATGTCCTCCAATGACTTCATGCTTGCATTTGTCACTACCAATCTCTCGACGGATGGAATCAGTGGCATTGAAGTCAGGTTAGGGCAATACCTGATATCCAGATAAACAAGACAGTGAAATTGAAGCAACTCAGGCCTCAACCATCCCTTTAGATTAGGGCAATTTATGAGCCAGAGATTCTCTAGGGAAGGGAAGAATAATTCAGATCTCGACATTTGATTTTCACTCTCTATGCACTCCAAATCTGTCAAGTTTTGCATCCTTAGACGTTTAAGAGAAGGGAATTGATCTAACGATGGGAAACTTTGGCATTTCTTACAAGTATCAATTTTGAGTTCCACCAAATTAATGAGAGAAGAAACCCAACTTGGAAACTTCAGTCTTCCACATCCATATAAAATCAACCATTTCAGATTTATGTGAGGTCGTAGCTCTTCTAATGATATTTCCTCATTATCATCATCATCAACCTCACCTGCATTGCTATCATTATCATAGGGATGGTCCAATTTCCATGCTAATAGCAAAGTTTGAAGGTGTTGCTTCTCTTTCAAATTGGCTGCCTCAAATTCAGATGCTGCATTTTTCACATACCGCAGATTATAGATTCTTAGACATTCTCTCAAGTTCAAATCATGTAGTTCATCAAGTCCGCTGCT
Organism: Reutealis trisperma; assembly: GCA_947687605.1. Classification (NCBI taxonomy): domain Eukaryota; kingdom Viridiplantae; phylum Streptophyta; class Magnoliopsida; order Malpighiales; family Euphorbiaceae; genus Reutealis; species Reutealis trisperma. The sequence goes on from CANTUT010000085.1 coordinate 1,391,099, forward strand.
TTGCTTGGAGATGCCATTATCTTTTGCCACTATAAACATTGGCAGATACTTAAGGGAAGTCATTTGACCAAGTCCACGTGGCATATGAGTCAAACTTACACATCCCTCAATGTAAAGTTGTGTGAGATTGACTAACATTTTGAAATGCTTAGGCAATTGCCTAAGCCTTTCACAATAACTTAGGTTCAACATTTGCAGGTTTTGGAGTTTACTTAAGGAACGAGGAAGGATCTCAATGCCTTTATTGAAAGAAAGATCCAAATACCTTATATGTTTCAATTCGTCAATGGAAGGTGGCACTCTCTTAATCCCCAAATTACACAATCGTAATGCCCTCAATCTTCTTAAATTGGAAAAAATTGCATGCAATTCCTCTTCTTTAATTTCTTGTTGCCCTGACCAATTGTATAACAAAAACGTTCGTAACTTCCTTGCACTAGGTAAGACACGTGCAAGTTGATGAGATGAGTAATCAATAGATAAACGTCGAGTTCCATCTTTAACATGATCAGCATCAGAATTTAATACAGTATTCTCCTCTCCTGCCACTAACACTGCAAGATCATGCATCAAATCATGGATTTTACATGTTTTAATATTACCTAATGAATCTTCCTTTACTTCTTCAAAGAAGGATTTCCATAAAAGTTCCTTGAAGTATTTTAAACCCACATCTTCAACATCTTGTTCTAAATTATCTAATGATTTAACAAACCCTTGCGCCACCCAATGATGCACCAAAAATCTCACATCAAATATAAAATCTTTTGGAAATAGTCTACAATATGCAAAACAAGATTTTAAATGTGAAGGTAGATGATTATAACTCAACCTAAGAGTTAATAAAATGCTAGTATCTTCACGATGCACATTTAATGTATCCTTAAAAGATTGCCACTCAGATATTGTATTTTTAGAATACAACAGACGTCCTGTTACTCTTATTGCTAAAGGAACTCCAATACAGTTTGCTACAATCTCCCTTCCAATAGACTCATATTCTAGGCTTGGCGATTGCCCTTGTTTGAAGGCCATATTTTTAAACAAGAACCACGACTCAGCCTCAAGAAGACCGTGTAATTCATGCATTGAATTTGATCTAATTCCCTCTGCAATATTTTTAAGACGGGTTGTTACTATTATTTTACTTCCACATGCACCTCCATCTAACAAATCCTTCAAGCGAAACCATTTTTCATAGTTCTCATTCCAAACATCATCTAACACAAGTAAATATTTTCTCATATTAATTTTTTCCTGGAGAATATTTTTCAAAGTGTTCATTTCCATATTTCCTGCAGGTTTCTCCCCAATAGATTCTAAAATTTTTTCAACTATTGCTTTTACATCAAAATTGTCAGAAATGCAAACCCATAGCATCAGCTCAAAATTTGACTTCACTGTCTCATCATCACATACAAGTTGAGCAAGCGTCGTCTTTCCTACACCTCCAATACCAACTATTGAAATGATTGAGACATTCTCTCCATAATTGGAAGACAAAAGAAATTCTATAATTTTCTTCTTATCATCTTCTCTACCAATAACGATTTTAGGTAAAGAAGAGTGAGTTTGCTCTCTTTCCTCAGAGAAAACAAAGCCCTTCTGATCAGAACGCTCATCTAAGTGAAATTTCCTATTTTCAGCAATCCCATCTAATTTGCTCCTAATTCGCTTAATCTTATGAGACATTTTAAGACCATAAGCAAATGTGTTTGAGCTTGAAAAGAACAAGCGTACCTCCTTTGCCATTTTGTTGCCAGTCATCACCTGCTTCTGCAAAGCCTTCGTGGAGAATTCGTCCAACAAGTCATCAGCATCATAGAATGCTTGTTTGAGAGAATCAACCCAAACTTTGACTTGATGACTCTGAGAATACTGGTCCTCTGCATCAAGAAGCACAGCATGGATAGTTTCAACTGTGGTCTTGAGTTTCTCAAGCTCATCATTAACACCCCACCACAGCTTAGCCTGTTGAAGGGCTGGAGAACCCAGCTTTGTAATGATTGAAGATGCGACGTTGAAGAGGATTGCTTCTGCCATTGATTTCTCAGAGGAAAAGAGTATTGGAAAGTAAATTGGGAAGTTGTTTAAGGTTTAATTCTATAGTAGAAGATGATGGTCTGAAAGGAATATAAAGGAAAGAAGAACCGCGTGGGGTAATAGTGCAATAGTAATGGAGTTGACAGGAAATGTTAATAATCCAAAGTCAGTAACTTGATTAATTGGGTCCAGCTCATGTTGCTGTGGAAGATGGAAAACAGTGTGCATACAAAATCTAATTATCATAAGAAAAAGTCTTGCATTCGATTTTTAGTAGATTAAATTTATTAGAAAAAAATAATTATCATAAGAAAAAGAGGGCTATTAGCCTATCAATGCCAAATTCTCAAAGAGCTGCCTTTCATATTATGCTCATGTGAAAAGATAGAATCACATGATATTGATTGATCCTTTTTACCTAATATTATATCGTGCCTTCTTCTCATTCCAAAAAGACAAGTTACATTACTTCATGCCTTAGCATGATTGCCAAGGTTTTAGGCTTATTATTGTAAGTGCAATGGATTTTCAGATATAATTAATATTTGAAAAATAAAAATAATCCAATTTACCACATAAGATTCTTTTCTATTAGTAAAATTTATAAATACCTATGAACACAAAATATGAAAGTTAATATATAATTTGATATATGGTTATTCCCTAATAATACCAAATGCCATATGTTTAAATGTTTACTATATATTTTTAAAAAATATAACATTAAAAAACTTTTTTTAAAAAATTTACTCTATTTATTGTATCTATTCAAAATTAATTGGTTTATATTAAGCCTAATAGCTACTCGTTATAATTTTTTATAATTTAATTATTATTGAATAATAAAATAATTATGGTAAGAAAGAATGCACTTACATTTGAATAAATTAATGAAATATAGAATGATAATCACTAAATTTGGCTTTGGGAAAATTTAATAGATTTTCATAACTTTGAGTGTGAATTGTGATTGCTCATCAATCTTTTGGACTACCTATAATCCACACACACACACACACACATATATATATACAATGTTTTCTATAGTTACTTTATTTTTAAATAAAGTAATCTACTTTATTTGTAAATAAAATTATTTTTTAGAAAAATTATAATTTTATTTATATTTTTTTGTAAATTAAAATAATTTTCATAATTCTTTTTAGTTATGAAAAAACTGTTAATTTTATGAAAATATAACTTATTTTTTGCAAAATAATAATTTTACGAAAAAAAAAATAATTTCATAATTTCAAAAAAATAGCTCTCTTACAAAAAATATAATCTTCTTATATTTTTTCGTAAATTATACTTTTTTTTTTATAAAGTTTATAGATATATAAATTTAAAATACTAATTTAATCATTCTAACATTTCTAATTTTTAATTAGTGAAATGTAATAGCAGGTTAATTTAATTATAATACTTTAAATATTTTAATTATATTTATTATTTATAACTATCTTATTGGCCATAAAAAATAAAATTTTGTACTTTGTTTTAAAATAAAGTAATATAAAAATTTATCTATATTATGTCTTTTATAAAAAGATTGTGATTTTTTAAAAAGAGTAATATTTTTTTTGTAATTACAAAATTATTTTTCTCATAAAATTATTATTTTGTATAAAATAAATCATATAATAAAACAAATTATATTTTTATAAAATTAAAACTTTTTTAGCAATTAAGTAAGTTATTTTATTTAAAAACAAAGTAATTATAGAAAATACTATATATATATATATATATATATATATATATATATATATATATATATATATATATATATATATATATATATATATATATATATATATATATATATATATATATATTATGTAACTATAAATTGAAAAGGTAAAGACTAGAGAATTTGTATCTTGTATATTATTATGATTGGGAATGATTTGACAATTGAAAATGAAAATAAGAAAAAGATATACGTGGTTCGGCCAACTGGCCTACATCCACGGGTGAATGCCAGGCGAAATTCGCTGTGAAAAAATAAGAGTACAAGCAATGATGTTGTTTGATAAAATCCCCCATCTCCTGCATCCAAAATTTCAGACTCAATGCATTCTCTTAATTCTAAACCTTAAATAACATTACATACAGATTGACACTTCGAAACTGAATGATTTGAACTTCTTCAAACTATGAGACATATCTAGCTTGCTCCTTCGCATGCCTACAAAAGAAAATACCAGAATTTAGAACAACTAGCAGAAACCTTAGTATAAAATTACCATATTACATGGAAGTAAATCTTTGAGCTCTAGGAAAGCAACACTGATCTGAGTAAATGTATTTTTTTAGTATTTAGGAAAAAATAACAAAAATTTGAATGAATTCTGAATAATTAAGTGTACGTTGTTGATTTAACTTACTTGAAGAATTTGATCACAATGTCATTAATTGCAATGCTCAGAAATTGTATAGCATTACATCCTGGGAGGAGAAAGGGTGAAAAATTAGAAAAATCCATGATAAAAATTGACTCTTGTAAATGAAATTGATTCCTAGATGCATATGTTATCATTGGTACCATACTAATTCTTACCTTCAACCTCTATGAACTACTCATATTGAATAAAAGAGAGGCTCCTGCAATTTGCAGAATTTTGGCGTCCTGATAATAGAATATATTATTAGAGAAGAATACTCTTCAAGCTCCTTGATTCATAAGCTCTGATCTCAAACCATGTTGAAGGTGACATTTCATCTTACAAGTCATTTTGCAGAAAAGAATTAATTCAGAAAATATAATGGAATTTCAGATGCTCAACTATTCAAAAAGGGAAGAAAAAGAAATAAAGGATAAGTTTTACCAGGCTTGAAAAGCTCAAAAACAGAACAATAGGCAAGAGAGACATGCATCTGCAAGCGACTACAATGTTGGATCAGTTTGAGATTGAGGACATAAGTAAGATAACCTTCCCTTCTGCTTATTCCTCATCATAATTCAAGCCAATCTACCAGCAAAAAATTTGAGAACATTAAACACTAGTAGCATAGATTTGATTAGAAGTATCTTATGATACAAGCTGGACAAATAAAACAAAACGAATAATATGACACACCCCACAAGTAATACAAGCTGCTAAATCCATTTCTTTCAGGAATCTATGGCTCTTCACTTCTGCAATTGGCAAAACAAAACTGTCAAGCAGTTGAATCAATGCAGAACAATTAAAATAGGTTATTATTTAACATACATACAGATGAGGCGGAAAGAGGTAAATGCTTGAAGAAGAAGTTGATTGATGAGAATAATGATCTTCATAGAAGTACAATTTATAAAGCTACCCAATGATTTCTGCATAATAAAGTACATTGAATGACGATAAGAAATAGGAAAATAAATTAGAAAAAACCTTTAAGAAATATTGACTCTAATAAAATGTGAAACTGTAGACTAATTTTCACCTTCAAAGTGTGATGGAGGACTACAGAACGCTACGCTCATCATTGCACTCACGAAGTATAAGAATATGGACTGATGTAAATATATAATTCAGACAAACATAAAAATTTGCTTCTTAATCTGTGGGATAGAGGACTACATAATGCTGCATTCATCATTGGACTGGTGAAGATCCTTGCAATCAGCAGATCTCAACTCAAGGCTATCGAGGTGGAACTTCTTTTTGGGTAATTATTGAAGAAATTCTTGAAATTACATTTTGTTTTTGTAACCCAGGATCCTTTCACAACTGTATTGTTTTTGAAACTGCTGGCAATACAGGTTTATTTTCTACCTCACTTCCCTAATTACAATGGAAATCATGTTGCCACTATATCTTTTTTTTCGGAGATGTTAATACTATATCATGTTCATAAAAAAGAAAAGTATAAACAAGCCAAAACTAGTACTCAGAGATATATGCAGAGTAATCAGATATGCAAGTTTTTTCAGCTGAAATTGTTTGTTTCAACTTATTAATTTTGAGGAGAAAATAGGAAGTCTTCTTTTATCTGCAGTAGAAGAAATTTTAGATTCCGACCCTTCTGAGAAATCACAACACATGAATTTATTAATATAAACTTTCTGTTGTTTTATTTGTTCAAATGATTTTGACTCAACTTAATTTCATGCCTATAATTGCAAGATACTTAGCAATAATACAATATTCTCTCCTTAAAAAAACAATGTCAGTGATTCCAAATTTTAAGGTGAGAAAGATAGCAACTACAATTATCCTTCTTGCAAGCACTAGTTACCAGAATTCAGTTTGAACCTGAAAAAATTGAAAAAAAAAAAAAAAGAATCAATCCCATTGATTGCGTGGATGGAAAATGATAAGACTTTCCAAGAGTCTTACTTGCAGTACCTTGTACATTAAAGTGCTCTGTTTCACAAGAGTCATTGAACTGATCTCAGAGACTCATAAGCTGCTCCATAGAATGTTGCCCAAAAGAATAAATTCGGCAAATATTAGACTGATTTTCACCTTCAAGATTTATGATTGAAGAGCATATAAACCTGCAACATCAATATGAAAGAACGTATATATTAAAATCATTATTTTGAAGAAATTAATTAATATGTACAGGAACAAGAAAAATAAAGATTGAAGTGTTGAAGAGCACACTGAAGAGAAGTCTTAGGGATTCTTCGAATCAGAGTTCGTAGCAGCCATGATATTGAATATATCTATCATCGATATAAATATCTGGAATGTGAGCAATCTTGGGCCAGTCACCACCCATATTACTGCTACATCTTTCTGACAGTTGAGGATAGTATACAATTCCTGAATATTGTAATGCGGTGAGGGTGGGCATCCACTCAGGTAAACACATCAAATTAGGACAACTTTTGATGATGAGTTTGCGTAGATTGGGAACACGTTGAAGTCCCTTTGGGAGGGATACCAATTTGGGTATATTTTTAAATTGAATCTCTTCGAGGCTTCCAAGGCACTCCCATTGCATAATACCACTTTCATCATCCAAAAAATCAAGCTCATGGCAATCCCATATTAGAAGAACCTTAAGGGATGTTAGATGCCTTAAAGCACGAGCTGGAGTTGTTATTTTTGGACAATCAACAATATCAAGCTGTTGGAGGGAAGTGAGTTTTTGCATCAACTCCTCTGTTGGAAATTCTGAACCCTGTATTTTCTCAATAAACAGAGTTTTCAATTGATAGACACCAGTGAAAAGCAGCGAAGAAGAAGAAGAAGAGGTAGATTGTGATACTAAAATCTTCATCTTCAGTATGTCCTCCAATGAGTTCATGCTTGCATTTATCACTGCCAATTTCTCGACAGATGGAATCAGCGGCAATGAAGTCAGGTTGGGGCAAGACTTGATATACAAATAAACAAGACAGTGAAATTGGAGCAACCCATCAGGTCTCCACCATCCCTTCAAATTAGGGCAATTGCAGAGCCAGAGATTCTCCAAGGAAGGGAAAAATAATTCAGATCCTGAAATTTGATTGTCACTCTCTATGAACTCCAAATCTGTCAAGTTCAGCATCGCCAAAAGTTTAAGAAAAGGGAACTGATCTAACCATGGGAAATGTTGACATTTTTTACAGTTATCAATTCTCATTTCCACCAAATTAGTGAAAGAAGAAATCCAACTTGGAAACTTCACTCTTCTGCATCCAAACACGTCTAGCCTTTTAAGATTTAAGTGAGGTCGTAGCTTTTCTAATGATATTTCCTCATTACCACTATCAACCTCGTTTGAATAGCTACTAGTATTATCATCGAATTCACCCAATTTCCATGCCAATTAGAATTAATATCTTCTAATGATATTAATTCTCACCTTCAACCTTCATGAACAACTCTTATTGGATAGAAGTGAGGATGCTGCAATTTGCAGCATTTTGGCGTCCTGGTAATATAAGATATTACAAAAGAAAGAATACTCCTGCAAGCTCCTTGACTCATAGCTCTGACCTCAAACCATGTTGCAGGTGACATTGCAACCTACAAGTCATTTTGCACATAAGAACTAATTCAGAAAATATAATGGAATTTAAGATACTAAACTGCTTCAAAAAGGGAGAAAAAAATATAAAGGATATGTTTTACCAATGTATCAAGTTCAAAAAGTACGGGAAGTTGCTTCTTAATTTGTGGGACGGAAGACCGCAGAATGCTGCACTCATCAATGGACAGATGAAATTCCTTGCAATCAACAGCTTCTCAAAGCTTTGAAGATGGAACTTCTTTTTGGGCAATTATTGAAGAAATTCTTGAGATTTCATTCTGCTTTTGTCACCCACAACTGTATCGCATTTGAAACTGCTGGCAATACAGGTTTGTTTTATCTCTCACTTTCCTAATTACAATGGAAATCATGTTAATAAAAAAAAATGCATGATCAAACCAAAACTAGTACTCAGAAACATACGCAGTGTAATAAGATATGCAAGTTTTTCAGTTGAAATTTTTTTGTTTCACCTTATTAATTTTGAGGAGAAAATAGGAGAAGATAGCAATTGCAATTATCCTTCTTGCAGGCACTGGTTACCAGAATTCAGTTTGGACCTGGAAAAAAAAAAAAAATCAACCCCATTGATTAGGAGGATGGAAAATCTTGAAACTTTCCAAGAGTCTTACCTGCAGTACCTCGTACGTTGAAGTGCTCTGTTTCACCAGACAGTGATCTTAAAGACTCAATATACTGTACTTGAGTGATGTTTTCCAGAAGAATAAATACAGCAAACAATTAGACTGATTTTCACCTTCAACATTTATTATTGAGAGCAGATTTTGTAAGCCTGCAATATCAATATAGAGGATATCAATATAAAGGCACATATATATTAAAATCATTACTGGAAAGAAAAAAAAAAAATTTGAAGCATTGAATGGCATACTCAAGAGAAGTCTTACAGATTCTTCAAATTAATCATAGTTTTTAGCAGCCACGATTTTGAATAGGTCCGTCGATCCAAATACGTGGAATGTGAGCAATCTTGTACCAGTCAGCAGTGATGTCACTGTTACCTCTTCTGACATTAATACGAGAAGGTTGGGCATCCACGGAGGTAAACACATCAAATTAGGACACTTATCAATCCACAGAAGTTGTAATGCGGTGAGGTTGGGCATCCACCCAGGTAAACACATCAAAATTGGACAACTTTTGATGATGAGTGTGCGTAGAGTGAGAACACGTTGAAGTCCCTCCGGGAGGACTATCAATTTGGCCATATTTTCAAAATGAATCACTTGGAGGCTTCTAAAGCACTCCCACTGCATAGTACCATTTTCGTTCTCATCCGAAAATTGAAGCTGAAGACAATACCTCATAATAAGAACCTTAAGGGAGGTTAGATGCTGCAAAGCACGGGGTAGACTTGTTATTTCTGGACAATTTATAATTTCAAGCCATTGGAGGGAAGTGAGGTTTTGCGTCAACTCCTCTGACAGAAATGCTAAACCCTCTATTTTCTCAACGTGCAGACCTTTCAATCGAGAGACCCCAGCAGAAAACGACAAAGAAGAAGAGGTAGATTGTGACACTGAAATCTTCATCTTCAGCATGTCCTCCAATGACTTGATGCGTGCATTTTCCACTACCAATGTCTCGACAGATGGAATCAGTGGCATTGAAGTCAGGTTAGGGCAAGACCTGATATCCAAATAAACAAGACAGTGAAATTGGAGCAACTCAGGCCTCAACCATCCCTTCAGATTAGGGCAATTTACGAGCAAGAGTTTCTCCAGGGAAGGGAAGAATAATTCAGATCCCGACATTTGATATTCACTCTCTATGTACTCCAAATCTGTCAAGTTCTCCATCACCAAACGTTTAAGAAAAGGGAACTGATCTAACGGTGGGAAACGTTGGCATTTTTTACAGTTAATAATTTGGAGTCCCACTAAATTATTAAGGGAATAAACCCAACTTGGAAACTTCAATCTTCCGCATCCATACAAACTCAGCCATTTCAGATTTAAGTGAGGTCGTATCTCTTCTAATGATATTTCCTCATTATCATTATCAACCTCATTTGGATCGCTGTTAGCATTATCATCGTATTCACCCAATTTCCATGCCAATTCCAGGTGTTGAATGTGCTGCTTCTCTTTCAAATTGGCCGCCTCAAATTCATATGCTGCGTTTTTCACATACCGCAGATTACAAATTCGTAGACCTGCTCTCAAGTTGTTCAAGTCATGTAGTTCATCAAGTCCACCGCTTTGCTTGGAGATGCCATTATCTTTTGCCACTATAAACATTGGCAAATTCCTGAGGGAAGTTAGTTGACCAAGCCCACGTGGCATATGAGTCAAACTTACGCATCGGTTAATGTAAAGTTGTCTGAGATTAACCAACATTTTGAAATGCTCAGGCAACTGCTTAAGCCTTTCACAATAAGTTAGGTTCAACATTAGCAGGTTTTGGAGCTTAGTTATGGAGTTATGAAGGATCTCAATGCTTTTATTATAAGAAAGATCCAAATACCTTAGATGCTTCAATTTATCAACGGAAGGTGGTACTCTCTTAATCTTCAAATGTGACAAATTCAACACCCTTAATCTTCTTAAATTGGAAAAAATTGCATGCAATTCCTCTTCTTTAATTTCTTGTTGCCCTAACCAATCGTATAACAAAACTGTTCGCACCTTCCTTGAACTAGCTAATACACGTGCAATTTGTTTACATGAGCTATCTCTCAACTCAAGCGATAAATGCCGAGTTACTTCATCAACACAAACATTTGAATTTAATATAGTAGTCTCCTTTCCGGCCACTAACACTGCAAGATCATACATCAAATCATGCATTTTACATATTTGAATATTACCCAATGAATCTCCCTTTACTTCTTGGAAGAAGGATCTCCATAAAAGTTCCTTAAAATATTCTAAGCCTATATCTTCCAAATCTTGTTTTGAATTGTCTAATGATTTAATAAACCCTTGCCCCACCCATTGCTGCACCAAAAATCTAACATCAAATATATGATCTTTTGGAAATAAACTACAATAAGCGAAACAATATTTTAGATGTGAAGGTAGATGATTATAACTCAATTTAAGAGTTGATAAAATACTACCATCTTCTTGGTGTACGTTTGAAAATTCTTTATCTTTAAAAGATTGCCACTCAGATATTGTATTTTTTAAATACAATAGACTTCCACTTGCATCTTTAACTAACAAGTTCTTCAAACGATACCATTTATCATAGTTCTCATTCCAAACATCATCTAGCACAAGTAAATATTTTTTTCCATTAATTTTTTCATGAAGCATATTTTTCAAAGTGTTGATTTCACAATTTCCTGTAGGTTTCTCACCATTGATAGATTCTAAAATCTTTTCTACTATTTCCTTTACATCAAAATTGTCAGAAATGCAAACCCATAATTTTGGCTCAAAATTTGACTTCACTCTCTCATCATCAAATACAAGTTGAGCAAGCGTTGTCTTTCCAACACCTCCTACACCAACTATGGAAATGATGGACACATTCTCTCCGTAATTGGAAGATAAAAGAAATTCTATAATTCTCTCCTTATCATCTTTTCTACCAATAACTACTTCAGGTAAAGAAGAGTGAGTTTGCTCTCTTTCCTGATCAGCCATAACACATGTCTTCTCACGGTGCTCATCTAAGTGAAATTTCCTATTTTCAGCAATCCCATCTAATTTGCTTTTAATTTTCTTAATTTTATGAGCCATTTTAAGACAATAAGCAAATGGGTTTGAGCTTGAAAAGAACAAGCGTACCTCCTTTACCGTTTTATTGCCAGTCATCACCTGCTCCTGCAAAGCCTTCGTGGAGAACTCATCCAACAAGTCATCAGCATCATAAAATGCTTGTTTGAGCGAATCAACCCAAACTTTGACTTGATGACTCTGAGAGTACTGCTCCTCTGCATCGAGAAGCACAGCCTGGCTAGTTTCAACTGTGGTCTTGAGTTTCTCAAGCTCATCATTAACAACCCACCACAGCTTACCCTGTTGAAGGGCTAGAGAACCCAGCTTCGTAAGGATTGAAGCTGTAACATTGAAGAGGATTGCTTCTGCCATTGCTTTCTCGGAGGAAAAGAGTAATGGAAATTAAATTGAGAAGGTGTTTAAGGTTTAATTCTATAGTTGAAAATGATGGTCTGAAAGGATTTTAATGGAAAGAAGAGCCATGCATGTGGAGTAATACCGCGATAGTAATGGAGTTGACAGGAAATGTTAATAATCCAAAGGGTCCAGCTCATGTTGCTGTGGAGGATTCGTTTTACAAACCAAGTTGCAAATATTTTAAGGCCATCATCTCATTTTCTTTAAGAGCATCTTATTTTATTCATATAATTATTGCAAACTTCCAAGGTTAGGTAGGGAATTAGTTGGGGATTCAAAAGAAAAATAAAATTACAGAAAGGCAGCAAAGTCTTTTGAATGAAATTTCCTTCACAGCACAACAATATTGAATGAAATCTCAAAGTCCTGAACTATTTAATATGGACTCTCAGACGTATAAACTGAAATATATCTGCAGAATTTGTCAAATTATCATAAATAGAAAAACCCAAAATAAAATTCGACTCTTGCAATTGAAATTGATGAATATTCATTTTTCCTCTTTTATTTGGAACTCACAAAATTATAAGGACAAGGGCAGCGCTTTAGATCCAAACTAGATGAATTTTTGATACTAAATAGTATCCTAGATTTTTATGTTAGACATTTTTGTTTCTCAATATTTCTCTATGCTTTGGCATGTCTAGAGGCAATGGCTCTGTCTTTGATTTTCAGCTAATTTAGATTGCAGAATAGTGCATAGTCTTAATCATGAACAATTGTGAGCAAGAAATGTATATATATCTTATGTTGAAGCAAAATTTAAAAAGTGACCCAACATTCTTTGTCTTCTAACTATTTTGATTGAAGTGATTGTGCTTTGTGTATGTACTTTGGTTCTTAAGTGATGAAGGATTACAGCAGAGTCACAATGTCATGATCCTTCATTCATCCTCAACGATAATAAAGAGTTCAAAATAACATATTTCCATAGGTTTCTAAATATTTTCTTGCATAGTGTGGCTTCCGAAAATGGGTACTTATGCTACTGCATTTATTATTTGTTTACTCTCTGTTTTGGAATTGATACTCCACAAGGTTTCATTAACCCCAAATTGGAAATAATGTTATCAGTGTGGGAACTTTAGATTGGGAATGATTTGACAATTGAAAATGGAAATAAGAAAAAGAAAATCACAGAAAGGCGCAAAGATATACTTGGTTCGGCCGCCTACATCCACCGGTGAATGCCAGGTGAACTTCATATGAAAAAGAAGAATACAAGCAGTGATTTTGTTTAATTGGAAATCCCCTGTCCACTGCACCCAAAATTTTCAGACTCAAAATGTATTCTCTCAATTCTAAACCTTAAAATAACAGTACTTACGGATTGACACTACAAAACAAAATACCAGAAAATTTAGAACTAGTAGCAGAAACCTTTGCATGAAACTATATTAAATGAAAGTAAACCTTTGAGCTCTAGGAAGGCAACTTAGATCTGAGTAAATGCTTTTAGTGTTTAGGACAAAATAACAAGATTTTTAAATAAGGATGACCAGTCCCATCCCATACTTACTTTCCAATATTTCTTCTTTTAATCCACTGGCATAAGAATTTTTACCATACCTTTGATTCTTTTTCGATTTTATCTGTACAAATTGTTTTGAGGTCTTTTATCAAACAACTACCATACAAAGAGCCTTCATCATAACAAAAACTCAGAAGTGAGAGAGCTAACATTATCAAAACGAGGAAGAAAGATTATAATGTGTTCTTCGTTCTAAATTGCTACTCATTTTGATGGTGAGAAACAAATTTATCCCTTGAAAATAACTTGTTATTAATTTTATGGTGAAAATATAGCTGCAATCTATTATTTATTGCTCCGGTTTACAGATCAGATTCTGGGAGGGACTTCCCTGCAACTTATTAACAGGTTTCATTATGTTATCGCTGTGGGAACCTTTGAGAAAATGGTTTGGAAATTGAAAATGATAAAAAAAAAAAAAAAAAAAGGATATCACGTAAAGACAAGATATACGTGGTTCGGCCTTCTGGCCTACATCCACGGGTGAATGCCAAGAGAAATTCACTATGAAATAAAAAAGAGTACAACACTGGTGTTCTTAATTAGACATCCCATGTCCCCTGCAACGAAATTTTCAGCCTCAAATGTATTCTTCTCAATTCTCCAAATTCAAATAACAGTACAAGAGCTAAACATGCGGATTGACACTTCGAAACCAAATTATTTGAAACTCTTCAAACTATACGAGACATCTCTATGCTGCTCCTTCCCATGCCTACAAAAGAAAATATGAGAAAATTTAGAACAAAAACAGCAGAAACCTTAGAATGTAGGACCATATTGAATGAAAGTAAATCTTTCAGCCTTCTTATGTTTGACTCATTCATGCATATGTCCAGAGGAAAAAAGAACCTGTAATTTGACTTCACAATTTCTTAGACTCTTGGAGTGTATTTAGGAAAGCAACTTAGATTTGAATACATGTCTTTTATGTAGTTCCAATAGATTTGAGTGTATTCAGGAAAAAATAACAGGATATGTAATCACTTGAATGAATGATAAATAATTAAGGGTATGTTGTTGATTCAACTTACTTAACTTGAAGAAGTTGATCGCAATGCCTTTTATTGTAATGCTCAGAAGTTGCATAGAAATACATCCTGGAAGGAGAATGGCGAAAAAATTAGAAAAATTCATGACAAACATCGACTCTTGGAAATTAAATTGATTTCTAGATGCATATGTTATCATGGTTACCACACTAATTCTTACGTTCAAACCTCCATAAACAACTCTTATTGGATAGAAGAGAGGACGCTGCAATTTGCGGCATTTTGTCATCCTCACAAAAAGTAGTCCTCCAAGTTCCTCGATTCATAGCCCTGATCTAAAACCATGTTGAAGTTGACATTTGATTGTTACAAGTCATTTTGCACAAAAGAATTAATTCAGAAGAGAGAGAAAGAAATTAGGGATATGTTTTACCAGGCTTGAAAAATCTCACAGGCAGACCCGTAGGCAAGAGAGACGTGCATCTGCAAACCAAATTATATGAAATAACTACGTAGGCTTTTTAATGTCTAACTTTTCCGTGTTTATGAAAATACTAGGAAAATAATTAACCAGAAAAGTAGGTTACTGGAAAAAAGAACCAAGCAATTTGACATACCATAAAATTTGGTGGAACCTGGCGGGTAATTTGGAATGCATGTCTTTTTTCAGTGCAAATAGATTGGAGCGTATTCAGTAAAAAAAAAATAACAGGATATGTAATCACTTGAATGAATGATAAATAATCAAGGGTATGTTGTTGATTCAACTTACTTAACTTGAACAAGTTGATCACAATGCCTTTTATTGTAATGCTCAGAAGTTGTATAGAAATACATCCTGGGAGGAGAAAGGAGAAAAAAAAAGAAAAATTCATGATAAAAATTGACTCTTGGATATTAAATAGATTCCTAGATGCATATGTTATCATGGTTACCACACTAATTCTCACCTTCAAACCTCCATAAACAACTCTTATTGGATAGAAGAGAGGAGGCTGCAATTTGCAGCATTTTGGTGTCCTGAAGAGAAAATAGTCCTCCAAGTTCCTTGATTCATAGCCCTGAAACCATGTTGAAGGTGACATATCATTGTTACAAGTCATTTTGCACATAAGAATTAATTCAGAAAACATAACATTTAAGAATCCCAACTATTCAAGAAATTAGGAGAAAATGAAATAAAAAACATGTTTACCAGGAATGAGATATCTCAAAACAGAAAAATTGGCAAGAGAGGAATGCATCTGCAAGAAACTAGACTTTTTGATCAGTTTGAGACCAAGGACACAAGTAAGATAATCCTCCCCTCCATTTATTTCTCATCATGATTCAAGCCGATCTACCAGCAAAAAATTTGAGAACATTAAATTTGATACTAGTAACTCTAGTAGCATAGACTTGACTGGAAGTATCTTATGATACAAACTAGGAAAAAAAAAAAAAAAGGTAATATGACATACCTCACAATTTGGTGGAACTGCTAAACCCATTTGTTCCAAGAACCTGTGGCTCTTCATTTCTGCAACCAGCAAAAGAAAAAATGGTAAGCAGTTGAATCAAAGCAGAATAATTAAGACAGGTTGCTGATTTAACTTACATAAAAATGAGGTGGAAGTAAGTAAAAGCTTGAAGAAGAAATTGATTGATGAGAATAATGACCTTCATCAAAGTAAAATTTATAAAGCTACTTAATGATTCTCCATTCTGCAGTTTCAAATCTGCATAATATATACATTGCACGACGATGAGAAATCAGAAAAGAAATTGGAAAAAACCAGAAGAAATATTGACTCTAATGAAATCTGAAACTATAGACTAATTTTCACCTTCAATGTGCGTGTGCATACAAGGCATATGCATATCAATGTACGACATCAATATATAAAAATAGATACTTATTAAAAGCATTTGAGGTGAAAAAATAGCATTATCTTTTTAATACAGAAAAAAGAACATGAAGTATAAGGGTAATGGACATACGTAGTTGTGCCAGCTTCGTCTGAAATGACATATAAGTTCTTCATTCATGTGGTTGATCCATAAAAGCAGAGTAATCAACTATGTAAATATACAAATTGAACAGTGTAAGAATTTGCTTCTCATTAAATTTGAAAACATTAAATTTGATACTAGTAACTCTAGTAGCATAGATTTGACTTGACGTATCTTATGATACAAACTAGAAAAAAAAAAAAAAAAAAAAAAAAGAAAAAAAAAAGGTAATATGACATACCTCACAATTTGGTGGAACTGCTAAACCCATTTGTTCCAAGAACCTGTGGCTCTTCATTTCTGCAACCACTAAAAGAAAAGCTGGTAAGCAGTTGAATCAATGCAGAATAATTAAGATAGGTTGCTAATTTAACTTACATAAAAATGAGGTGGAAGTAAGTAAATGCTTGAAGAAGAAATTGATTGATGGGAATAATGACCTTCATCAAAGTAAAATTTATAAAGCTACTTAATGATTCTCCATTCTACAGTTTCAAATCTGCAGAGAAATCAGAAAAGAAATTAGAAAAAACCGGAAGAAATATTGACTCAAATGAAATCTGAAACTATAGACTAATTTTCACCTTCAATGTGTGTGTGTGTGCATACAAGGCATATGCATGTCAACGTACGACATCAATATATAAAAATAAATACTTATTAAAATCATTTGAGGTGAAAAAATAGCATTAAAAATAGCATTGTTTTTTTAATACAGAAAAAAGAACATAAAGTATAAGGGTAATGGACATACGTAGTTGTACCAGCTTTGTCTGAAATGACATATAAGTTCTTCATTCATGTGGTTGATCCATAAAAGCAGAATAATCAACTATGTAAATATACAAGTTGAACAGTGTAAGAATTTGCTTCTTAATTTGTGGAACAGAGGACTACAGAATGCTGTACTCGTCAATGAACAGATGAAGCTCAGGATACTTTCACAACTGTATTGCTTTTGAAACAGCAGGCAGTACAGGTTTGTTTTCTCTCTCACTTCCCTAATTACAATGGAAATTATGTTAATACTATATCATGTTCATAAAAAAAAAGTATAGACACATAGACAAACAAAAACTAGTATTCAGAGACATATGCACAGTGACGGATATGCAAGTTTTTCAGTTGAAATTTTTTGTTTCATCTTATTAATTTTGAGGAAAAAAAGGAAGTCTTCTTTTATATGTAGAAGCTTTGGAAGAAAGTTTAGACTCCAAACCTTCTGAGAAATCACAACCCATGACAAACCTTCTGAGAAATCACAACACATGAATTTATTAATATAAACTTTCTATGGTCTTATCTGTTCAAATGATTTTGACTCAATTTAATTTCATACCTATAATTGCAAGATACTAAAACAATATATAATGCAACATTCTCTCCTTAACAAAACAATGTGAGTGATTCCAAATTTTATGCTAAGAAAGATAGCAACTGCGATTACCCTTCGTTGCAGTACCTTGCACATTAAAGTGTTCTGTTTCACCAGAGAGTCATTGAACTAATCTCAAAGAATCAATACTGTACTTTAGTAAGGTCTTAAGAACAGGAGCTCAAGAGACCTTTGAACTTGCATTGCTGTGTTTTTTTTATGTTGCCCAAAAGAATAAATTCAGCAAACAATTTAGACTGATTTTCACCTTCAACATTTATGATCGAAGAACAGATTTTTGTAAACCTGCAACATCAATATAAAAGCACTTACGTATTAAATTAATTATTTTGAGGAAATTAATTAGCATGAGCTTCTTAAATATATAGAGGAAAAAGAAAAATAAAGATTGAAGTGTTGAAGAGCGTACCCAAGAGAAGTCTTAGGGATTCTTCGAATCAGAGTTTGTAGCAGCCATCATATTGAATCCATCTATCTTGGATATAAATATCAGGAATGTGAGCAATCTTTGGCCAGTCAACACCCATGTTACTGCCACATCTTTCTGACAGCTGAGGACAGTTTATAATATCTAAATATCTCAATCCGGTGAGGTTGGGCATCCACTCAGGTAAAAACATGAAATTTGGACAACTTTTGATGTAGAGTTTGCGTAGAGTGGGAACACGTTCTAGTCCCTTTGGGAGGGACACCAGTTTGGGCATATTTTTAAATTGAAGCACTTCGAGTCTATTAAGGCACTCCCACTGCATAATACCACTTTTATCATCCGAAAAATCAAGCATATGACAATCCCATATGAGAAGAACCTTAAGGGATGTTAGATGCCGTAAAGCATGAGGTAGAGTTGTTATTGTTGGGCAATCAATAATATCAAGCTTTTGGAGGGAAGAGAGATTTTGCATCAATTCCTCTGCCAGAAACTCTAAACCCTCTATTTTCTCAATATCCAGAGTTTTCAATCGTGAGACACCAGCGGAAAGCAAAGCAGAAGAAGAGATAGATTGTGACACTGAAATCTTCATCTTTAGTGTGTCCTCCAATGACTTCATGCTTGCATTTTTTACAATCAAATTCTCGACAGATGGAATCAGTGGCATTGAAGTCAGGTTAGGGCAGGAGCTGATCGTCAAATAAACAAGACAGTGAAATTGGAGCAACTCAGGCCTCAACCATCCCTTCATATTAGGGCAATTTGAGAGCAAGAGTTCCTCTAGGGATGGGAAGAATAATTCAGATCCCGACATTTGATTTTCAATCTCTATGTACTCCAAATCTGTCATGTTCTCCATCCTCATACTTTTAAGAAAAGGGAACTGATCTAACGGTGGGAAACGTTGGCATCTTTTACAGTCATCAATATAGAGTATCACCAAATTAGTGAGGGAAGAAATCCAACTTGGAAACTTCAATCTTGCGCATCCACACACATTCAGCCATTTCAGATTTGAGTGAGGTCGTAGCTCTTCTAATGATATTTCCTCATTATCATTATCAACCTCATTTGGATCGCTGTTAGAATTATTACCCAATTTCCATGCTAAAAACAAAGCTTCAAGGTGTTGCTTCTCTTTCAAATTGGCTGCCTCAAATTCAGATGCTGCATTTTTCACATACCGCAGATTACGGATTCCTAGGGATCCTCTCAAGTTGTTCAAATCATGTAATTCATCAAGTCCACTGCTTTGCTTGGAGACGCCATTATCTTTTGCCACTATAAACATTGGCAAATTCCTGAGGGAAGTCAGTTGACCAAGCCCACGTGGCATATGAGTCAAACTAACACATCCCCAAATGTAAAGTTGCCTAAGATTAACCAGCCGTTTGAAATGCTTAGGCAACTGCTTAAGCCTTTCACAATTAGTTAGGTTCAACATTTGCAGGTTTTGGAGCTTAATTATGGAATTAGGAAGGACCTCAATGCCTTTATTGTAAGAAAGATCCAAATACCTTATATGCTTCAATTTATCAACAGAAGGTGGCACTCTCTTTATCCTCAAATTAGACAAATTCAATGCCCTTAATCTTCTTAAATTGGAAAAAATTGCATGCAATTCCTCTTCTTTAATTTCTAGTTGCCCTAGCATGTTGCATAACAAAAACGATCGTGACTTCCTTGCACTAGGTAAGACATGTGCAAGTTGCTGAGACGAGTAATCAATAGATAAATGTCGAGTTCCTTCTTTAACATGATCAACATCAGAATTTAAATGAGTATTCTCCTCTCCGGCTACTAACACTGCAAGATCATAAATCAAATCATGCATTTTACATTTTTCAATATTACCCAATGAATCTTTCTTTACTTCTTGGAAGAAAGATCTCCATAAAAGTTCCTTAAAATATTCTAAACCCATATCTTCAAGGTCTTGTTTAGAATTGTCTAATGGTTTAATAAATCCTTGCGCCACCCAATGATGCACTAAAAATATCACATTAAATATAGAATCTTTTGGAAATAATCTACAATAAGCAAAACAATATTTTAGATGTGAAGGTAGGTGGTTATAGCTCAACCTAAGAGTAGATAAAATACTAGAATTTTCTTGATGTACATTTAAAAATTCTGTATCTTTAAAAGACTGCCACTCAGATATTGTATTTTTAGAATACAATAGACGTCCTATTACTCTTATGGCTAACGGAACTCCATGACACTTGGCCACAATCTCCCTTCCAACCAACTCATATTCAGGACTTGGCAATTGTCCTTCTTTAAAGGCCAAATTTTTAAACAAGGACCAAGACTCAACATTAAGAAGGCCTCGTAATTCATGCATAGAATTTGATCTAATTCCCTCAGCAATATTTTTAAGACGAGTGGTCACTATTATTTTACTTCCGCTTGATCCTCCATCTAACAAATCCTTCAAGCGAAACCATTTTTCATGATTCTCATTCCAAATATCATCTAACACAAGTAGATATTTTTTCCCATTAATTTTTTCATGAAGAATATCTTTCAAAGTGTTCATTTCCCTATTTCCTGCAGGTTTCTCACCAACAACAGATTCTAAAATCTTTTCAACTATTGCTTTTACATCAAAATTGTCAGAAATGCAAACCCATAGCATCAGCTCAAAATTTGACTTCACTGTCTCATCATCGCATACAAGTTGAGCAAGCGTCGTCTTTCCAACACCTCCAATACCAACTATTGAAATGATTGAGACATTCTCTCCATAATTGGAAGACAAAAGAAATTCTATAATTTTCTTCTTATCTTCTTCTCTACCAATAACGATTTTGGGTAAAGAAGAGTGAGTTTGCTCTCTTTCCTCAGAGAAAACAAATGCCTTCTGAACAGGACGCTCATCTAAGTGAAATTTCCTATTTTCAGCAATCCCATCTAATTTGCTTCTAATTTGCTTAATCTTTTGAAACATTTTAAGACTATAAGCAAATGTGTTTGAACTTGAAAAGAACAAGCGTACCTCCTTTGCCATTTTATTGCCAGTCATCACCTGCTTCTGCAAAGCCTTCGTGGAGAATTCATCCAACAAGTCATCAGCATCATAGAATGCTTGTTTGAGAGAATCAACCCAAACTTTGACTTGATGACTCTCAGAGTACTGGTCCTCTGCATCAAGAAGCACAGCATGGATAGTTTCAACTGTGGTCTTGAGTTTCTCAAGCTCATCATTAACACCCCACCACAGCTTAGCCTGTTGAAGGGCTGGAGAACCCAGCTTTTTAATGATTGAAGCTGCGACGTTGAAGAGGATTGCTTCCGCCATTGCTTTCTCAGAGGAAAAGGGTATTGGAAAGTAAATTGGGAAGGTGTTTAAGGATTAATTCTATAGTAGAAGATGATGGTCTGAAAGGATTATAAAGGAAAGAAGAAACGTAGTGCAATAGTAATGGAGTTGACAGGAAATGTAAATAATCCAAAGTCAATAACTTAATTAATTGGGTCCACCTCATGTTGCTGTCGAAGATGCAAATATTTCCACATGAAACTGGACAGAAGTTGTATAATGGAATTTAAGATGCTCAACTGTTCAAATATTAAGTTGAAAAAGTAAGAGAAGTTGCTTCTTATTTTGTGGGACAGAAGACTACAGAATTCTGTACTCATCAATGGACAGATGAAGTTCCTTGCAATCAACAGCTTCTCAAGGCTTTGAAGATGGAACTTCTTTTTGGGCAATTATTGAAGAAATTCTTGAAATTTCATTTTGCCATCAGCATTTATTCATAGTTACATAATATATATACATATTGTCAAGAAAAACTGCCACCGAAAATTACTTGTCAAAAGTTGGCACCAAAACTTTGAAAGAACAATGAAGACACCAAATAGGAAATGGAGGCCAGCCAATTAATAACTAATTGGTTTGAATTTTTTTGTTTCTTGGATGGCTATAAATAGCCATGAAGACAAGGCCTAAATTTATCCCAATTTTTGAAAATAAATTTAGAGAGTTAGAGAGAAAATATTTAGAGAGTTAGAGTGATTAATTTCCTATTATAAAGAGAGAATTAAAATTGTTTCTTCTTTATAAATAAAGAGATTGTAATTCCTAATAGTTTCATAGTAAAATTCCTTTATCCTTGCCCGTGGTTTTTACCCTAATTTGTTTGGGGGTTTTCCACGTAAAATCTGTGTGTCAAAATAATCTTCTCAATTTATTAGCTGCAGTTTTGCTCTAATCCGGTGTCAATTTACGCAACAAGTGGTATCAGAGCAACTGGTGGTGATCCTATTAATATTCTTAGTATGCTCTGTGGTTACAGTATAGACTGATCTTCCACATCAGAAAAGAATTTATTGGGACCGTTGCATAGTTGCTGTTTCGGGCAGTTTCATATTTTGAAAAAAGAAATATACTACACGGAAGAGAAAAATACGAGGAATTTTCTGGTGCAATCCGTTTCAAAAATGGTTGTAAAAATAGAATTTCAGTGAATAGTAAAACTGTAATATCCCAACCCGATATAGGACATATGCACAGTATACGAGTGAAGATACCCATTTAACATCAGAATACGTTGCCAAATTGAAAATGAATATTTTCAATATTCAAATGATTTAAATATAAACGTTTTAAAATAATAATTTTATATGAAAATATTTTCCTTTATTGTTATATTTATATTGATATTGATATTGATATTTTTATTATTATTATATTGATATTAATAAGCTAAACTTATATTGATATTTGACATATGATTTATAAATATTGTTATATGAGTATTTAAAATAGTAGAAAATTATTTCAAATTTAAAATTGATATTTGAAAGGGTATTGGTTTATTATATTATTATGTTAATATTTTTAAGAGAATATTTTATTAAATGAATTATTGAGTTATTATTTACTAAATTGATAAAATTTTAAATTAAAGAAATTGGAATTTTATTATAAAATATAGATAATTTTGTAATTAATATTTGAAGTTATATATTATAATTTTTATATTAAAGTTAATGGATAATATGATGAAATTAATAAAATTAATATTTTGGTTAAAATTACTGTTTTAGAA
Source organism: Reutealis trisperma (assembly GCA_947687605.1). Classification (NCBI taxonomy): domain Eukaryota; kingdom Viridiplantae; phylum Streptophyta; class Magnoliopsida; order Malpighiales; family Euphorbiaceae; genus Reutealis; species Reutealis trisperma. The sequence goes on from CANTUT010000085.1 coordinate 1,414,604, forward strand.
TTTATATGATAAATATTATTATTATTATTGTTATTATAATTAAAAGTTAGTATATTTAAAAAAAAAAAAAAAAAAAAAAAAAAAAAAAAGAAACCAAAGTCGGCAGCCCAAAAGTGGGCAGTAGAAATAGAACTGGGGAAAGAAATAGAAACAGAGGAACGGGCAGAGGGCAGAGAGAGAGAGAGAGAGAGAGAGAGAGAGAGAGAGAGGCGCAAGGGACTGCACGCCGGAACGCCGCCCTCCGGCCACCGCCGACCGACACGCGCCGCACCAGGAGGAAGGACGCCCGCCGCCCCGTCGACCGGTAGAGGCCCGTCGCCTGCAGCCACCGGACGACGGCGCACGCTCCCTCCAAAGTTTCGCCGACCGAAACTTCTAGGCCATTTTCCGACGACTTTCCGATCTCCGTTTTTAACGAAATTGGTATGGTTGAATCCCTTGTGATTCCAGCTTCGATTTGGTATATTGTTTGCTAATTTTAGATAATCTTTTTATTGACCGAAATCCGGCGACATCAACAGTTACCGATGCCGTTTCTACATGTTTTCCAGCGGATTATGGTAAACGAAAGTGATATTTGGACTCCTCTCATCACAAGCTAATTGATGATATCCTCGGATCGTGATTTGGTCGTCGTTGGAATTTTCCGGCGACCGGATTCCGGCGACCTCTGAAATCGACAAATTCGGACAGAAGCTCCGGCTCATTAAACCGAGCCATACGGTATAAATCTCGATTTCCAATTATGTATAGATAGTGAATTATGATTTTATTTGTAAGAATTTAGGTAGATAGTTTAATGGAATTAAGTGATTAAATGAGATAATTGAATTGAATTAATTGTTATTTATATGATTATGGAGTATTATTGGTGATTAAATGGAAAGATTGAAGTGAAATAGTGAGATTTGAATTGATTTGATTGAATTGAATTATTTGAAAGAATGAAGTGAGATGTGGATATTGTATTGATTAGATTAAATTAGTGGTTATTAGTTTGATAATAAGGAATGAAGTGGGCGGATGGGATTAGTGTATTGAAGGTCCGGGTTGGACAATTTGATTGTGATATTGTGGATAATTTGAACTTATGGAAATTGCTTAATCGATTTTACTTGAATAGTATGAAGATTGAAATGTAAAAATTGAAAGAAAGGAGAATCATTCTTTTAAGTGAGTTATTGGAAAATAATTAGAGAAATGTTAAGTTTAGTAGTAAGTATAAGTTTAGAATATCTTAATTTTAGAATGCTAAGTTGTGAATAAGATAGAAATGTTAATGACTTATGCTAAGTTAAGTAATGTGATAAATGATGAAGTGATTAATATATGATTGAAATGCATGTGTAGAGTCTAATAACAAGGACAAGGATATTGGGTAAAGTGCGAGAAGCACTAATCGTATCAGAGTCAAATGTACATAGGAGCAAAGGAGTCCACGGTGAGTACTTAATAATATAATATTCCTTGTTTCATATACTTGAACCTTTATTGTTCCAACCTTAATGGTTGAATTGTTTCTATGCCTTGAAAAGTTGAATGGCTCACTGATATTCCAAAATCTTGATTTCTTGATGAGCTTAATCTGCTTATTGAATATTGAACCGTTGATATAATACTTCCTTGATTATTGAGCCAAAGTGAACCAAACATTTCTTTATGGCACTTTGCCAAATGAGTCTATATTGTTTGATCTTATAGTATGATCAATAATGACAACCCAATTGATATTATATATTATCCATTGTAATATTATATTTCTTGTGCTTTAAATATAAGTCTAAATGTTGGATCACTTTTCTAATTAAAATGCATTGCAATTCTTTGGCATGCATGATATGCTTTACCAATTATTGAATTAAATATCCCTTATGGCACTTGGCCAAATGAACCTTATTGCTTCATTTCCTAATATGATCAATGATGAGAAATTTGATTATTTATTGATATACTATCCATTGAAGTATTTCATGGATGGAAAGGAAAAAAAATGTTTTAATGATATCGTGGCAAGCAGAATACCCCTCTGATGTGGGGCAATACATCAGACATTGTGCACAATGGTAATGAACCTGCGGATAGGGTAAAGAGTATCCGAACCCTAGCTGGGAAGGGTTTATGGCCCCCAGTACGTGCGACCCGATCAGTTGTACGTGTGACTGAAATGGGAGTGAGCAAGGCGTAAGCCGCCACTCAAGTGATAATGATAATGTGGGAAACACACCGTTTCCATAAAGGAAATATTCTGCTAAAAATGCAATAATTACTGTATATGGAAAACTATTCCATAAGAATGATTCTTGATTCGTTTCACTTCATTGCTATAAGAAATTATCACTAAACCACCTATCACTTGCTTACTTTATACAGTTTTATTATGTACTCACTGAGCTCTGTCTCATATTTTAGTGGTTTAAACTTTTCAGGTACAGTCAATGAGTTAGCAAAGTAAAAGTCCCAAGCCCATCCTTCGCTTGGAAACTGTTTTGATAAGTTTCGGTGTTGTAAGTAGAGCTCCATGGTTATTGAAGGTTATAAGGTCCATATGTAACATGAATGGTTATTAATGGGTTAGCATTAATATGTTAAAGGATGTTTGTATAATATGATTAGTATCATAACTGTTATTGTGATTATATATGAACTATTGAACGTTGAGTTAATGACATGAAAGGAAACTTTAAAGGTTTTACAAGTTATATGTGTAAATGATATTATAAGTGGAAATGATAGCAAGTAATGGGTATTAAGTAAATGTGATTAGGCTACGGTCTTGGGATATGGTTCAATGTAATGAATGTTAATTGATTGTGAGTGGAATGGGTTCTACGGGTTTTGGTGCCCTTATGGCTACCCATGCCCTAGGACCGTCGCGGCTCAAAAGGTGGGTCGTGACAAAAACAGTGAGTTTACAAATTGTTGCATGGTACTATTTAGTACTGTAGCATATCACTATAGCAGCACTATAGCAGAATACTATAGCTAACGGATACTGTTCATACACTGTAGTAGAATATTGTAGCATACGGATACTGTTCATACATACAGGTGCTATTCATGTGTACGGAGGTACTGTTCATACGTACGGTTACTATTCACATGAAATAGTGGGAGCAGATATTTGCTCAAAAGCAAACTGTGATAGTAGCAATGGTGGCAAAATTTAAGATTGAAAAGTTTAATGGGAGAAATTTCTCACTATGAAAATTAAAGATAAAGGCTATCTTGAGCAAAGATAATTGCCTGGTGGCCATTAGCAATAGGCTGGTGGAGATCACAGATAATAACAAATGGAATGAGATGGACAGGAATGCTGTTGCAAATCTTCATCTGGCAGTTGTAGATGAAATATTGTCTAGCGTAGAGAAGAAGAAAACAGCAAAAGAGATTTGGGATCATCTCGAAAAATTATACGAGGCCAAGTCACTCCACAACAAGATTTTCCTTAAGAGGAAATTGTACACTCTACGGATGTCAGAATCTACTTTAGTGACGGAGCACATTAACACCTTGAATACTCTGTTTTCTTAACTCACATCACTGAGTTATAAAATAGAGTCATAAGAGCGTGCTGAACTTCTGCTTCAAAGTCTACCAAATTCATATGATCAACTCATCATCAATCTGACAAACAATATAGACAATCTAGTCTTCGATAATATTGCAGCTGCTATTCTGGAAGAAGAAAATCGACGCAAAAATAAGCAAGACAGATTGGCCAGTTCGCAGCAAGTGGAGGCGCTAACGGTGATGAGAGGGAGATCAATGGAATGTGACTCAAGTGGGAGCCAAAATCATGGTAGGTCCAAATCAAGAAGTAAGAAGAACATAAAGTACTACCATTGTGGCAAGAAGGGTCACCTGAAGAAGGATTGCTGGAGTTTAAATAAAAATTCCAGTCCTCATGGAAATATAGCATCTACCTCAAATGAAGGTGAAGTTTTGTGTTATGAAGCAGCGACGACTTCGGAAGGCAGAAAAAGATTTGCTGATGTATGGCTCATTGACTCTGAAGCCTCATTTCATATGACCTCTCGGAGAGACTGGTTCCATCATTATGAACCTATCTCAGGAGGATCTGTGTACATGGTAGATAATCATGCCTTGAAGATTATTAGTATTGGAACCATCAAGTTGAAGATGTATGATGGTACAATTCGCACTATTCAAAATGTGCGACATGTGGAGGGCTAGCAGAAGAATCTATTGTCTGAAGGATAGCTGGATGATCTTGGGTGCAAGATTGAAACCCAAAATGGAATTAAGAAAATAATTCGTGGCGCACTTGTACTTATGAACGGACAGAAAATGGCTGCAAATTTGTATATACTGATGGGAGAGACTCTATAAGAAAGAGAAGCATCTGTTGCTTCAAGTAGTTCAACTGAAAGATCTACAACAGTATAGCATCAGAAACTTGGGCATATGTCTGAGCAGGGAATGAAAATTCTTGTGGAACAGAATCTACTTTAGGGACTCACTAAGGTGTCCTTACCTTTTTGTGAGTATTGTGTGACAAGTAAGCAGCACAGGTTAAAATTCAACACATCAAATTCTAGAAGCAAAAAGGTTCTAGAATTAGTTCACTCTGATGTATGGCAAGCACCAGTTACATCCCTGGAGGAGCAAAGTACTTTGTGTCCTTCATAGATGATTATTCCAGGAGATGTTGGATATTTCCTATCAAGGGGAAAGGAGATGTGTTTTTAGTTTTCAAAGCATTTAAAGCGCGGGTAGAACTTGAATCTGGGAAGAAGATCAAGTGTTTGAGGACAGATAATGGAGGAGAATATACCAGCAATGAGTTTGTTGAGTTTTGTAATCAAGAAGGCATTAAGAGACAGTTTACTATGGCATACACTCCTCAACAAAATAGAGTGGTAGAGCGGTAGAGCGGATGAACAGAACCCTGTTAGAAAGAACAAGGGCTATATTGGGAGCTACTGGTCTAGAAAAAATATTTTGGGCAGAAGCAGTCAACACCGCCTATTATGTGATCAATCGGTCATCATCAACTGCAATTGAGTTAAAAACACCAATGGAGATGTGGATGGGAAAGCCTGCTGATTATTCAAACCTCCATGTATTTGGAAGTCCTGTGTACGTGATGTACAACACTCAAGAAACTATAAAATTAGATCCAAAATCCAGAAAATGCATATTTTTGGGTTATGCTGATGGAGTAAAGGGGTATCGCCTATGGGATCCCACTACCCATAAGGTCGTCATCAGCAGGGATATGATATTTACAAAAGGAAAGCTGCAAGAGAAAGGTGATAGTAGCAGTTCAAATGAAGGTCCAGAAACTACAATGATACAGGTGAAAAAAGAGTCTGATTCAAAGGATTCTTCTGAAGTAATACCATAAATTGAGGAACGAGAACCAGTTGAGTCTGAAATTACAGAAGTTCGACGGTCAACTCGTGAAAGAAAAACACTAGCCCGGCAATCTGATTATTTTGTGGAGAGCAATGTTGCATACTGTCTTCTAACACAGGAAAGAGAGCCATCAACTCTCCAAGAAGCAATGACTAGTTCAGATGCATCTCAGTGGATGGCAGCAATACAGGAGGAAATGGAAGCTCTTCATAAGAACAAGACTTGGAAGCTTGTGCAGTTACCACAAGGAAGAAGGCCTATTAGCAATAAATGGGTCTTCAAGATCAAACGAAATAGTGATGATCAAGTGGAGCGATATCGTACAAGACTGGTTGTAAAAGGGTATGCTCAGAAAGAAGGGATTGATTTTAATGAGATATTTTCCCCTGTGGTTTGACTTAATACAGTCCGAGTAGTTCTGGCAATGTGTGCTACTCTTGACCTACATTTAGAGCAGTTAGATGTGAAAACTGCATTTCTACATGGAGATCTTGAAGAAGAAATATATATGCTCCAACCAGAAGGTTTTGAAGAAAAAGAAAAGGAGAACTTGGTTTGCAAGTTGAACAAATCTCTGTACGGTCTCAAACAGGCGCCGAGGTATTGGTATAAGAGATTTGATTCCTTCATCATGAGTCTTGGATACAACAGACTTAATGCAGACCCTTGTGCATATGTCAAGAGGTTTGGTGGAAGTGATTTTATCATCTTATTGTTGTATGTAGATGACATGTTGGTAGTAGGCCCCAACAAAGATCATGTCAAAGATTTGAAGGCTCAGTTGGCTAGGGAGTTTGAAATAAAGGACTTGGGACCAGCAAATAAGATTCTAGGGATGCAAATTCACCGAAACAGAAATAATAGGAAAATTTGGCTTTCTCAAAAAAATTATTTGAAGAAGATCTTGCGACACTTTAACATGCAAGATTGTAAGCCAATTTCTACTTCACTTCCTATTAATTTCAAGTTATCCTCTAAGATGAGTCCTAGCACTGAAGCAGAGAGGATGGAGATGTCTCGAGTACCGTATGCATCAGCAGTGGGAAGTTTAATGTTTGCTATGATTTGTACAAGACCAGACATCGCACATGCAATGAGAGTGGTTAGTAGATACATGGCAAATCCTGGTAGAGAGCATTAGAATGCTGTGAAAGGGGTCCTGAGATACATTAAGGGGACCTCAGATGTTGCATCATGTTATGGAGGATTAAACTTTACTGTTAAAGGATATGTTGACTCAGATTATGCAGGTGATGTGGACAAAAGCAAATCCACTACAGGTTATGTGTTTATTCTTGCTGGCGGAGCAATAAGCTGGATTTCAAAACTGCAGTCAGTTGTGGCTACATCAACAACAGAAGCAGAGTATATAGCAGCTACACAAGCCAGTAAAGAAGCAATTTGATTGAAAATGATAATGAAAGAACTCAGGTACAAACAGGAAAAGATTTCTTTATTTTGTGACAATCAGAGTACCTTGCATCTTGCAAGGAATCCAGCTTTTCATTCAAAGACAAAGTACATTCGAGTTCAATACCACTTCGTTCATGAGCAAGTGGAAGAAGGAACTGTGGATATGCAAAAAGTTCATACCAAAGATAACCTAGCAGATTTCATGACAAATGCAGTCAATACTGACAAGTTTGTTTAGTGTCGATCCTCTAGTGGCCTAGTAGAGACGTAAGCAACATGAAAATGGCGAGGTAGAAAGAATGGTGTGAAGATCTGATTGATTCTCAATCAAATCCTCAAGTGGGAGATTGTCAAGAAAAACTGCCACCGAAAATTATTTGTCAAAAGTTGGCACCAAAACTTTGAAAAAACAATGAAGACACTAAATAGGAAATGGAGGCCAGCCAATTAACAACTAATTGGTTTGAATTTTTTTGTTTCTTGGATGGCTATAAATAGCCATGAAGACAAGGTCTAAATTTATCCCAATTTTTTAAAATAAATTTAGAGAGTTAGAGAGAAAATATTTAGAGAGTTAGAGTGATTAATTTTCTATTATAAAGATAGAATTAAAATTGTTTCTCCTTTATAAATAGAGAGATTGTAGTTCCTAATATTTTTATAGTAAAATTCTTCTATCCTTGCCCGTGGTTTTTACCTTAATTTGTTTGGGAGTTTTCCACGTAAAATCTGTGTGTCAAAATAATTTTCTCAATTTATTAGCTACAGTTTTGCTCTAATCCAGTGTCAATTTCTGCAATATATATATATATATATATATATATATATATATATATATATATATATATATATATATATATATATATATATATATATATATATATATATATATATATTATTAAGTCAATTTCACAGATCTTATGGAGAAATAATACAAATCATTAATTTTTTTTATGAAAGGTTTATTAGATGTGGATTTATTAAAACGATAATCATATACTCTCATTTTGTTTTCATTGCAATATTTCTCCTTGTTGGTATATATTTTAATGCTGTTAAATACTTTTAATTTTTGCAATTGATTTTTTTTTTTTAATTTTGAGTTACCAATCAATTTAAGCATTACATATATTAAAATTATAAATAAAAAGTAATTTTATCATAATTAACTCGCTTTAATCACAAGAAAAATTTCAAAAAATTGAATATATATGAGATAACATCATATACTATATAAAGTTTATTTATTAATTTGTTAAATTATGCAGTGGATAGTGCAATCTAATACTAAAATGCATTAGTTGTATTAAAATTCTCTATTTTTTTCCCTTTCAAAACACAAATTTTTATCATATTTTTTTTATTAAAAATATTTAGTTGTCAGTTATGTGATAAGAGTATTATAGATGTGTCAACCTAGTTAGAATGTTTTAATCTACTTCTCGATATATGATAATCAATGTTTTACTTAAAAAAAATATTTATTATATATTTTTTAAAAAAATATAACATTAAAAAACTTTTTTAAAAAAATTTAATTTATTTATTGTATCTATTCAAAATTAGTTGATTTATATTAAGCCCAACAACTACTCATTATAATTTTTTATAATTTAATTATTATTGAGTAATAATAAAATAATTATGGTAAGAAAGAATCCATTTACATTTGAATAAATTAATGATATATAGAATGATAATCACTAAATTCGGCTTTGGGAAAATTTAATAGATTTTCATAACTTTGAGTGTGATCGTGATTGATAATTAATCGTGATTGATAATTACTACAGGCGCTTACAAAATTGAGGTGATTGGTAATCTAAATTTGTGGCTGAAATTTTGCCGAGTGTAACCCAATCTCTTCAATATATATATATATATATATATATATATATATAAATGTACAGTAAAGAGAGGAAAAATATATTATATTTTTACTAATTGTATATTTAATTTTAGAATAATATGATCTTTGAATATTATTTGTTAAAATTATTTTATTTTTAAAATTAATATACAAATGTACGGTAGGAGGAGAAAAAATATATCTACTTATGTGCGTATTATTATGCTCTTACTAATTGTATATATAATTTGAGAGTAATATAGTATTTGATAATTATTTATTAAAATTATTTTATTTTTCATATTAAAATAAATCTAATATATAATAGAACTTTATACATGTACTATACTATATATAAATGTATGGTAGGGGAGAGAAAAAATATATTTATTTATATGTCTCTTATTATGTTCCTACTAATTGTATATTTAATTTGAGGGTAATATAATTCAGTCAAGCATAAGAATTTGCCTCTTAATTAATCTGTGGGATAGAGGACTACAGAATGCTGCATTCATCATTGGACTGGTGAAGATCCTTGCAATCAGCAGATCTCAACTCAAGGCTTTCAAGGTGGAACTTCTTTTTGGGTAATTATTGAGGAAATTCTTGAAATTTCATTTTGTTTTTGTAACCCAGGATCCTTAGACAACTGTATTGTTTCTGAAACTGCCGGCAATACAGGTCTGTTTTCTCCCTCACTTCCCTAATTACAATGGAAATCATGTCAATACTATCTTTTTTGTCAGAGATGTTAATACTATATCATGTTCATAAAAAGGAAAAGCATAAACAAACCAAAACTAGTACTCAGAGACATATGCAGAGTAATCAGATATGCAAGTTTTTTCCGCTGAAATTGTTTGTTTTTCACCTTATTAAGTTTGAGGAGAAAATAGGAAGTCTTCTTTTATCTGCAGAAGTTCTGGAAGAAATCACAACACATGAATTTATTAATATAAACTTTCTGTCGTTTTATTTGTTCAAATGATTTTGACTAAAATGCCTGCTGCTTTCACCAGCAGACAGTGTTTTATGTCAAACCAAAAACACCTAAAATTGGAATTAATTTTTGAAAACACTTGAAATTAGAAATATTTTCAAAAAATACCTAAAATGATAAGTATTTTACAAAAAATTCCTAAAATGGTAAAAAGCCCATGACTATAAAGCAATGTGTAGAGGATGATGCTTTGAAAGGATTTTAAGGGAAAGAAGAACCGTGTGGAGTAACACTGCAATGGTAATGGAGTTGACCGGAAATGTTAATAATCCAAACTCCAAAGTCAGTAACTTTATTGATTGGGAAGATGCGTTTTCACAAACCAAGTTGCAAATCTTTTAAGGCCATCTTCTCATTCTCCATAAGAGCATCTTACTATATTTTATATAATATTGCCAACTGCCAAAGTTACGTAGAAATTTCCTTCACAGCACAATCCCAAGTCTTCAACTCTACACAAACTTCAGCGATGGAACGGTCAAGAACTTTCAAGTGTGAGTTGTTCTTTAATTATAAACTTGTAAATTTAGTGTAATTAAGAACAATAATAAGGTATTGCATGCCACATCCACACACCCAGATTTTAGATACTCTGTTTCCCAAAATTCTTTAAAAATTTTTCAATACTCCGTTCCCACTAATTCTCAAATACAATCTCTGTGAATTAATCTTATTGGACAGAATTCTCTGCCCCTGAACCCAAATTTTCAGATTCAAAATGTACCACTTCTCAGTTCTCAAACTTTAAAGAACAGAACGTGAGCTTTTTGATAAGGTAATGATAGTCTTCTCTTGATTAAATAGCTGTTGTTGTAGCTAATAATAATCTTAGCATTATCTTGCAAGTAATCTTTATCTCTACCAGTCCCTGAAAAATCTTAGCCCCCAAAAAATCTTAGCTAATAATATTATTTTTGTTTATCAACAATTATATTATATTTCCCAAATGAGATTATCAACAAAGAACTTGATTGATATACTACAATCAACGCAGTCTAATCATATTGGTATTAATAAAAAAAAAAAATTAATACCATAAATTTTCTTTGGTCTTTAATGATTTCAGGTGGTTCTAATATTAATCTCAACAAGGATGGCCATTCCTATCCCCATATTTTCTTTTTACCTTTCCTATATTTCAAGCCAAATAGCCTTTATTATAAGAAAAATTTAAAGCGAGGGAGTTGACATTATGAAAATGTAGAAGAAAGATTAAACCACGTTCTCACTTCTCTGCTTTAAATTGCTACTCATTGTGATACTCCAACTGGTTTCATTAGCCCCAAATCAGAAAAAATGTCATCGTTGTGGCAACTTTTGATTGGGAATGATTTGACAATTGAAAAAGGCAATAAGAAAAAGAAAATCACAGAAAAGGCACAAAGATTTACGTGGTTCGGCTCTCTGGCCTACATCCACGGGTGAATGCCAAGAGAAATTCACTATGAAAAAGAAGCATACAAGCAGTGGTGTTGTTTAATTGGAAATCCATTGTCCCTGCACCCAAATTTTCAAACTCAAAACATATTCTCTCAGTTCCAAACCTTAAAACAACAGTACATGATCTATTGACACTTTGAAATCGAATGATTCAAACCTCTTCAGACTATGAGACATCTCTATCTTGCTCCTTCCCATGCCTACAAAAGAAAATACCAGAAAATTTACAACATCTAGCAGAAACCTAGTATAAAACCATATTAAATGAAAGTAAATCTTTGAGCTCTAAGAAAGCAACTCAAATCTGAGTGAATTTTTTTTTTTTTCAGTATTTAGGAAAAAAATAACAACATTTTTAAACATTTGAATCAATTATGAATAGTTAAAAGGTATATTGTAGATTTAATTTACTTAAAGAAGTTGATTGCAATGCCTTTTATTTTAATGATCAGAAGTTGTATAGCATTACATCCTGGGAGGAGAAAGGGAGAAAAATTAAAAAAATTCATCGTCAAAATAGACTCTTGGAAACTAAATTGATTCCCAGATGCATATGTTCTTATGGTTAGCACACTAATTCTCACCTTCAACCTCCATGAACAACTCCTATTGGATAGAAGAGAGGATGCTGCAATTTGCAGCATTTTGGCGTCCTGATGATCTAAGATATTACAAAAGAAAAATACTCCTCCAAGCTCCTTGACTTATAGCTCTGATCTCAAATTATGTTGAAGGTGACATTTCATCTTACAATTCATTTTGCACATAAGAATTAATCCAGAAAATATAATGGAATTTAAGATGCTCAAATATTCAAAAAGGAATAAAAAGATATAAAGGATATGTTTTACCAGGCTTGAAAAATCTCAAAAATAGAACAATGGGTAAGAGAGACATGCATCTGCAAAAGACCAGACTGTTGGATATGTTTCAGACTGAGGACATAAGTAAGATAATCTTCCCTTCCGTTTATTCCTCATCATAATTCAAGCCAATCTACCAGCAAAAAATTTGAGAACATTAAGTTTGATAATATTTACCCTAGTTGCATATACTTGATTAGAAGTATCTGATGATACAACCTGGAAAAATAAAACAAACAAGCAATATGACACACCCCACAAGTAATACAAGCTGCTAAACCCATTTGTTTAAAGAATCTATGGCTCTTCATTTCTGCACTTGGCAAAACAAAACTGGTAAGCAGTTGAATCAATGCAGAACAATTAAGATAGATTGATGATTTAACTTACATAAAAATGAGGCGGAAAGAAATAAAAGCTTGAAGAAGTTGATAGATGAGAATAATGATCTTCATCAAAGTACAATTTATAAAGCTACCCAATGATTTCTGCATAATAAAGTTCATAAGAAATGTAAGAAATGGAAAAAGAAATTAAAAAAAATCTTTAAGAAATATTGACTTTAATAAAATGTGAAACTATAGACTAATTTTCACCTTCAAAGTGTGATGGAGGCTGCAGAACGCTGCACTCATCATTGGACTTACGAAATATCAGAATTTGGACTGATGTGAATATATAATTCGGACAAGCATAAGAATTTGCTTCTTAATCTGTGGGATAGAGGACTACAGAATGCTGCATTCATCATTGGGCTGGTGAGAATCCTTGCAATCAGCAGAACTCAACTCCAGGCTTTCAAGGTGGAACTTTTTTTTGGGTAATCATTAATTTGTTTTTGAAACCCAGGATCCTTTCAAGACTTTATTGCTTTTGAAACTGCCGGCAATACAGGTTTATTTTCTCCCTCACTTCCCTAATTACAATAGAAATCATGTTAATACTATATCATGTTCATAAAAAAGAAAATTATAAACAAACCATAACTAGTACTCAGAGACATATGCAGAGTAATCAGATATGCAAGTTTTTTCAGTTGAAATTGTTTGTTTCACCTTATTAATTTTGAAGAGAAAATAGGAAGTCTTCTTTTATCTGCAAAAACTCTGGAAGAAATTTTAGATTCCACCTTTCTGAGAAATCACAACACATGAATTTATTAATGTAAACTTTCTGTTGTTTTATTTGTTCAAATGATTTTGACTAGACTTAATTTCATACCTATAATTGCAAGATACTTAACAATAATGCAATGTTCTATCCTTAAAGTAAGCCAATGTGAGTGATTCAAAATTTTAAGGTGAGAAAGATAGCAACTGCAATTATCCTTCTTGCAAGCACTAGTTACCAGAATTAAGTTTGGACCTGAAAAAATTTAAAATAAAATTAAAAAATTAACTCCATTGATTGAGTAGATGGAGACTCTTATAACTTTCCATGAGTCTTACTTGCAGTACCCTGTACATTAAAGTGCTCTGTTTCACCAGAGAGTCATCGAACTGATCCCAAAGACTCAATAAACTCTACTTGAGTGATCTTGCCCAGAAGAACAAGTTCAGCAAACAAGTTTCACTGATTTTCACCTTCAACATTTATGATTGTAGAGCTGATTTTGTAAGCCTGCAACATCAATATAAAGGCTCATATATATTAAAATCAATATTCTGAGGAACTAATTAGCATGAGCTTATTTAATATGTACTAGAAAAAACAATATAAAGGCACATACTCGAGAGAAGTCTTAGGGATTCTTTGAATCAGAATTCATAGCAGCCATTATCTTGAATATATCTACCATCGATAAAAATAGCTGGAATGTGATTGGGCCAGTAAACACCCATGTTACTGTTACTTCTTGCTGACAGTTGAGGACAATTTTCAATATCTAAATATTGCAATGCTGTGAGGTTGGGCATCCACTCAGGTAAACACATCAAATTAGGACAACTATTGATGAAGAGTTTGAGTAGAGTGGGAACACGTTGAAGTCCCTTGGGGAGGGATACCAATTTTGCCAGATTTTTAAATTGAATCTCTTCAAGGCTTCTAAGGCACTCCCACTGCATAATACCACTTTCATTCTCATCCGAAAAATCAAGCTCATGACAATCCCATATGAGAAGATTCTTAAGGGAGATTAGATGCCGTAAAGCACTTGGTAGACTTGTTATTTTTGGGCAATCTATAATTTCAAGCTGTTGGAGGGAAGTGAGGTTTTGCATCAACTCCTCTGCCAGAAATTCTAAACTCTCTATTTTCCAAAGACTCAAAACTTTCAATTGAGAGAGAGCTGGCGAAAGTGAAGAAGAAGAAGAAGAAGAAGAGGTAGATTGTAACACTGAAATCTTCAACTTCAGTATGTCCTCCAATGACTTCATGCTTGCATTTTTCACTATCAATGTCTCGATAGAATAAATCAGTGGCATTGAAGTCAGGTTAGGGCAAGACTCTATCTCCAAGTAAACAAGACAGCGAAATTGGAGCAACTCAGGCCTCAACCATCCCTTCAGATTAGGGCAATTTGAAAGCCAGAGATCCTCCAGGGAAGGGAAGAATAATTCAGATCCCGACATTTGATTTTCACTCTCTATGTACTCCAAATCTGTCAAATTATTAATTCCCAAACGTTTAAGAAAAGAGAATCGATCTAATGGTGGGAAACGTTGACATTTTTTACAGTTATCAATTTTGAGATCCACCAAATTAGTGAGAGAAGAAACCCAACTTGGAAACTTCAATCTTCTGCATCCTTCCAAAACCAGCCATTTCAGATTTAAGTGAGGTCGTAGCTCTTCTAATGATGTTTCCTCATTATCATTATCAACCTCATTTGGATCGCTATTAGAACCACCCAATTTCCATGCTAATTCCAAGTATTGAAGGTGTTGCTTCTCTTTCAAATTGGCTGCCTTAAATTCAGATGCTGCATTTTTCACATACCTCAGGTTACAGATTCGTAGGGTTTCTCTCAAGTTGTTCAAATCATGTAGTTCATCAAGTCCACCGCTTTGCTTGGATATGCCATTATCTTCTGCCACTATAAACATTGGCAAATTCCTAAGCGAAGTCAGTTGACCAAGCCCACGTGGCATATGAGTCAAACTTACACATCCGTCAATGTAAAGTTGTCTGAGATTAACCAACATTTTCAAATGTTTAGGCAACTGCTTAAGACTTTCACAGCCTATTAGCCCCAGCATTTGCAGATTTTGGAGTTTACTTACGGAATCAGGAAGGATCTCGATGCCTTTATTGAAAGAAAGATTCAAATACCTTATATGCTTCAATTTGTCAACGAAAGGTGGCACTCTCCTAATTCCCAAATTTGACAAGTCCAATGCCCTTAATGTTTTTAAACTGGAAAAAATTGCATGCAATTCCTCTTCTTTAATTTTTAGTTGCCCTAGCATGTTGTATAACCAAACCGTTCGCACCTTCCTTGCACTAGCTAAGACATGTGCAAGTTGTTTAGATGAGCTGTCCCTCAACTCAAACGATAAATGTCGAGTTATTTCATTAACACAAACATTTGAATTTAATATGATAGTCTCCTCTCCAGCCACTGACATTGCAAGATCATACATTAAATCATGCATTTTACATGTTTTAATATTACCCAATGCATCTTCCTTTACTTCTTGGAAGAAGGATCTCCATAAAAGTTCCTTGAAATGTTCTAAACCTATATCTTCAAGATCTTGTTTTGAATTGTCTAATGATTTAATAAATCCTTGTGCCACCCAATGATGCACCAAAAAGCTTACATCAAAAATATAATCTTTTGGAAATAATCTACAGTAAGCAAAACAAGATTTTAAACATGAAGATAAATGATTATAACTCAACCTAAGAGTGGATAAAATACTAGCATCTTCATGATGTACATTTGAAAACTCTTTATTTTTAAAAAATTGCCACTCAGATATTGTATTTTTAGAATACAACAGACGCCCTATTACTCTTATGGCTAAAGGAACTCCATGACACTTGGCCACAATCTCCCTTCCAATCGACTCATGTTCTGGGCTTATCAATTGCCCTTGTTTAAATGCCATATTTGCAAACAAGGACCATGACTCAATCTCTAGAAGACCTTGTAATTCACATATTGAATCTGATCTAATAATCCTGTTGGCAACATTTTTAAGACGAGTGGTTACTATTATTCTACTTCCAGTTGCACCTCCACCTCCAACTAACATGTCCTTCAAGAGAGACCATTTATCATAATCCTCATTCCAAACATCATCTAACACAAGTAAATATTTTTTTCCATTAATTTTTTTATACAGAAGATCTTTCAAAATATTCAGTTGACAATTTCTTGCAGGTATCTCACCAACATCGATAGATTCTAAAATTTTTTCAACTACTGCTTTTACATCAAAATTATCAGAAATGCAAACCCATAATTTTAGCTCAAAATTTGAGTTCACTCTCTCATCATCAAATACAAGTTGAGCAAGTGTTGTCTTTCCAACACCTCCTATGCCAACTATGGAAATGATCGACACATTCTTTCCATAATTGGAAGACAAAAGAAATTCTATTATTCTCTCCTTATCATCTTCTCTGCCAATAACTACTTCAGGTAAAGAAGAGTGAGTTTGCTCTCTTTCCTGAGCCACAACACATGTCTTCTCAGGACGCTCATCTAAGTGAAAATTCTTATTTTTAGCAATGGCATCTAATTTACTTGTAATTTGCTTAATCTTACGAGCCATTTTAAGACTATAAGCAAATGGGTTTGAGCTTGAAAAGAACAAGCTTACCTCCTTTACCATTTTATTGCCAGTCATCACCTGCTTCTGCAAAGCCTCAGTAGAGAACTCATCCAGCAAGTCATCAGCATCATAAAATGCTTGTTTGAGCGAATCAACCCAAACTTTGACTTGATGACTCTGAAGGTACTGCTCCTCTGCATCAAGAAGCACAGCACGGATAGTTTCAACTGTGGTCTTGAGTTTCTCAAGCTCATCATTAACACCACACCACTTCTTAGCCTGTTGAAGGGCTGGAGAACCCAGCTTTGAAACGATTGAAGCTGCAACGTTGAAGACAATTGCTTCTGCCATTGCTTTCTCAGAGGAAAAGGATATTGGAAAGTAAATTGGGAAGGTGTTTAAGGTTTAATTAAGAGAAGGACAATAAAGCAATATGTAAAAGATGATGCTTATTTTAAAGGAAAGGAGAACCGTGTGGAGTCCAGCTCATGTTGCTGAAGATAGCGTTTTACAAACCAAGTTGCAAATATTTTAAGGCCATATCTCATTTTTCCACAAAAGCATTTATTATATTTATATAATATTGCCGACTGCCAAGGTTAGGCAGAGACTTAGTTTGGGATTCGAAAGAAAAAATAAAATTACATAAAGGCAATAACAAAAGTATGAAATTTCCTTCCCAGCGCAATCTCAAGTCTTGAACTATACACAAACTTGGAATAATATTGACTCAGATTATAAACTGAAATAAAATTCGACTCTTGCAATTGAAATTGATGAATTTTAATTTTTTTCCTTTTATTTGTAAGTCGCAGAATTCTAAGGACAATGGCAAAGCTTTAAATCGAAACTAGTTGAATTTTGACATTAAATAGTAACCCAAATATTATTTAAGTTAGGCCTTCAGCAAATTTATATTGCAGAATATTTACCCTCAAGGAATCCTATAAGCACTGTCTAGAATCCTGATACATCTAAAGTCCCTCGAAATGATGAAATTGACTCGCAATGGCCAGGCCTTAATACTTGGGATCGGCCAGTTGTATTTCTGAATACTTGTTCGCACTTCAAGTTCTTAAAAGTGCAATTGCCCCTTACAAAGGGCAAGTTCAATAGAAAGGACAACTTGGTTAGTCGATTCCGTTACTAGTATTGAAATCCAGAGTTCCAACTTGCAAAATCAGGTCTCCAACTGCACAAAGTCTTCTCTTGATTCATTATGTATTCTTCCACAGAGATCAATAACTAATTTTCAGTTGGTTAGATACTTGAATTCGTGATTAAGAGCTGGTTCTTCCGCGATGCAGTGTCAAATTATCAACGCTAAAGTTTGTTGACGGAGACACAAAGACATTACCTCAGTTCAAATCTATACACTGCAATAAATGGAGCTCGAAGGTGCTGCTGTACAAGACTTTAATTTGGAGAAAATGCCTAGATTGTAATTTTTCTGAAATACCGAATTAAATTGCAGGTAAACTCTCTTGAGTTTATAGAGTAATAGTTAGGAAAAGATAACTTACAGCAAAATTAATTTGGTTTTAACCTTGAGTATATTTGGATATCACCTTAGATTTGAAGAATGTGAAATGCTGAAACCCATTTACATAGCAAATGGTTCTCCCACTGTTGCATTCAGCAGAACAAAACCGGTAAGTAATTGAACAAATGCAATGGTAAATAATTAAGATGGCCTATTGATTAGACTTACAAATGATTATGAGAAGCAAAAAACATATTCCTCCATATATCCCATTGAGCAGATCTAAGAATCATCCTTAAATCTGCAAGAACCAAATTCTGCTTCAGGCCAGGACAGAAAGATACACACATTTGAAGTAATTAGTTAATAAGAAAACGTTTAGAAAATGTACCCACAACAAGTGTAGAAATGATTAAAAATTTCTAGAAACTAAAATATATTCTTTTTGATAAAAATAGGAAGAAGATAAGCACCTGTTTATAATATTTCAATGATTCATGCAATTATTCACGTTCAATCTCTACTGCATAATGATGTTAGCTGGGAGAGGAACAGTCAATCAACATCAGCAGCAACACACACACAAAGATTTTGAGTTAGTATCAACCTGATTTGATGAATATATAAATAGTGCAATTTCATGGCCATGGCAAAATTCAAGCATTTTAGAGTGTGTCAATCTATTTCAGATAACTTTACCATGATGAGAAAGGTATTTACCACAATAAATTTAAAAAAAAAAAAAAAAAAAAAAAAAAAAAAAAAAAGAAGAAGAAGAAGAAGAAGCTAAAACTACCAACACAGCTAAAAGGGACTTTTACATAAATAACCCAAAAACTAAACAAAATAATTTTTTGGGCCTCTGATTTTTTTTTTTTAAGGGTGTAAACGAGCCGAATTTTAATTTGTTCATATTCGGTTTGATTTTTTTCGAGCTCGGATTTTGGATCGAGTTTCAAAATCATGTTTAAGATTAGCTAACTTAAAGCTCAAGCTGAGCTCGAACTCAACTCGAGCTCGGCTCATTAATAAATTATAATCGAGCTAAACTCGAGCTCGATTATAATTTATCAAAATACTTAATTTCCTAAATATTTATTTCTAATAAAATAACTATAATGAAAATTTTTAAAACTAATATAAAAATAAAAATATCCAATTAATTGAGCTATTTGCGAGCCTGTTCACGAGCTAAAAATTGAGTTGTTCATGAACCTAATAGAGTCAAGTTGCACTTTGCTCAAACTTGTCTCATTTATTTACCGGGTTTTAAAATAATACTCAAACTTAGTTCGTTTATAAATAGATCTGAATATAAATGAGTTTTTATCGAGCCGGATACTAAGCTACTTGCGAACGGCTTGGCTTATTTACAACCCTAATTTTTTTATTTTGCAAAAATAGCCTAAACTTCTCTCTTCATTTACAAATTTAGCTTCTCTTCTTCTTTGCCTATCAAAGTCATATTCTTTTCTCTTTTCCCATTATTTATTGGTTCCACTTCCTTTTAAATTTAAAAATTAATTTAACCATATTAAATTTTATTTATGAAAATTCAAAATGAATTAATTACTAATCTATATATTTATATATATTTTATAAAATTGTTGATGGGGAAAGTTCAGTAGGTGCACCCAAATATCTCAATTATATTTAGATTGAAAACTATATAATTTATCTAAATTTATATATTAGTTTTTTCCATAAATTTGTATAGTATTATAATTTGTTTTGTATAAAAATTAAATTTATATTTTTAAAATTAAATACTTTTAAAATTACTTTTTACTTGAAATTTTAAAAAATTCTCAAAATAAGCCAACAAAAAATGTGGTAAACAATATACATTAAATAAAAAGCAATATATTTCTTGCAAATAATTAATATCTAATGCAAATTCAGTATGTTTTTATAATATAATTAATATCTACTACTATTTATATAAACTATAAATTTTGAAAAAAAATCACAACCAATAGTATATATAAAACAAAAAAAGTATATTTTTTACAAATAATAAGTATCTAATATTATTTAACATTTAATTTATGAAATACATTAAACACAATTCAATATACTTTCGTAATATAATTAATATCTTCTACTGTTTATATAAGTCTTGGATTTCGAATAAAATAAAAAGTAACAGCAAACAATATATATTAAATGAAAAATAGTATAAATTTAGCAAATAATTAGAAATTAATATTGTTTAATATTTAAATTTATTTTTTAAGAAAATTGAAAAATAAAATAAATGTTAAAATTAGATAATTTTCCAAAAAAAATCATAAAACATTTATTGTACTAACTCTCGCAAAATTTGTCGCAGTTACAGTAGTTTGTTCACAAGTATTGTTTCTTGTTTTTGGTCAAATGCCTTCCAGATTAAATTGAGAGCTGCTGTAGTGGTTATGGTAAGGCAAGTATTAGATTTTCAACGTCTGTTTATGGGCATATAATGCAGGAAATAATCAATGTAGCCAACCCCAGCTAGTTCATAATTGAATTTTGGATTCATAATTGCGTGATTCAATTAAAGTTTCCATTTTTAATTTATTGACAGAATTTTTCCCAATTTATGACATTTTCAGCTTCTGATTTATTTAGCATAGATTTTTCTATTGAAAAAGTATAATTTGGGTTCTTATGTGTTAAAGGATACTTGTTAGTTTATACGAATGGCCTGCTTGTCGTATATGTACAGGCCTTTATTGATACTTTGGTTCTTAAGTGATGAAGGATTACAGCAGAGTCACAATGTCCTGTTCCTTCATCCACAATGATAATAAAGAGTTGAAATATGTTTCTAAATTTTTCCATATGTTTCTATTGTAAAATTATGCCCGGATTAGAGCAAGAACGCAACTAATAATTTGAGAAAATAATGAAAATAATTTTGACACACAGATTTTACGTAGAAAATTTCAAATAAATTAGGATAAAAATAACGGGTAATGATAAAAGAATTTTATTATGAGAAATAATAGAAATTGCAACCTTCTTTCTAAATTATAAGAAGATAATAATAATAATCTCTCTTAAAAATAGGAGAAACACACACTAATGTTATAAATAAAATGGAGAATAATATGAACAAAGAATATAGATAAGAGAATAGTTTTTCTAGTCATTCCATTCAATAGTATTAGGCCTTTTATATAAAGTACAGAAGAGAAAAAAATATGAAGTTTTTCCAATAAGGAAAATACAAGAATTAGGAAGCTTTTCCAATAAGAAAAATACAATCAATACTAATATGGAAACTAAAATATTTATGTATATGAAAAGATATCAATCAAATCTTATAATATATCATAACACTCTCTCTTGATGTCTTTTACAAAGAATATGTCTCGTTAAAACCTTATTAAGGAAAAACCCTATGGGAAAAAAAAAATTTAGTGAAAGAAAAAAAGTACATTATTCTTGTAGGGATTTGCGTCATAACACTACCTCGTTAAAAACTTTGCCAGAAAAATCCAATGGGACAAAATCTAGACTAAGGAAAAAAAGAGTACAGTGCACTAAAATCTTCTCCTCATGAAAATATGATTTCTATCAAATATCTCTTAGCCAACGCATGCTAATTTTGTTGACTAACTTTTCAAATGTGATTGTAAGGAGTACTTTTGTAAACAAATATGCTAAGTTGTCAAATCGTATACTTAATAATGTTTAAGTAATATCCACATATAATAATTTATTTATAGTACTCCCTTAGGATATTACTTGCGCTATGAATATACCTCGTTAAAAACCTTATTAGAAAACCCAGTGGGAAAAAATATAGTTAAGGAAAAGAGTACATTTCATGCGCTATTTTGTCATTGCACAAATTGTCTCATTAAAACCTTTGTCCAATAAAACCATGTGAGATAAAAACTTGACTATGGAAAAAGAGTACAATCATATATTAATTTGCTCCCTCTGATGAGAACAGATTTTAACACGATGTATACTAATCTATGAAAAAATGTTATGTGAAAATCACACTAGGTAAAGACTTAGTACATAAGTCTATTAGGTTGTCACTCCAGCGAATTTGATAGATATCTCTTCTAGAGCTCATATATATAAGAATTTGAGTGAAGTTTATATGTCTACTTCATCAATATTGATATACCCACCTTTAGTTTGTGCAATGCGAATTGTATTATTTTTAAAACATAATGAGAGTATCTTTAATGAGGTATTTCAGGACCATAAAAACCTTTATAAAATTATAATATCACTATATGTGAATACATAGCGAGTCTAAGATCTACCATAATAGAGATGAAACAAATAACCAATATTCGCATATAGACCAATTTCAAATATGAATCAAAATATAATCATAATATTAACAATACATTGAAAATAACTTTTTACACCACTCTAATATCTTTTTGTAGGTGCAAAGTTATACCTAATTAGGAATTTTTCTTGCAAATACAATATCAAGCATAATGCAATTTGCAAGATACAAAAGTGCCCTATATCACTTATATATGGTACTTCAAGACCAAATAGCTTTTTATTATCTTCTTTAGATCTAAAAGAATCTCTATTCACTTCTAATGAGCGGACCACCTATTGGTGTGCTTGAGGAAGAAGATTTATCCATGCAAAAATTGCTTAAATATTTTTTCCATATAAGTATACTGGTGTATTAAAATTCTTTAATAATTGGTCTGCAGGCCGATACAAAATTTCATTTTCTTTAAATTTTTCATCTCAAACTACTTTTCAAATAGGTATATACTTATTTGAGTTTATTAGGAGTCACATTGACATTTAAATCAACTTATACTGCAATAATAACATATACCATTCTATGGTCTTTTATGAATACAAATGGACATAATGTATTATTTATGTATCTTTCTTTCAATAAGAATTTACTCAAAAAATCATACCACATGTCCATATTGCTTTAATCCATACATAGATTTTTGCAATTTGATAAAATATATGTCACATGTTTAATGTGCATTCATTTATGATATACTTAGTCTTTCTGGGACTCTTATTGCTTTCATAAGACGTACAATAAGCTTTTTATTAATTGCCATATTAATTAAGTATTGGAACATGATCATTTCTATAATAAAAGAGTTATTTTTCTCATAGTCAATGATAGAACGAGTCTAGCTCTACTTTAATTGCCTCATTCCATGATGATCAATCATGTTTATGCTAATATTCAGTTATACTTATAGATTTTGAATCCATATTTTCTCTTGTGACAGTAAGAGCTACTGTTGAAGCAAATTCATCGTCGACGATAATTAAATTTCTATCAACTCTTTCCTATATCACAAAAATAATTGAGATCTCATAGTTTTCATTTATATGATCATCAACTCTAAAAGTCATATCTGGAGGATCTAATTGTTTCGTTGTCTCAGTCTGTATCTTATAATTGGCTATAACTCTTTGACTGAGATCTTCCTCTTCAAGAGGCTTCTCTTCAGGAGATTTTATGAGTGACGCTGCTTTTCTTTTCTGTAGATTTTTGTCTTTAGTTCCAATTTACTATCCACACTTTTGGCGTGTAGTGAGATTGATTGATTTTCTATTTACAATTGGAATCACAACCCTTACTAGGGTATTAGCAGCTGTAATATGAGATTTTGTCACTCTTTTAACATCTATAAATGCATTTGGTAGTTAAGTTGCAATTTGTTGCAACTGTATTATTTTGTGAACTTATGGTTCACTCTAACTTGTACATGAACCAAAATTATTTAAAGGGTTTTCCTTCCAATCATAATATTAATAGTACATTGAAGATAACGTTATCAACATGAATTTATTCTACCATTTTTTTAAAAGCTTTTTCAAGGTATTTTTTTTCCTCATCTCGAATGACATATGAATCATATATATTCTCAAAAAGACATATGCCTATGGCTTAATACGCATATATGTTCGACATATATTTATCTTATTGTGTCAATAAAATTAAATATACATATATATTTTTATGCTTTTTGATGTGGGCATAAAAAATTTACATATACAATCTTTTCCCTAACAATGAAATTGTTTTTTTTTATTATTTGATATGAATTTTTTTTTTTTATGTTAACATGCAAAACTTTTTTTATTATTATTATTATTAATCGGTTTTTGTTTTGTTACTATATAAAACAAATGTTATCATATTATATTATTATGAAAATATTTTTGCTTTGTTTTATATATATGTTTTCGTTTCTTGTTATATATTGTTATTATTTTAATAATAATTTGATTATCATTTTTATGAAAAAAAATTATTATTTGATGTTATTTAATTTTCATTAAGTAAATTATAGTTCCTGAAGAACTAGTACCATATTCTAAATTCTAATTCCTAAAAAAATTAATATTATTTATAGTTCCTGAAAAACTAGTATCATATTCTAAATTCTGATTCTTGAAGAAATTAGTATTATTTATAGTTCTCAAAGAACTAGTACCATATTAATCAAATTCTAGTTCCTGAAGAACTAGCGTTATATTTTAAATTCTAATAAAGAACTAGCACTATATTTCAAATTATAATTCCTGAAGAAACTAGTATTATTTATAGTTCCTGAAGAACTAATTAAATAAATAACTAAGGTATAAATTCCTGAAGAATTTTTTGCTTAAGTTCTTGAAGAACTAGAATTATATTTTAAATTATAGTTCCTGAAGAACTAACATTATATTTTAAATTCTAGTTCGCAAATAACTAGTTTTTCAGGACCAAAATTATTTAAAGGGTTTACCTTAATATTATGGCCATACGCAGGTACTTTATTGGCATCCAATTATTCGACGTGTGTATCTTAAATCAAATTTATTAGTTATTCAGGAACATAAAATATCAATTTTTCAGGAATGTCTATTTTATTTATTTCAATACCCGAAAAAGTAATATAAGTATAAATAATTCTTACTCTTGATGTCAAGAGCCATCAATTAACATTGTCTAATATAAAAATTATAATAAAATCAGTTTTTTAAAGACTTGTAGACAATGCATTTAATTTTTCAGGAACATTTAATGATTCTTTAATGAATTTATATTTGTTTATTTTGATTATTTTTCAGGAACTATATAGAATATTAGTTTTTCAGGAACTGTAGAGAATATCAGTTCTTCAGGAACTGTAGAAAATACCAGTCTTCAAAAACTGTAGGGAATACCAGTTTTTCAGGAACTGTAATTATTATTAGTTTTTCAGAAACTCATAGCTTAGTTATTTATTTAATTAGTTTTTCAGGAATTATAAATAATATTAGTTTTTCAGAAACTAGAATTTAAAATATAATACCAGCTCTTTAGGAACTCATAGCTTAGTTATTTATTTAATTAGTTCTTTAGGAACTATAAATAATACTAGTTTTTCAGGAACTAGTATTTAAAATATAATGTTAGTTTTTCAGGAACTATAATTTAATTGATTAATCATTAAATAGTATATCAAATCTTTATAAATCTAAAAAAAAAAATAATTTGAGATAAATGATTGTAAGAGAGAAGAAAAAAAAATGATTTATTCAAATTAATTAGCCCAATATGTTCAAATGATTTCTTAAAAAAAACAATTTGGTTTTTTTTTCTTAAAAAAAATGTATTTGATACGTAAATATTAATAATAATAGTAATTAATTAGACAAAAATTGTTTAACATAAATCTTGAATTTTATTTTTTCAAATTTTTCGTCTTAGCTAGGTTGTAACAGATCACAAACTATCCAAAATTATGAACAATATTGTAAAACGATTCGTGCTGATAACATGTTATAAATAAAATAGAGAACAATATGAACAGAGAATATAGAGAAGAGAATAATTTTTCTAATCATTCCATTCAATAGTATTAAGCCCTTTATATAAAATACATAAGAGAAAGAAATATAAAACTTTTCCAATAAGAAAAATATAAGAAATAGGAAATTTTTCCTATAAGAAAAATATAATTAATACTAATATAAAAACTAAAATATTTATGTATATGGAAATACATCAATCAAATTTTATAATATATCATAACAACTAAATATTTTTATTTAACTCTATAATATTTTTCTCTCGCTAAAACTCTCTCAATTTGAAATTTTGGGATGCATTAAGGGCTTTGTACTCTTGCCTTTTATAAGGCAAGAGCACCGCTTAGCCAGCTAACAAATTGCTGGCTACAATAAAAAAAATTTTCTTCCTTTTTCTTTTCAGTGTCTCCTTCCTTTCGATATTTTTTTTTTCTTTTCCAACATATATGGCCTACTGGCCACTTATGTTGACAGTTTCTAAATATTTTCTTGCATAATGTGGCTTGAGAAACTGGGTACTTATGCTACTGCAATTGGTACTCCCTGTTGCGGCTGCAATTTATTATTTATTTACTTCTTGTTTTGGAATTGATACTCCACAAGGTTTCATTAACGACAAATTGGGAAAAAAAAAAGTTATCATTGTGGGAACTTTTGATTGAGAATTATTTGACAATTGAAAATGGAAATAAGAAAAAGAAAATCACAGAAAAGGCACAAAGATATACGTGGTTCGGCCATCTGGCCTACATCCACGGGGTGAATGCCACACGAAATTCACTACGAAAAAGAAGAATACAAGCAGTGGTGTTGTTTAGTTGGAAATCCCCTGTCCCCTGCATGCAAATTTTCACACTCAAAATGTATTCTCTCAATTCTAAACCTTAAAATAACAGTTCATACGGATTGACATTTCGAAACTGAATGCTTTGAACTTCTTCAAATATGAGACATCTATATCTTGCATCTTTCCATGCCTACAAAAGAAAATACCAGAAAATTTAGAACAATTAACGGAAACCTTAGTATAAAACCAAATTAAATGAAGTAAATCTTTGAGCTCTAGGCAAGCAACTTAGATCTGAGTAAATGTTCTTTTTCTTTTTAAGGGAATATTGCTTATTTTACTTGAAGAAGTTGATCACAATGTCTTTAATTGTAATGCTCAGAAATTGTATAACATTACATCCTGGGAGGAGAAAGAGTGAAAAATTAGAAAAATTCGTGATAAAAATTGTCTATTGGAAATTAAATTGATTCCTAGATGCATATGTTATCATGGTTACCATTCTAATTCTCACCTTCAACCTCTATGAACTACTCTTATTGCATAGAAGAGAGGATGCTGCAATTTGGAGCATTTTGGCGTCCTCAAAATAGAAGATATTTTAAAAGAAGAATACTCCTTCAAGCTCCTTGACTCATAGCTCTGATCTCAAACCTTGTTGAAGGTAACATTTCATCTTACAAGTCATTTTGCCCAAAAGAATTAATTCAGAAAATATAATGGAATTTAAGATGCTCAACTATTCAAAAAAGGCAGAAAAAGGAATAAAGGGTATGTTTTACCAGGCTTGAAAGAAAGAGAGACATGCATCTGCAAGAGACTAGACTGTTGGATCAGTTTGAGACTGAGGACATGAGTATGAGTAAGATAATCTTCCCTTCCGTTTATTCCTCGTCATAATTCAAACCAATCTACCAGCAAAAATTTGAGAACATTAAATTTGATATTATTTACTCTAGTAGCATAGATTTTATTAGAAGTATCTTATGATGCAAGCTGGAAAAATAAATCAAACGAGTAATATGATACGCCCAGCAAAATAATACAAGCTGCTAAACCCATTTGTTTCAAGAGCCTATGGCTCTTCATTTCTGTACTTGGCAAAACAAAACTGGTATGCAGTTGAACCAATGCAGAACAATTAAGATAGGTTATTGATTTAACTTACATACAAATGAGGCGGAAAGAAGTAAAAGCTTGAAGAAGAAGCTGATTGATGAGAATAATGATCTTCATCGAAGTACAATTTATAAAGCTGCCCAATGATTTCTGCATAATAAAGTACATTGAATGACGATAAGAAATGGGAAAAGAAATTAGAAAAAACCTTTAAAAAATATTGACTCTAATAAAATGAGAAACCGTAGGCTAATTTTCAACTCAAGGCTTTCCAGGTGGAACTTCTTTTTAGGTAATTATTGAAGAAATTCTCGAAATTTCATTTTGTTTTTGTAACCCAGGATCCTTTCACAACTGTATTGTTTTTGAAACTGCTGGCAATACGGGTTTATTTTCTCCCTCACTCCCTAATTACAATGGAAATCTAATACTATATATTTTTTTTCAGAGATGTTAATACTATATCATGTTCGTAAAAAGGAAAAGTATAAACAAACCAAAACTAGTACTCAGAGACATATGCAGAGTAATCAGATATGAAAGTTTTTTCAGACTCAGAGACATAAGCAGAGTAATCAGATATGAAAGTTTTTTCAGCTGAAATTGTTTGTTTCACCTTAATAATTTTGAGGAGAAAATAGGAAGTCTTCTTTTGTCTGCAGAAGCTCTGGAAGAAATTTTAGATTTCCACTTTTCTGAGAAATCACAACACATGAATTTATTAATATAAACTTTCTGTTGTTTTATTTGTTCAAATGATTTTGACAAAACTTAATTTCATACCTATAATTGCAAGATACTTAACAATAATACAATATTCTCTCCTTAAAAAAACAATGTGAGTGATTCCAAATTTTAAGGTGAGAAAGATAGCAACTGCAATTATCCTTCTTGCAAGCACGAGCTACCAGAATTCAGTTTGGACTTGAAAAAATTGAAAAAAAAAAAAAAAATCAGTCCCATTGATTGTATGAATGGAAAATCATAAGCCTTTCCAAGAGTCTTACTTGCAGTACCTTGTACATTAAAGTGTTCTGTTTCACCAGTGACTGATCTCAAAGACTCAATAAACTGTACTCGAGTGATGTTGCCCAGACAAATAAATTCAGCAAACAAGTTGGACTGTTTCACCTTCAACATTTATGATTGAAGTGCATAGATTTGTAAGCCTGCAACATCAATATAAAAACACAAATATATTAAAATCATTATTTTCAGGAAATTAATTAGCATGAGCTTCTCAAAAAATATACTGGAAAAAAAAAACAATTGAAGTTGTGAAGGACATACATATATAATCAGCGTTTATGCCATGTCATTGAATAGGTCCATCGATCCAAATATGTGGAATGTGAGCAATCTTGGGCCAGTCAACACTCATGTTACTGCTACATCTTTCTGATAGTTGAGAACACTCTTCAATCCTCAAAAGTTCTAACGCAGTGAGGTTGGGCATCCACTCAGGTAAACACATCAAACTGGGACAACTTATGATGATGAGTTTGCGTAAAGTGGGAACACGTTGAAGTCCCTTTGGGAGGGATATCAATTTAGCCATATTTTTAAATTGAATCTGTTCGAGGCTTCTAAGGCACTCCCACTGCATAATACTACTTTCATTCTCTTCCGAAAAATCAAGCTCATGACAATACCTTATGAAAAGAACCTTAAGTGAGGTTAGATGCCGTATGGCACGAGGTAGAGTTGTTATTTTTGGGCAATCAACAATTTCAAGCTGTTGGAGGGAAGTGAGGTTTTGCATCAACTCCTCTGCCAGAAATTCTAGACTCTCTATTTTCGAAATATACAACGATTTCAATTGAGAGACACCAGAGGAAAACGACGAAGAAGGAGAAGAGGTAGATTGTGATACTGAAATCTTCATCTTCAGTATGTCCTCCAATGACTTCATGCTTACATTTCTCACTACCAATGTCTCGACAGATGAAATCAGTGGCATTGAAGTCAGGTTAGGGCAACACCAGATATCCAAATAAACAAGACAGTGAAATTGGAGCAACTCAGGCCTCAACCATCCCTTCAGATTAGGGCAATTTGAGAGCCAGAGTTCGTCCAGGGAAGGGAAGAATAATTCAGATCCTGACATTTGATTTTCACTCTCTATGTATTCCAAATCTGTCAAGTTCTTCATTATCAAAGTTTTAAGAAAAGGGAACTGATCCAACGGTGGGAAACGTTGGCATTTTTTACAGTTAATAATTCCGAGTTTCACCAAATTATTAAGGGAAGAAACCCAACCTGGAAACTTCAATCTTCCGCATCCATATAGAACCAGCCATTTCAAATTTAAATGAGGTCGTAGCTCTTCTAATGATATTTCCTCATTATCATTATCAACCTCATTTGGATCACTATTAGTATTATCATTGTATTCGCCCAAATTCCATGCTAATTCCAAAGCTTGAAGGTGTTGCTTCTCTTTCAAATTGGCTGCCTCAAATTCAAATGCGGCATTTCTCACATACCGCAGATTCAAGATTAGTAGTTCCCGTCTCAAGTTGTTCAAATCATGTAGTTCATCAAGTCCACCGCTTTGCTTCGAGATTCCATTATCTTTTGCCACTATAAACATTGGCAAATTCCTAAGGGAAGTCAGGTGACCAAGCCCACATGGCATATGAGTCAAACTTACACATCCCCAAATGTAAAGTTGCCTCAGATTAACCAGCCGTTTGAAATGTTTAGGCAACTGCTTAAGCCTTTCACAATCAGTTAGGATCAACATTTGCAGGTTTTGGAGTTTACTTATGGCATCAGGAAGGATTTCAATATCTTTATTGTAAGAAAGATCCAAATACCTTATATGCTTCAATTTGTCAATGGAAGGTGGCACTCTCTTAATCTTCAAATGTGGCAAATCCAATGCCCTTAATCTTCTTAAATTGGAAAAAATTGCATGTAATTCCTCTTCTTTAATTTCTAGTTGCCCTGACATGTTGTACAACAAAACCGTTCGCACCTTCCTTGCACTTGCTAAAAAATGTGCAAGTTGTTGACATGAGCTATCTCTCAACTCAAACGATAAATGTCGAGTTACTTCATTAACACAAACATTTGAATTTAACATAGTAATCTCTTCTCCGGCCATTAATACTGCAAGATCATACATCAAATCATGCATTTTACATGTTTCAATATTACCCAATGAATCTTCCTTTACTTCTTGGAAGAAGGATCTCCATAAAAGTTCCTTAAAATATTCTAAACCCATATCTTCAAGATCTTGTTTTGAATTGTCTAATGATTTTATAAACCCTTGCCCCACCCAATGATGCACCAAAAATCTCACATCAAATATATGATCTTTTGGAAATAAACTACAATAAGTGAAACAATATTTTAGATGTGAAGGTAGATGATTATAACTCAATCTAAGAGTTGATAAAATACTACCATCTTCATGATGTATATTTGAAAATTCTTTATCTTTAAAAGATTGCCACTCAGACATTGTATTTTTTAAATACAATAGACGTCCTATTACTCTTATGGCTAAAGGAATTCCAACACACTTTGCCACAATCTCCCTTCCAACCAACTCATGCTCTGGGCTTATCAATTGCCCTTGTTTAAAGGCCATATTTGCAAACAAGGACCATGACTCAATCTCAAGAAGGCCTTTTAATTCATAAATTGAATCTGATCTAATCCTTTCTGCAATATTTTTGAGACGAGTGGTTACTATTATTCTACTTCCAATTGCACCTCCAACTAACATGTCATTCAAGAGAGACCATTTTTCATAGTCCTCATTCCAAACATCATCTAACACAAGTAAATATTTTTTTCCATTAATTTTTTTATGCAAAAGATCTTTCAAAATATTCAATTGACAATTTCTTGCAGGTATCTCACCAACATCTATAGATTCTAAAATTTTTTCAACTATTGCCTTTACATGAAAATTATCAGAAATCCAAATCCATAATTTTAGCTCAAAATTTGACTTCACTCTGTCATCATCAAATACAAGTTGAGCAAGCGTTGTCTTTCCAACACCTCCTATACCAACTATGGAAATGATTGACACATTCTTTCCATAATTGGAAGACAAAAGAAATGCTATAATTCTCTCCTTATCATCTTCTCTACCAATAACTACTTCAGGTAAAGAAGAGTGAGTTTCCTCTCTTTCCTGCTCAGCCATAACACATGTCTTCTCACGTCCCTCATCCAAGTGAAATTTCCTATTTTCAGCAATCCCATCTAATTTGCTTCTAATTTGCTTAATCTTATGAGCCATTTTAAAACTATAAGCAAATGGGTTTGAGCTTGAAAAGAACAAGCATACCTCCTTTATCATTTTATTGCCAGTCATCATCTGCTCCTGCAAAGCCTTCGTGGAGAACTCATCCAACAAGTCATCAGCATCATAAAATGCTTGTTTGAGCGAATCAACCCAAACTTTGACTTGATGACTCTGAAAGTACTGCTCCTCTGCATCAAGAAGCACAGCACGGATAGTTTGAACTGTGGTCTTGAGTTTCTCAAGCTCATCATTGACACTCAACCACAGCTTAGCCTGTTGAAGAGCTGGAGAACCCAGCTTTGAAATGATTGAAGATGCAACGTGGAAGAGGGTTGCTTCTGCCATTTTTTTCTCAGAGGAAAACAGTAATGGAAAGTAAATTGAGAAGGAAAGAAGAACCGTGTGGGGTAATTAATACAGCAACAGTAATGGAGTGGACAGGAAGTGTTAAGAATCCAAAGGGAATAACTTTTTGCTTGGGTCCAGCACCGGCTAGCAACCACATACATCAATTATTCCCTAATGCTTATATATTACTAAAGATTATTTTGTCGATGTTGTTAAGTCTTGGTCAATATTATCTCTACTTAATTTTCCATCCAATTCCTTCTATTATATTTCTGAATCTGCCATTGTTGTTGCAATTACTTTTAAAATGTTCTCCCCTGTGGGTTTTTGTAAACTATTGCGTAAAGTTTATGCTGTTTAGGACAGCTGCTGCAACGCAAGTCCGTTTAATGTGTGGGAGTACTGTAGTTGTTCATTTGGGTTCAAACGACAGACAGTTTATTCATTTCCAAGACTCTAAAAAGGAATTGGGCTCTTTGAGGCCCAATAATATCATAACATTAGCCCATTAACCAGAATTCCACGCGTCACAATAGAAACTCAACATGACAGAAAAGAGTATCCACCCAACGGTGATTCTTTCTCCGAAGAGATCCCAATAACCCTCAAAAAAATTTCTGTCACTCTCTTGAACTCATCACGCAGTTTCTGATAGCTCAAAAAACCACAGAAAATCAAAGTGTTTTTTCAAAACCCGATGGCAATGGCTGGTCGTTTGAGATCGGGTCTCCCTCTTCTTAACAAGATTCAGAGATCCGATTCACTCTCTGCTTCTCGATCGGTCGTTCAACGCTCCGTTTTGTGTTCGGCTTTCACATCTGAGGTACAACATTTTCATTTGTTTTCCTTTCTTATGAGTTTTTGATTTTTGCGCATCTGATAAATGTTTAACTGAGGGATTCATTTTCTAATTACTGTTAATCGCTTGGCTTGTCAAAACCCTAACGTTGATACTTATAATTGGAAATTAAGTAAATATTATTTTTTTTCCCTTTGTTTTGGCTTTTTCTAGTATCTGATTTTGATTTGAGTGTACTATCAGATGAAATTTATACATGTTATCTAAAGGTTGGCCTTTTTTGTTTTTTCACAGTCTTCAAAAAATTATGCTACTGCATCTGGGCAACAGAAGAAGGTGAAGGTAGGCAACTTATCCTTCTGGTATGTGTATTAAACAGATAATTTTGTGCGTATGTGTGTGCCTATGACTATTCATTAGTTATTGTTGAAGAAAAGGTGGGTTTTCCCTAGATGAATGAAAATCGAATTCTTCTAGAGTGGTTGACTTTCCGACTTCTTAGCATGAAACTTATGTGCCCATGTCCATGAAATGAAATAGACGCTAGTGAGATAACATGCACTGGGTGGTAGAGTTGCGAAAGCTCTGTGGTTTTGATTATTATTTGATGCTAATTGGATTGGCATGTAAATCCATGGAGTTGTTAGTAAATAATAGTTACTAAAAGTCTACGAAATTTAGGACTTGCAGCATTATTTCTTTGATTAGAGATAGGGCGCTAATTGTTGTTAACAAATTGCCCCTTTTTTTTTTTTTTTTAATCATTCTTTGATGATTCTTTCTACCATTCAGGTGCCACTTGCCTTGTTTGGAGGATCTGGAAACTATGCCTCTGCTCTGTACATTGCAGCCAAAAAGGCTAATGCACTGGACAAGGTTGAGTCTGAAATTCTTGACCTTGTGGAGGCTACAAAGAAAAGTCCTACATTTTCTCAGTTCACAAAGGACTTGTCGGTGCCTTCTGATACAAGAGTCGAGGCCATTAATGAAATTTGTGGTCAAGCTAAATTTTCAGATGTTACAAAGAACTTTTTAGGTAAGAGACCTGCTCTCTGTTATCTGATATTTCATCCATCAATCAAGAAAAATCTTTTTTCATTTTTCATGAATGTGAAATTTGAGTACTTTTATCTAATAATAATAGTGCAACAAGAATATAATTTGAAGTTACATTAATATGTGGTCAATCATACAGAAACTCTACTCAGAGTACAGTTATATATTTGCTAACTGATTTCTAAAGGAGTTCACATGGATGCCAGCATGGTTTCTTGGTTATTGCAAGATACATGAATTGAGTGTTAATTACTCTTCCAACTTTCTTTCTTGCATTTTACTAGTTGTGTTGGCTGAGAATGGAAGGTTAAGGCACATAGATAGCATAGCAAAGAGATTTGCGGAGTTAACCATGGCAGATAAGGGAGTGGTGAAAGCTATAGTCACAAGTGTCATTGTAAGTTTGACACTTTGGTTCTCCATTAAACTTGTATTGTTGCTCTGGCACAGTTCTTTGTGTATTTTTTTTTTGTTTTAGCTTTTTCTTTATTTTTGTCTGTAACGTGACTAAATTATGACTTTATTGTTATGCTATAAAGAATATTCTACGTATGACAATCATGGGAATGGAGCCTACCCATTTCAGAATTCCTAGTGATAGGTGTAGGAATGCCTGCTAGGTTGTTTGAACAAGAGAGCCTCACCCCACAACCTCCCAAAAAAGGAAAAAAAAAATTAAATTTTCTGGGTCTCCAGTTTTACTCAATGTGTGCTTAACTTTCTTTTTCTTTGCTATCTTGGATGATTGCAGTTTCTTCTTCCTTGTATATGATTATGTTTTTATTTTAATTTGTTGAATCACATGTAATTTTTGGATCTGCTGTGACTTGATGCGAGTCTATGTACTGTTGTAGCAAGGCCAAATTCACAAGGTTTACAGGGAGTTCCAAAACATGCATCTCTGCAGTCAAATAAAATCTGTTCTTTATATGTTGTAACAATATGAAAGGAAGTTCCAAACATTAGCTGCGTACTGGTCTGTGAGCATCGTTTTAGTCTAATGTTTTTAATGAGCGGCTGTAAATTACTTTCCTTTCTTGGATGGTTTCTTGCCAAATCTGTTACCAACATGATGTAACTTCTGTAGTGAGGTTACTATAATATGGGTTTCCCACTTTTGACTGAGTATTGTTGTATTGGCGTTTTAACTCTCTAGAAACTAGAATTGTTTACTATCTAATTATCTATTGGATAGTTGTATACTAGGTCATTTTTCTCATGTTGATTTGAATTTTTAGATAATTTTCTCTGTTCCCTTAACTTTTGGGTTTAGTTATTAGATGCTTAGGGCCTGTGCCTGGCATTATGTCTGTTCAAGTTTTATATTTATCTTCTTATCACCTGATGCTCTGTAGCTGATCCTTGCTGTGCGTAATAGATAACTTGTGATGTACCTCATTGTTTTGAGAGTTAACTATTCTAATTTATGCCAGCCCTTGCCTCCCGAAGAAGAGAAAGAATTGAAGGAAACACTGCAGGATATAATTGGACAAGGGAAGAAAGTTAAGCTGGAACAGAAGGTATGGATTTTCAACCTTATTCAGTGCTGATGCTATTTTACAATGGAAGTAAATCTAATCAATTTTAATTTATTCCAGATTGATCCTAGTATTCTTGGGGGACTTGTGGTAGAATTTGGGCAGAAGGTGTTTGACATGTCCATTAAGACTAGAGCCAAGCAGATGGAGAGGTTCTTGCGCGAGCCTGTAAACTTTGGCACCCTCTAAAAGGTGGGGCACCTCTTGAGGATGCCTTTATGTCAACTGCCATAAATGCTCTAGGAATGAAAAGAATTTCTAAATTTGTTGCTTGGTTTTCTTATCTTGTAGCCTCCCTTTTCATATGATGGGAAAAGCATCTATTCACAAATAAAAATTTGTTCAGAGCAACCACTAACAGACCTCTCAACATTCTTGTTTTTGGTTTTGTTGGAACTTGAAATATTTTGGAGGTCATAATTTGTTCAAATGTCAAATATCCTGCACATGAATAGAGTTTGTGCCTATTCTTGTGATCCATGTTTTTTTAATGTTTCATCTCTTTATTTGCTACCCCATTCTTGGCAAATGGCTACTTTGTTGTCAACTGTTCCTGGAGGTATCTCGTAACAGCTTTATAAGCAGGGATTGTTCGGGAGTGGAATTACTTGCAATGTGATTTTGATTTTAAGTTTCTTCAGCTGCGAGTGTTTCCATTTTCAATGATGAAGTCCAATTTTTATTCTTACCTTGGTTTTAAGAGAAGTGGAAAAAAATATATATTTTTTTAAAATTTTTTGCTAGGGGCGCAAACAAGATTGGGAAAAAAGGGTCTTGGCCTAGGGTTTAATCGTAGTATTTTGCAAGTTACTTTGTTGATGCACATTTTTGGGATTCTGTAGGAAATTGGCAAACGATATAATGATAGAGCTCTTCTCTTGATATATGATAACTAATATTTCATCTTTCTTTCACTTTTCAAATACTATTAATACTGAATTCCTGTCTGTCTATAAATGTATGTACATTGTTCGCATGAGAAGTGAAGGGATTCAGACCTAACAGGATTTGTTCATCGGTTTTAGTCGGACTAGTCTATATATATATTTGGGTCAAGTTACTTGTATTATAATGAAAGCGAGCCTTATCCCTTTTTTTTTTTTTTTTTTTTTGGGCCAAGGAAGACAAGCCTTATCCACTCCTGTATATAAAAACATCAATTACTGTTTGTGTGTGTATATATATATATATATATATATAGAAAACATAGGTTTTTCATGATTAAAGATTAAAATTACTAAATAACTTATCAATGATTAGTGGTAAATATTCACTGATAAGTTATTTAGTAATTTTAATCTTTAATCATGAAAAACCTATGTTTTATATATATATATATATATATATATATATATATATATATAGGGATTAGTGGTAAATATTTACTGATAAGTTATAAAGTAATTTTAATCTTTAATCATGAAAAACCTATGTTTTCTACAATTCAAGGGAATTTGAAATTTTAAATTTTATTATCAATTAATAATGTGTCTTGCTTGATAAGATTAGTTTACGACTTCTATAATAGATCCACTTTAAATATGTCATTTATTTTTTTTATGCAGTAGAAATATTTAATAGAAATATATTAAATTATATAATGGGAGATAATTTTTCTTTTTTAATATTTCTCGTGAAGTTGGTGATAATATTTTAAGATTCGAAAGACAACAATACGAGAGCTTTTACTTATCATACTCTTAAAGAAAAAAAAAGATCAAAAATCATATTTGATTGACATTTTAAATGTCTCATTGGGAGGGTGGATTATACGCCTTAGTATAATATAATTGCAAAAAATGTTAGGATAATTTAATCCTCTTGCCTTGAATTGATGTCTCAGTCGCATAAAATCCAATTGAAGGGTGTAAAATGGAACTAAAAACAAGGTGCATGCATCTGACAATTGAACTGAACTCTATTATTCTAATGGGGCCAACATATTTTACACAAATTTTTTCCACCCTAAATTCGACCAACAAATTTCCTACCTACCCAAGAGTGGGGTTAAATTTAAACTATCTTGTTCTGTTTTATCCTACCCCAATTTGACAAGTGATAAATATATTTTATTTTTACCTTCTCTTATTTTTTCTTTATTCTCATAATGATAAATAAGATTTATAAATAATATATATTTGTAAAATTTAATTCAGCTTATGTATCATCATAAGAGTGGACAAGATAATAAAAAAAAGAAGATATTTAGCACTTTTAATCTTAATTTTATCTCAATATTAAAAGAAAAAAATTATATGTAATTTTTTTTTTCTATGTGAAACTCATTTCCTACTATTTCAAGTGAATTTTACATGAATGTAAGCCTAAAATGTAAATAATTAATTTCTTGCTCAGATTTAATATTTTTTCAAAATCAATTTCTCAATAGGATGAGATGAAAATAGCAAAACCTGTCCCACTAAACACCATTGTGCCAATCCTAAAATGTAGTACTACGCCTGCTGCATCAATTGGCATTGATGCCACAAAAAGGGAAGACGGTACTTTCTTCCCTTTTAGTATTTTGCACCTTTTGCTTGCATTGCATATGCCTTCCTCTTCTTTTAAAATGATGAACATGTTTTCATCAAGAAAAAGTTTAAAAGAAAAGTAAAAAATTTGGAATTGACAAGCATAACCCTCTTCCCTTTTCTTTCCCTTTGCATGGTTCTCATGACTTCTTTTTTGCTTTTCAAGTCATAATTTAATAAAAATATACTTCACTATATATATAAATATATCACGACAGACAAAAATGTACATTTCTGGATACCAAATTTAACAACTATTTTAGGCTACGTGGTCTTTCTTGTCTTCTTAACAAAGTAGACTCTTATGTTTTATATGTTGCTTGAGACAGTCTGATAAGATAGATTTTTTTTTTTTTTTTTTCAGAACATATAAATATATATACAGGGCAGATTCAGAAAAATTTATTAGTGAGGGCAATATATACACACATAATTTTAACAGGAATATATTTATAATTTTAGAGAGGCAAAGGGGAACAATCTAGTGGGATAATTTTAAATTAACTATTAAAATATACAAATTAATCTAGTGGGATAAGTGTAAAGGATTTAATTGTCCAGTGAGGGCAATTGCCCTCACACCCACATGTATAGATCCACCCCTGTATATATATACACATATATACATAGATATATACAAATATATAATACATAGATATATAGAAATATATGTTTTTTTTTTTTTTATTTTGTGTATATATTATATATATAATGCTTTTGAACCATTTGAGTAACTTGAGAGTCACTCATCACTTTTTCCCCTGAAAATCTGCTTCTTGTCCCATCAAAACACAGAAGATTTCAACTTAGAATACAAAAATGTATATTATTTAATCTTTATTTATATTTTTTTTTTGTCCAAGAATTGACCAAGACTATATATTACACCTTGTAATACTCATTTGGATTGGACAATGACTTGGAAATTTTGACAGTATTTTCTATGATACATGAAAAAAAAAATTTTAATTTTTCCATATAAAAGAAGAAACTAATTTCTTGGCATGTAAAGATTTTGAGGGTTAGGTAAAGAAAGGGAATTTGCAAAGAAAGATAACTATGACAGCACATAAGAAAATGAAAGGTCTTTGGTGTTCTCTTTTTACTTGATTTAGTTAAACAATAATATTCTTGATTTGCTCTTGATTTTTATACATGTGGTCTAGATAATATCTAATTGTGTGCCTTGTTCATCACTTTATTACCAGAATTCTGAACCTGCCGCCAAGCTCTTTAATTATTGCTCATAAGCTGCCCCTTATTAAAGAAATATACTTCTGTCTAGATCATTGCTTTTTATCTTTTTCGTTAAAGAATGTTAATAGAATTTAAATTACTCTTGATATTCTGCAATATAAGATAGATATTCGACTATTAAACTACTAAGTAGGAGCTCGTAGAATAATTTACTTGACTACTGAACAACTAATCAAGAGCTTGTGGAATAATTTAATATAAATAGTTATGTATAGGTGTATCGATTGAGAAAATTTAATTGATACAAAGAATTTGTATGCCTATATTGTGTTAATTTTAATTAGTACATTTAGAAGTTTATTATTTGGAAAAAATTAGTATATTATATACTATATGAAAAAAAATTAAAATGAATAATTTGACTCAAATAGTATAATGATGTTGGGAGATTTTTACAAAACTGAAAGCAAAAGCCAAGAAAAAAGAAATAAGTAATGTTCTGTATCTGCATGTATAAGACAGATATTCTGTGGAGTCTGAAACAACTTTGAGAGAAATTGATAGATAGGAAATTGACGATTTAATTAGGTTTTTAAATAACATTTTACAAATAAAGCCTTAGAAGACACGCAGAGATCCTAATTGGAAATGAAGAGAAAGCCTTGGAAACTTTATCTGTATAATATTAATAAATAATATGCATAGTTATAACTATCTAAATGATGTTACAATTATCTATTAATCTTTACCATTTACTTTTTAACTACTAAAAAAAAAACATGAAATGGACATATTTGCAGTGGTACATAGGATTTATGACCTCTATATGATTAAATTGATTCGCCTATATGAATATCCATATCACTCACAACAAAATTCATTTCTAATTTCTCAACTATTAGTGAAATAATAATTTTTCCGCGATTTGATTTTAAAACCTGTCAACAAAAATTAAAATTATTAAGATATTACTCGGAAATGGGTTGATGTTCTCATTTTAATCCTTAATTTTGTCTTAACCTTTATTGATTTATTCATCTATAATGAGTCTATTAGCTAAAATTCTTTTTAAAAAAAGAAGAGTAAAGGGCAAATATTTCAAGAAATTAATTATTTTGGTTTTCTGCCTTTTGTTATTACACTTCTCTTAGCAGGAAAATGATCTATAGGCTGTAATTTGCTTGCAAAGCATGCTAGCTAGGGTGTTAGCTCACAGTGAGAGACATGCTTGAATGTTATTCAAGAAATATATTCATATCTAATAAACAAAATATAGTACACTAACAGACAAGCATGTAACTAATATATGCAAACCTTTTGAAGAGTACTGAAAGTACTTATTGCATTTTCTCTCTTTCTTAAGCCACATGTATATATATATTTCTAAAATATATAAAATTATATTAAACCTGCATAGCTACAGAGTCAAAAATAAATCTACTTGGTATTGAAATTGAAATTTGTTTGTTGAAATTGTTAGTTAACTGTATTTCAATTTTTTTTTAAGTAAAATATATTAAACCCATCTTCAACACAAATTTAATAACACAATTAAAAAAATGTTTTGACATTATTGCTTTAGTTACTAATAAGAAAAATATTTTAATTTATTTTTAAAGTGAATTACACATACTTAAATTACAAAAATTTAAAAAGCAGTTAACCAATATTTCCAAACTAATTTTTCCAATAGTATTTAAATGGTTCTTTTTGTGTTTTAATTTAGTTCCAATTAGGTTTCTGA
The DNA here is from genome assembly GCA_947687605.1 of Reutealis trisperma. NCBI lineage: Eukaryota > Viridiplantae > Streptophyta > Magnoliopsida > Malpighiales > Euphorbiaceae > Reutealis > Reutealis trisperma. The sequence goes on from CANTUT010000085.1 coordinate 1,455,938, forward strand.
ATCCGGTATTTCACAGTTTTAAAAGCGATTTTAATATTACTGATCATTTAAAAACTCATTGGTAAATGGTATTTTTATTTATTTATTTATTTATTGCAAAAACAGTTTTAATACAATGCTAAACATATTGGTTTATATATTTATATAAATTTTAGAGAGAGTGAGAGGCATGATGATTTATGTGAAGTGGAAGCAAAATTGTTTGTGTCTCACATACACATGATGATTACCTTATGAGTGAAGAAAAATGAATCGAAAAAGACAAGATAGAGTCAAAGACAAGAAGACCAACCATCTCTCTCCTCTCTTTATCTCTTCTCTTCCATGGAGGTCCCCCTCCAATCCGTTTTCCACTCTACCCATCAACCAACAACAAACACACATATATCTCTCTCTCCATATTCATATTCTAAGCAAACCCCACAAACCCATCACTTTCATCATCACTCTTACCACTTCATCAAGCCTCCTTTCTCTCTCCCTCTTTCTCTCTCTCTCTCTCTCTGATCATACTAACATAACATTCATCATTTAGCTATATATCTTTCTCTTATCTCCGTCAAACAACTTAGGCTCTCCACTATATAGATTCAATCCAAAATTACCAACAATGAGAAAGCCTGATCTAATGGGGAAAGAGAATAATAGCAGTAACAACAAGGCCAAGCTTAGAAAAGGGTTATGGTCACCAGAAGAAGATGAGAAGCTGATGAAGTATATGTTAACAAATGGACAAGGTTGCTGGAGTGATATTGCAAGAAATGCTGGCTTGCTTAGATGTGGAAAGAGTTGTCGTCTCCGTTGGATTAATTATTTGAGACCTGATCTTAAAAGAGGTGCTTTTTCTTCTCAAGAAGAAGAGCTTATTATTCATTTACACTCCATTCTTGGCAACAGGTTCTCTCTCTCCCCATGCCTCTCTTATTTAATTAATTTTAAGTAATTTTTCGTGTGAAACCAAACAATTATTATTGTTTAAACGGAAATGTCTTTAATTTTTTACCATTTTATGATATACATTAGGTCATCTTTTCATGCTTATTAATGTAGAAAGTATGTGTGTAAGCAAATTCACTTTCTGTTTTGGCTTGTTAACATTTGAATTTTCTTTAAGATTATGAAATTTTTTGTTTCATTCTTGTGTCTGAACAAGATTTCAAGAGAATTAATGAATCATAGACTATTGATATGTGTATATTCTATTTGCTATTTTTACTCTTCTTCCACCATGGACCTTGAGCATTGTATTAATGCACATTATTTGTTTTTAACAACTTAATTAACGAACAATGTTTCTTCATATATAATGGAGCAATCCTATATTCAATATTCAATCCATACAGATATAGGCTTAGACAAGCCTAACTACCTCAAGAAAAAATCAAACTTTTCTTGCTTACATTTATTCCCCTTTGGTATTTGAGAGTATAATTAGAGGATCAAAAGAAAAATTCTCAAAGAATTAAAGAAGTGACTAATCCAGAAAACTACTTAATTTACCTCTTTAATTGATTTTTTTTTATATAAATTTGACTAAAATTAGGATTTGAATTTAATACCTTTCAATCATGCACATAACTACATCATTGAGCAAAGGGATCATCAATTCCTCTTAATATTTTTTCTATAAGTTTGCAAAGATTTGAATTCAAATGTGCATTCAGATTTCTCAGCTAATCTGACACACCATAGCACCCACATCACAAGTCTTATATATATATATATATATCTTGTCTCCTCCAAAATACAAAATAGTCGGTCAACCTTGGAAATCAGGTTTTGTGTTATATTTTTCTAAATCATTTACTTTGAAATTTCCACATGCATAGTTTTTCCACTTAAAAAACTTGAAAATTCTCATGTTTATATTGGCTACTATTATTTTAACATATAGCACTGCTTTTATTATAAATTATGAGCAAGAATTTATTCTGAATCAAAGGTCATAAACGTATGGTTTTACTTATCTTCTATTCAACTAAGAATGTCCCTGATACAAATATTATATTTTCAAGTAAAACATTTTGATTTTCTATATAATTTCCTTGTCAAATTAATATCACATTAAATATTTAGTTATAACAAGACTTGTAGCCATGATTTTTTTTTTTTAACAGTAAGAAATTATTATATATGGGTTGATATTTATACAATGTATATAAGTTCCTCTCTCTAATCTAGTAAAAAATTGATGGTTCCTATAACATGTAACATGAATTAGACTCCATAAATTAAATCTCGACTAATAAGATAAGAATTAATAAAACTATTTTCTATCTAAGATAACATTAGAACTTGTAGCTAGACTTTTTTCTTTTTTGATAAATTTAGCTTCGATTAAGACTTTAATTCAAAACTTTTTAATCTTATAGTTAATTTTAGTGCCATTAGACAAAGGTTCATTAGAGTATCTAGGCTCTTTAGAGGGCATGGTAGACTATCTAGTGAGAAAGAGAAGTGTGGGTGTGCTTGATATTTCCTTTTCATTTTTTCTATGCCCTTCATAAGCATATATCCATGCAGAAGCCATGCATTCAAAAACGAATGGAGAAGAGCTAATATTAATTTATTACATACTATTCCAGCTGATTTTATGCTGATTATTATTAATTATATAGACATTTAACTTATTTTTATTAAATAATAATATTTCAGGTGGTCTCAAATTGCGGCTCGTCTTCCTGGAAGGACGGATAATGAAATAAAGAATTTTTGGAATTCAACTTTAAAGAAAAGATTGAAGCTTATTAGTAATAACAGCACCAACAACAACAACAATAATAATAATCCTTCCACAACTTCACCAAACGAGAGTGATATTTCCTCAGAGCCTAATACAGATGTCGTTTTAGGAAATATCATGCCCATGCATGATCATGACCTAATGACAATGTGCATGGACTCATCTTCTTCATCATCAGCATCCATCCAAGCCATGGTTGCCGGAGCTGGCACAGGAAACAACCAGTTTGATCCTTTCTCAGTTCTTAATAATAACCGGTTTGACTTGACTGGAGCAGCAGCTCCAGCAGCCGGTTTATTTGACATGCCTACATGCTTAACACAGGTGGCTATGGGAGGAGATGGACTATTATTATATGGTGATTATGGGAATATTAATTTAGAGAGTGATGATCATCGTAAAATAATGGGGTTAGAAAGGGATCATCTTTATCTTCCTCCATTGGAGAGTAGTAGAAGTTTTGAAGAGAAACAATCAACTCAGCATTGGTACGAAAAAGAAGAATCTGACTGTTTAATAAAAACAAAGCATAGTGATGGTCACAACGGATGCTTACGCAATGAGAACAAGAAGAATCAAAGTAATAATAATAATGCTGTAACTAATCACAGCATTATTAGCATGAAAAGCAATAACAGCCACTTGAATAATAATAATAATATTTGCTTCAATAACACTGATCATCATCATCATCATCAGAGCTTCAAAGTAGAGGATATGTATGGATTTGAAAGTCATTTGCAAGGAGCTGGAGAGAACATAAGATTGGGAGAATGGGATTTGGAAGGTTTGATGGAAAATATTTCTTCTTTTCCTTTTCTTGATTTCCAAGTTGAATAATTAGCCACCCTCTGAACCCTTTAAAGCCCCTTTCTCTCTCTCTCTCTCTCTCTCACACTCTTTTATTCATATAAAAACCTACTTCAAAGCCATAAATATGTCCTAGGAAATTTTGGGCATAAATTCTTTTCCAAATCATCTAAAAGAAATTTCTCAAAAACCCATTCTTTCTCTTTTTCTTTCTTTCTTCAATTATACATGTTTTTTCTTGTTTTTTTTTTTTTTCTCTATATATACTATTTTTTTCTTTACTGTTGGGGAGGGCTGCAATAAAATAATAATGGAAAATATGGAGAATATAGGGTGGGGCTAGATATCAAGATTCTTGTATAAGAGTAGTTGAGTAAATTTCTTTGCGAGGCATCATTTTTCTTGGGACTGATTGGTGAAAATTAAAATCATCAGTTCCCATGAAGAGAAATGTGAATAGGAAATAAAATAGTGGAGAAAGTAGTAGAAGAGAAGGAAATAAAAAGATTAGTTGGTGAATTGTAATTAGTTAATTTCATGTACAAATTAAGAAAAAAGGAAATAATAAGGAAGTGGAGGTTGTTATTAGTGCAAGTTCAGAAGGATATGATACACACTTTGTAAACACAAGTTAATAAGAAATTTCATGCAATTTCATTTCTTTCTCTTTCCCCCTTGATACATAATGGTGTTAGTTCAAATTGCAATTTTTTCTTGATGACTCAATTTTTTTTATTATCTTATAGTATCTTCAAGAATGTTTTTTATTTTAAAGAGCATCTTTTACATAAATAAAGAGTATTTTAATAAATTTTTAAATGTGAAAAGTGCAATTTTTTTTTAAAGACAATGAACTCTTTAAATTTTAAATTTGTTTTTTTCCATAAAATATTAATAATTTTAATTTTTTTTCCCTATTTTCATTTTACTACATTCCCATAAAGCAATAAATGAGAGAAGTAATTAATAATAGCATGGTTAGAGTATCTTAATGGTATTTTTTATTTCAAATAGCATATTTTGATCAATAGAGATCATCTTACTTGATAAAAATTATAAAATTTTATTTAACTCCAATAGATTCTCCATATTTTGCTCTTTATTTTATTTTATCTCATAAATATTAATTATTTTAATTTTTTAAGTTTATTTAATAGAAAAAATAGTACTAAAGTGCATAGAAACTTGTATTACTTTAATTAAAGTTAAAATAAATAGTAATATATGGCTTTTTAAATATAAAGAGTTAAATCAATTATTTTTTTTATTTTTAAAATAACTCTTTATAATAAAGAGTTAACATAGCATTATGATATTTATTAATTGTCTTTGAATATTAATATTTATTCAAATAGGAAAATTTTAGTTTTCAAGAAAGAGAAAACAATAATGTTTAATTCAAATATCATTCTCTTCATCATTAAGATTTTTCCTTAATTAGAACCAGTTTGAACATTTAATAAAGAAAGAAAATTAAGTTTCATAGATAAATTTTATGGTTTTGAAAAATTTTTCTGTATATTTTATAACTACATAGAATTAGTTGCAAGATATATTTCTTTTCCCCATGTAGTTCATTTAATCCAAAAAGAATAAGCAAGTCAAAATAAAGGGTTTTAGTTATAATTAGGGTTTGATAAGTGGGATTTGACAAGGTAAGCTTACCAATTTATGTCATGTTCAATTGGTTGGTTACAAGGTTAGCATCTTATTAAGCATTTGATCAATTATGTATTATAGCCCTTCAATATGAAGCATTTGAATTTTGATGATAGATATATATAATATTTGATGCTCATTAGTAATTAATTTTGTATGTTTGATAATGGATTAATTTCTTGATGCAATTTAACAATATTGTAGCTAAATTAAGACCACATATTTTTTTTAATTTTTTATTCTCTATTTAGAGAAAATAACTAATCACAAAGATTTTATGTAGAACAAATATAATAAGGACAAGAATTATGAATAATGCTTGATTTTAATATAAGATCTAATTAATTAAACTCATCTGGATCAAAACAAAATTAAATAAAACTAATTAATTTTAAACAAGAAAAAGAAAACGTAAAAAAAGGGGGTCATTCATTTTACAACAAATGAAAAAAACATGGAAGATATTCTGTTAAATAAATGAAAATAAAATAATTTAAGAGAAAATAAAATAGAATAAATTAGGAGACGTTCATTTAAATAAACAAATTTGAAGAAAATAAAAATGTTTAAATTCGACGCCTGAGAGATTCGAACTCTCGCGGGGAAACCCCATGTACTTAGCAGGCACACGCCTTAACCACTCGGCCAAAGCGTCGAATTGATAGTGAGACATTCAAGATACTTAATTGTATTAAAGACAAATATTTCCGGGTCCTCTTTATACAAACCAAACCCAAACCAGCCCAGCCCAAAGTTGGAAGTCCAAAGATTTTCAAGGTACAACCCAGGATAAGTTTGCACATTTTTATCATCATCCTTTTCTATGTATATATATATATTTTTTTTTTTTTTGAAATACAGAAAGTACTTTATGACTACTCTTATTACTTTAGGACCTATAAATTTAACATTATCATGTACTATTGATGTGACCCCCACGTGAATTTTGCAACCACATGATATATGGATGCTCTGTTAGCACTTTTATATCATATAAACGCAACATCAACAATGTTTGATATTATGTAAATGTCATATTAATATTCTTTAATAATGTTAAAATTGTAAACTCTAAAATATTAACAGTATAACAGTAAAAATATGAAACCTCATTTTACCCAAAAAAATTTCACAAATCTCAAAATAAAAATGACTGTAATTACATAATATTTTTGTTATACTTCTCTTTTTTTTTCAAAGTATATTTGACTCCCACCAAAATTTAAATTCAAGACCTCAAAACAATCCTAATACCACTACACAAAAATCTCATCAATTCATTTTTTAGTAAAATTTGAATTCGTAACTTTTGATTATACTAAAATACATTCCTTTAGGTATACGAGTAATATTATACAAACTAACACTTTTGTAACAAGTTATTATTATAATTGATGGACATTATTATTTTAAAAAATACTTTATATAATATATTTAAAAAAAAGAAATGTGGCAAATAAAATAATAACACGATAATTGAGATAATAAGTAGATGTAAAAGTATTTTTATTATACAATTTTTTACTTGAAAGATTTATTCGATTCATCATATTTAATTTTCACCAATTAAGAAACAGACAAATAAAAAAAAAATATGAATAATGTTTCATCATGGTGAAATCTACAAGTCTTGGTCTTAATTTGTTGCAAAAGGTATATATCCCACTTTTCATACGATTGTACAGTGTTCAACAATGGGGTTAAAACCATGAGCACCCATACCCTAGTAAAAAATAAAATAAAGAGAATAAGTATAATCGTATAAAGATTAATTATTAGAAGATGTAATTCTGCAAGTGAGATCTATTTTTATGAAAGAAAGGGTATGTATTTGGTAATGATGATCGTAATAAAGAAGTGCTATTCATAATGTCTTGCCATAAAAGCAAATAAAGCTGCTCCTATTTAGATTATAATTATTCATCAATGTTCTTCTCACTATTACCTGCAATCATGACTACCATATATATTTATATATTTGTAAGGACATTCTTCTATTTCAATCCATCATCTCTTCAAAACCAAGGGATTTTTTCAATTTATTAAATTTGAATCTTTTCTGTTCATTAATCATCAAATATCTCTTTCTAATAGTCTTGTAGAGCAATTTTCTTGATCAATTAATATTTTTACCAAACAAGGCTTATATACATTTATACATAAGGTCCATTAATATCATATGCTCAATTTCATAAATCAACTAACTATCAATCATGTTGCTTTGTCTCTTCATCATATATATACACCCAATGAGGAAGCAAGGGGCCACTTCTAAAATTCAAAAATTTTTAGTGTAAAATTATGAAAATTTAATCATATTTTATATTTAGCTTCTTTATTTCAAGTGAAAAATTCTTTAAATATATATAAATTAGCTTAATTATATATATCAGCTAAATATAAATTATAATAAAAAAAATTTGACCCTAATAAAAAAAATTTTAACTCCATCACTGTATACACCTTCATTAATCCTGCAATATATATATATATATAAGTTAATTACCACTTAATTGGGAGCCCTTTTGACAAGCTTGCGGATGTTAGATGTATATTTTTTTTTTCATGTGAGGAAATATTCTTAACACCTTATGCATATGAGTTCAAATTATGTAAAAAATTTTGAATTTCAATTTAAAAATTAAGAAAAATCTTCTCTTTTATTTAATATTGAATATAATTAGTAAGACTTATTAAATGTAGAATTTAAACTAATGAAAATAAATTCTTTTTTTTTTTAATAAATTTAACTCCGACAATAGTGAGAACTCACAAATCACAACTCTAGAGATTACTTCAATACTAATAAACCAAAGATTATGATAAACTAATAATTTCCATTTAACTATAAATTATGAAAATCAAATATAATTAATCGACATTATTTATAAAATCAATAGTACAATTCAAGCTTTCAATGAGTATAAGTTTATTAAAAACATCAGTGATTATATGAAATTCTTTAATAAAGTAAAGAAAGTAAATTTAATATGATATTCAAGAGTTAATTTCTATTTGTTTTATTGAGATGAATATCAAAAATTTCTTATTAAAAAGAAAAATAAATGTTAGGCAGTGTTGAGTTTTTAATATAGTTTTGAGAGAATTAATTTTAAAAATTAACTTATTAAGGTTGGAAAGTGTATTTCTATATTAATCATTTAATATGTTTATATTTAATTAATGTGAAAATTAATTTTTTTCCCATATCATATTTTTTAATAGCTCTCTCGAGTAGCAACTGCGTAAAAGTAATTTTTTATTAAGCCCAAAAGAGAATGTAAAGCTTGAGAGACACCTCATATTAGGTGAAGCAATTGAAAGTTCTAGGAAAACACATACCAAATGAAAAAATAAATTTGAAATATGAGGATAAACCTGTATCGGACCAAAAAAGAGAATTGAACCCAATATGATTTCTAATATAACAAGATGTGGTAATGATTGATTAGATACTGATACCATATTGAATTTTTAATATAGATTTGAAAAAATAAATTGCAATCGATAAGCACCTCTATTTTACATTTTCAACATGTCAAAAACAAAAAAAATAAAGTTAATATTCTATAAAAGCATGACGCAGGTTAGGAGAGGCAAGGTAGGAGTGGCGGGCTATTTAGCATTTTCTAATCGCTTAATATATTTGTATTTAATTAATATAAAAATTTTTTCTCATACCATATTGCTTAATAGGCAGTAATCAAATAATCGAACATATAATTGAGAAGACCAACAAAATAATTATAGGAGTGTGTACAAAGCATTGGATAGAAATTTTTTTTTTTTTTTTTATGTACATACATATGTATATAAAATTAAACACAATCAAAGGTAACGAAAGGAAGTGCTAAAGCGTGATTACTTTGTCATCATTCCTATGATATGTAAAAGACAGAGACAATTCGGTGTAAAGCAAATGCTACAAAGAAGGTCTAGGAAATAGAAATCTCCCGTAATTATCGGTTTACATTTTCCATCACAATTCGGCTCCACTTACCTTCAAAACCATCATTCCATTAATTTTATTTTTCTTTTACATAAAATAATATTAATGGAAAGATAGATATTAGGGTTTGAATTTATGTACCATAAAATAGACATTCAATTATTAAACTATTAACTCAATACTAAATAGATGAATATCTATATATGTTAAAGGTTTGTATCTTATTAACAATTTTTTTTTTTTTTGAAAATTTTTAAAGAAATTTAATTGAAGAACTAAAGTTTTTTAAAATTTGAGTATTGGGATTTCTTAATCCCAAATCTCTCTAGAGAAAAGAAAATGTAATTTTATTTTATAACCTTTATACTATGAATCAAAAACTTCATGTAATTTTTTCTCACAGCAAATATATGAGTCAATTGTAACTAGCTAAGTAGTTTTAACAATATGTAAAGTGATAATATTCATCTTCTTTTTGCTAAGAAATCAAGTAAATTGAATATAAATTCAGGGAAAATTCATACATAAATATAAAACAAAATCAAACCAATCAAACGCGTATACAATGGAATTTTCAATATAACAAAATTTAGGAGAGAAAATAGTCTACAATTATAAGAGTTTAAATATAAACTTCTTTATGCATGTTTGATCATTGAATTGCTAGTCGAATCACATCTATTACTATGTTTATTATCATCTTTTTTTTTTTTTTTCTTTTGGTCATGTCCCTTTAAAGAAAAGAAAAGAAAAGATAAAACAAGAACAATTGTTTCATTTATTGCTTTAATGAGTTTAATACTTGCAAATTGGCCATCTTATACGCTAATAAAATCCGTTATAGCATAGAGGTATGGTGGTCAAGAAATAGGCTTTTCTAACAAGCATTATGATTATCAACATTCATCACATTTTCAAAAGCGGTCTTGCTTTTGCCCAATTTACTATATAACAAATCCAAAGCAACCATCATATATTATATATCCAATGCGCCCAAAATATTTTGTCTAAAAAACTCTTTTCTAAAATTCTTTTTATATGAATGCGCTAAGAACAGAGGTGAGGACATAAGAGGTGAGGACATACTGAAATATTCCAATTAGATTTATATATATTTAATATGGACGTCAATTTTTTTTTTTTTTTTAATTTGACTCTGTCTAGATTTAAATTTTTAACCTCCCAATTTTAGAAGCTTTACAGAGACGATTTTAGCATTATTAAACCAAAACTCAATTATAGTCTCCACTCTCCAATATCCTTTAGTTAGCCTCACAGTAATTCTCACAAAGCCAATTTAAGCTCTAAAGTTCTTTATAGCCAGTTTATATAAAAACCCTCCAAAGCCACACCCCTTTCTTGTCAGAAACGCCCACCTCTCTGTTTCTGTCTGTGAAGCATAAACACAAACAATGTCTACTCACAGAAAAATGGATAGCGAAGATCAAGAAACGTTGTTTCACTCTTACCCATGTGCATACTTTGTTCAAAGCCCCTCCACCATTTCTCATGCAAACAGTTCAGAACTAATCAAAACCCACAATCTTGAATCCACATTTCACTCACCATCAAGATCTGATACCAATATTCTTGTTAACAAGAACCCTGAAGTTTCAAGATTTACTCTGTCTCACTACTCTTCTTCTCGTGGCTCCAATAACTCTTTCTTGAACGAAAAGAAGATTAATGAGAATGATGAAAAGGGTGTCAACAGTTTGATCATTGTTGGTCATGAACAGGAAAATGAAGATGATTATGATGATGAGTATTACTATGAAAGAAAAGGCGGGTGGTGGTGGAGATATTGTTCTTTTAGAAGAAGCTCTTCCTGTGCCTGGGTTTCTTTACAAATTTTTTGGAGACTTTTGGTGAGTTTAGGAGTTGCTTTACTTGTTTTCTACATTGCAACTAAACCACCACCTCCTAAGATGTCTATCAAGGTACATGATCTATTTCTCTATTGTTTCATTATGTTTTTTCTAGTATATTGAAAATTGTTAAATAAAAATTAGTGATTATCAAGGCTAATTAGTCTTGGATTTAGTGATATTTGTCGTTTTTAAGACTATAAGATGGTCTTTTTTGACTTTTAGTCAAAATATTAACTAATACTTGATCGGATTAATATTACCCTATAATATCACTTACATAGTATAAGAAGATTTTTCACTTTTTATACTTTTAAAAGAACATAACTTTAAAAGAATAAGAAACCAATCAGATCACATTCGATTGGTTTATAACTTTCAATTTTTAAATATATATCAAGCTTAAATTACATAAATTAGATATTATTTAGTATTTAGTTTCAATCCATCACATTACAAAATAAAAGACCCATCATATTCTATTATCAATGTTTAAACTCTCATGGGGTTTAAGTTACATGAATAGGATAGCATTTAGTATCTAATTTTTTCAAGCTATGCATGGCAAATTGGAAAGTTTAAGAATATGGCTAGTAAGTAAATGTTGAAACATTCATCTTATAACTCAACAGATTAAAAGTTTTAAATTCTCATAACTCAACAGATTAAAAGTTTTAAGTCTTAAAAATTTGGCTGTCCAATAGAGTAGGGAATTGGGAGAATATAACAAATTCATGTGAACTACAGAACTCCAGCTAAGACCCCTGGCCCTTGAGCACTACATGTCATTTGATGTGGGCCTAAGTATTTGACTAACTTGGCTCTAAATGGCTACATCAAGTGTTTAATCAAGTCACCAAAAGGCTGACTGTCTGTGTTTTAACAGCCTTATAACTGATGGGCCCAAACTGGCACAACAACATGGGAAACTAATTGTATCTGCATAGAATTGTTGTTTGATATGTCAAGTGGAGAAAATAATTGAGGATGTACTGCAACATAAAAATAAGGAAAAATTACATCAATGATTTTAGTGTTTGAATTTAATTTTTTTTTTTCAATTAAGTGTTTGATCTTACAGTTTCTATACAATATGATATCTCTAATAGGTTTTACAAATTAAAATGATTATATACCTTATTTTGAACATTAAATTTACTTAAATATTTTCTTTTAAAATTTCTCTACTTCTTTTCTCGTGGTTATTCTTTTTTAATTTATATTTGCTTTCTAAGAAATAAAACTATAAATAAAATATTTTATAATTATTTTTCTCATTAAAAAATTCTCTCCATTTTTAAAAATAAAATAAAAATTCAATCATTAAATTAAATTCATTTCTATTTTTCCATAATCATCAAATACATTAAAAAATGAAATAACGTATTTGAAAAAAAGTACAATAAAGAATAAAAAGAGAATAAGAAAAAAAGAGAAAAACATAAATTAAATGATGAGAAATAAGAGTATTTAAGTCATTGTAAGATATAAAATGAGTAGTATAATCACTTTAACCTTTAAAACCAGTTATCAACAATAAAATGTTAAAAAATTACCAGTTTAACACTTAATTGAACAAAAAACAAGTTTAAACATCAAATAGCAAAAATTAAAAATTTTATACAATATTTATGTATTTTTTCCTAAAATAATGCACACTACAAAATTAAAAAAGGATGAATTCTACATAAATTTAAAAGATCAATAATGCATGTATATCAAGTATATTGAATACTCTCCTGACAAAAGAACTTATTCATAATATTTATAAGCCATTGTCAATAAAAAAAATTATTAGAAGGAAAGAAATCTTAGAAATATTATAAGCCATTGTCAAGAATAATTCTGATTTTATATGTTATAAGAATGTGTTGCAGATAGCAGGAATCAGGCAATTTGGACTAGGGGAAGGAATAGATGGCACTGGTGTTACCACTAAGATCCTGACCTGCAGTTGTTCAATGCATCTTTTGATAGAAAACAAGTCTAAGCTATTTGGCCTTCATATTGAACCTCCTACACTGCAAATGTTCTTTGGTCGTCTCCCTTTTGCAATCTCTCGTGTAAGAATACTGTTCTCTCAATTAATATTTTTTTTTAACCATTAGGTGTTCTTGAATCAATTTATACATCTATCAAATAATAATAATAGTTATATATAATGAGTCCATATAGTATGTATACAGAAAGCAAAAGTTGTTGCTCCTAAATTGAGTTTGACAGTAAAAATATATTTGTTAAACCGCAATAAAATGTGATATAATATAATTAAATACATTTTTAGTATAAATATTATACTAAAAATGTATTTGATTACATTATATTTCATTACAACCTACCAAACACTACTTAAGTATGCATATCTCAATTTGGTTAAGATTTCAATTTCAAATTCCCCAAAGTAGATAGAATTATGCAACCCATTCATCAGAAAGCTGCTTAATTACAGTCAATTTATATGTGAAAACTAATTTTTGTGCATGTATGAAATGTGACATTAACATCGCTGCAGGGTTCAAAATTGTATGCTGAGAGCCATAGTTCATCACTATTCCAATTATACGTGGGAACCAGAAACAAACCAATGTATGGAGCAGGAAGAACTATGCAAGACATGCTAGAATCAGGAAATGGATTGCCAATTTTAATTCGTGTAAGCCTGAGCTCATATTTTCGAGTCGTTTCGAATTTCATCAAGCCAAAATATAATCACCATGCAGAATGTCTGCTACTCCTAAATAGTACTTATGATAAGAAAAGTCGAACTCAAGCATTTAACAGCACTTGCACCATTTCTTAATTTAATTTTGTTATATACAGTGTGTTCAGAAATCTCTGTTTTGTTAAGTATGTGAGAGTTTTAAGAATAGAGAAATATACTTAATTGTAAGAAAATTGAAAGAAATATATGTGTTTGCAAGTATAATAAACAGTATATGCAGACATGTTTAATTTTGAGATATATAATTTTAATAATGCAAGATTTTAGTGTTATAATTAAGAAAGTGTTAATGACTATATTAAGAAAAAAGAAAAGAAGAAGATTTACGTGGTTTAGCTAGAGAGTCTATGGCAACGGACCGAATCTTCTTCACACTCTGTATTATGCACATCTCTGCCCTCGTGCTCACCATGTGTAACAAGAACTAATTTCACAAAATTTTTTTAATAAATATTTACATTAATTAGTTTTTCTAGAGAATTATGGTGTTCATTATATGGAACTTTAATTGCACAAAGAAATCACATTCACTTATCAATCATTATTTTTTTTAGAGATGGATGTTTAATTAAACCCTAGAGTGTCGCAATTTCAGTATTGAATCACCTCTAAGTTATTGGCTTATTAGCAATCAAATTTGACCTAGAGTGATGGTATTAAGCGCATATAATCATTTGTTCCTTGTTTAATATCCAATCCTAAGCATATGCAATTAAAAGTAGTCCTATATTGATTGAAAATAAATAATATAAATGGTTAATATATAGTGAGAGTTTATCATCTAATTAATTAGTTCTAGTCATTTAGATTATGATAGTACCTAATATAGTAATATGTATTGTGTTTGTTTGTATTCTTAATACTCTCCTATATTTATTTTCCTCTCACATTCATAAAAATTAATAATATGCAAGACAAATTTGTCTTAATTTCTTGACCTAAGGTTGAGATTATAACATTTTTATGTAACCCACTCATAATTTCAATGGACTGCCTGATTAATCCACTCATAATTTCAATGGACTACCTGGTTAATTAATCAAAGAGATAAATTAAATTAATTATTTAAGGACGATCCTTATTATAGTAATGTGATTTAAAATAATTAACCACCGGATTAAGAATACAAACAAAACATACCTAAATATTTATATCAGCCAAACACCAAATATCACACATTAACCCACATTCAAAAGGTTGAAAATTACAGTGTTCTAATTAATAATCTGTCTATTCATGAGTGGATGTCACAGTTCTATATATGGATCTTGTGGGCAGCAATATTAATCGTGCAAATTCATTATAGTTTGACGAAGCAAAAATATACCTCATATTATTAATGGAGGGTCTAACCTTTAAAGCTTACAAATAAGACCTATAAACCAAAAAAAATAGATTAGGAGCTCTTTAGAGCTGACTCGCAGAGAGTTTCTAACACTCAAATTAATGAGCTGAAGATAGAAAGAGTGTAGATAAGAAGTGAAAAGAGAGAATAAACATGTTTTACCTCATTCTTTACCTATTTATAGGGGCGAATAGCCTATGTACATGTATCTTCTAATTATTAGAGACTATATATTTTTTGTCTGGACATAGTTAAATCAATTTTTATTTTTCATTTTTATATAATTAATTTTTAAATATCAAATTAAGTTTATCCTTTCAGTCTAATTAAAAAAAAAATCTTTTATATCAAAATTCAAAATTAAGGTTGATGATAAAGAAATCATAGTCAAAATTGAAATCCTCGCTAGGGATTCATAAGCTTGAAATGGCATTTTACTTTCATGTATTTATAATTAGGATAAAATGATAATTCTCATAAATTATTATTCGATTATCATATAAAATGATAATTCTCATAACTTTATTTTGTGATTGGAATTAACTAGAACAGCTGATCGAATATGATCTCACTTTTTTTTTTTTTTTTAATTATCGTTTTGATAAATCTCTCTCTTTCCACCAACAATTGTTGAAATTGATGTTCACTTAAGCCAATAAATTTAGTAACGTCATAGTCTTATAGACATAAAAATAATGAAAACTTTAGTCCAAAAACTAGGGGCGAATGCACTATTATTTTCAGATTTTTTTTTCTATTTATAAAAATTATCTTCTTGAACATTACATTTCATAAGCATGCACTTATCAACGTATATAATGCTAAAATAATTGTCTCTCTATACAATTATTCCAATACCACATTCGAACTATATATACAATATGTTAATTTGGATTCATGTGATTACTTAAATTGGATTATAAAATGAATCAATGATATTTTCTATATAGCATTTAAATAAAAATCATCTATCATGCACTCACAGGTATAGCTAGTGGAGTGTTTTTCTCGACTAAGTAATACACCCAAGTTCGAGCCATGATCCTCCAATGCTAAAAAAGGCATCTATCACATAGTCTATTTCGTCTAAAAATTTTTAATGTATCAAGAATACGATTCTTTTCAGCAATGCTCTTTTATGTTAGAATTTTTAGTTCAATAGTACTAATTAAATTTATTTATAAACTTATAAGATTTAGAATTCGACTTTCAATAAAAACTAAATTTATATTAAAATATTATTTTCATCCTAAGAAAATTTACTACAAAATCAATTTTTTTTTTTTTAATTAATGGAGATCACATTATGCATTTGCCATTTGGTATGATATATTGAACTGTTAATTAATTAGTTGCAATTCCATGTGAAGCAAGAAAGATGGATACATCAATTATTAATTACCGTTTATTCAAAACTAATTAAGCATAGAGATATGAATACAAACAAAAGATACCTAAACATTACCAAATCTCACACAGCAACAAATTCAAAAGCTTAAAAATTGTTAAATCAAAAGAAACAAATGAAATGAAGAGTTAATGTGAAAAGAAATCCCACATTGAAAAAATATAAAAATATGTAAAAAGTTTATAAATAAGTAGGTGTTGGATTTAGTACAAGCCAATTGGTTTTGTGCGAAAATGAGTTTCAATATCTGCCCACTTATAAATCCACTTGTGTTTGGTTCTATGAACTTAAACAAAAATTACATGATTTTAATATTAATATGAATATAATATCTTGTGGGTGGCAATCGTGCAAATTGGTTACAGTGATGAAAAGCAGTACTCCTTATAAGATATAATCTTTTTGAATAATGGAAGCTCTTTTCAAATATTTTTTAAGGTCTGAAAAATATATACATTTCTCTTCTCTCCTTCCAACCAACCATTACCAAGAAATATTAATCTTCGCTCGTTAATCACTAGTTGTTAAAATATAGCAATTATAATTAATATAATCGTTATATATAAAATTGAAGAGCAACTTAGGTATACATATATCATGAAAACTTAGGACATCTCCCAAAGACTAGGAGGATGCATACTTAATTTTGAATTGTCTTTTATAAACATGCTATTGAATTCTTTCATCTGCATGCACTTATCACAAAATAATGCTACAATGGCCATAGTTTGATTTAGATTTTTTGGGATTAGTTAATAGCTATGTGATTCATCTACAACAATTAAACTTAACCTATTTGTGAGAAATTCTCAAGTGAATTAAGTTTACCACTTGAGTTTGTAGATTATCAATGATGATTTGATATGTCTGTATTTTAATTACAATATATATTTTACTATATAAGTAGTTAATTACTATATTTACTTTACATGATAGCCATTATTTAATATGGAGACCATATATAATTAGACAATTTATAATATGACGTGATAGATTAAATTAATTTAAGCCTTTTTCTCTATGTAGTACGAATATACTAAGAAAAAAATCATTATTAATTGCTAGCAGTTGCTCTTGATCTCTGTTAATATCATAAAAACTGTTGATTTTAAGCTAATTCACGTTGAAATTTATTTTTTACAATCTAGTAGTTGATCGAGAAAAACTTATTCATATTAAAAGAAAAACGTATTCATAATCATTATTAGGTATTATTAAAATGTATGATTTTTTTTTTTTATGGAAAAATGTATGATTTTTTGGAGTGTACAAACTTATTAATATTGACATAAGACTGAACCCAAACATATATATATATATATATATGAGTTAAATGCAGTAAGTGATTATTATTTCTTGATATGCATTTTAAGAGTATAAATATATCACATTGATTAATTATAAATATATTGAAAGTTTGATATAAAAATGATGTTAGGTTTTAAAATCAGTTCTCCCAAATTTATATCAATTATCAATATGATATCAAAGCCTAAATGGATCCATACACTCCCTTAATATATCATAATTTGAACTAGGCTTTTAATTGTTTGTTCTTGGATTACAATTCTTTGGATGTTATTGTGCAATTAAGGATATTGATTATCGTACCTCATTTTATATATATATATATATATATATATATGAGTTATTGAGTACTACACCTTGAATGAAAAAAAAAAATCCATAGATTCTATTAATTTTGCATAAGTGGGTCAAATTTTTTGAAAAAAAAAATAGCAACCCCAACTTTTGAAAAGGTTCTCTAATTAGTGCAGTACTACTTATATTTTGTTATTAATAGATCCACCCTTGTTATTTTGGTTTGTTGCGACATTTGGAATTCACGAAATTGGTAAGCTTAACATGCTGAGAAATAAATTTCATATTGAGTAAATAGAAAATAATGAAAAATATTTATAAATAGTTGAGTGTTGAAAAATATCATAAATTAATTAATTTTATACAAATGAATTTTAATACTTACTCATTTATAAGCTTAATACTTATGCACGAGTCTATGAACTTTAGTATCATTAATATGATATCAAAATATCATGTTTAAAGAGTTGAATTTCGAGATATGAACTTCTAAAATGAAAGATTTTAATCGGATAATTAGGTAAGTGAATAACGTTGAATGATATAAAGCATTATCTATGTTGAATTAATAGAACATTTTTATTTCTTTTTTGTGTTCGAAATGGGATAGCTCTAGATTAATATTGAGGAAAATTTTTGTTTATGTCAAGTATATAGATTTATTTTATATGCTAAACCAATAAATTATAAGATATTTTAATTAATATAACTTTTTTTTATCTAGTAAAAAAAATTGATTTTTTTTTTGTTTCATATATTTTTATTTTGTTAGATTAGTATATACAATTAATGTAGACAGTTTAAAAACAAAAATTTGATATTCAATGTGTATTTACAGAACCAAAATCGAGAGCCCAAAATCTGAAAAACCTAATTCTACACGTAGATGGTCCTAATTAAATCTGTTTATATATATATTAATCGTAATACTTTCTCTTTATTTTGAATTTAATATATATTTATATGTTCCATTTAGACCCCATAAAAATCTTTGAAAAGTTGTTGAAAAAAAATTGAAAAGAGAATATATATAAATAAATTTATACTGCATCTAAAAGAATTGCATAAGGAATCCTAGATATCATGGGTCCAGCCTCTTCTACTATGTATATTTTAATAAAATAAGTTGTAATTAAGTTGTAATGGAAGCTCTCTTGAGAAAGATATATATTAATTAATTAAGTGCATATATATATTATAGTTTTATTTATGTAATCCATATTGTTAATTTTTGTTATTATTGAGTGAAAGGAACAGCCAAAAACTAAAGAGACAGAATTAATTAACCAAAATTTTTTATTAATTTGCATGTTCCATTTAATTATTAATTAAACATGGCAATTAATTAAAGTAACTTATCATGTAAACATGGAGGAGGCAACATTGGTGGATTAGACAAAGCTTCTAAGGGCATCTTCAGGCACTAATTCTGCACTTAACAAGTAGTTTATATATATAATTTTTTGCTGTTAAGCATTAGAGACTTCACTTAATTAGCAATTATATATCAAATTACAAATAATGACAACATTTTTGTGACACTAGTCTCTTATATAGATCACCAAGTGTAGCCTTTTCTTTTCTTCTCTTCTCTTCTTTAATTTTATTTTTCTTCTTTGCTTCCTTTCTTTTATTTATTTAATTATTTCCTTATGGTTTTTTAAACACCACATCTTCTCTCTATATATATGCCAAAAATGGAAGGACACCTTTAATTGGAGTGGCTATCAACCTCATCTTTTTGAGTGGGAAGACCATATACTTACAAATATTTTTGCTTAACTTCATGAAAATGATCATTTGATTTGAGTTTTATAAAGCTGAGGTTATATATATATATATATATGATAAAAAAAATTATGTTTAATTATCACTCATCCACATATACTTAGGAATCGTTAAAATTGCGTAATAGAATAAATAACTAATAAAATAATTAATCCTGTAAAATAAAATAACTATTTCATAGAATAATTATTTTTCGCTCTTTATAAAATTTATATTTTATAACATGAAAAATATTTTCTATGTATAATAAATTATAATATGTTCTAAACTCTAATCAAAAGTTATAATTATAAATTCATTATTTCATGAATAAATTAGTCATATTTAAATTTGAAATAAAATTGAAATAATATTTTTTACGGAATAATTATGCTACTATTCTCATTTTATTTTGTACTATTTCAATCAAACATATTTTTAAAGTAAATTATATATCATGACTAATTATAAAAATTTAATTATACATGTTTAAGATAATATTAAATAATTTTCAATTATGATAAAAAAGACTCAAATTTTTATCACGCGAAAGTTTATAGACAATTCATATATATGCTTGTTTTTCAAGTTGGTATGACAAGATTGTGTCTTCCACACGCAAGTGGATATTCCATCTTCTTACCTTGATCAGAAAATTGTCTAATAATGGCTTTATGATAAGGCAAAGTTTATCATTATTGCAAGTTCATATAAAATACTTTTTTCTTCATTGCATAAGAATTTAGTCATGAAATAAAACAAAAGGGCAATGATTATATTCAAATTTTGTTTTGAGATAGAGATGTAATTAATCTTATAATTAATAATAATAATAATTTTGTAGTGCATATATATATATATATATATATATATATATATAAAAGCAAAATGAATGGAATCCATAGTGTATATATATATATATATATATATATATATATATATAAGTATTGTTTTTGAAGTTTGACATGGCATGCAATATTTATGGTTTCCACACGAAAGTGGATTCCATTTCTCTTAATTTAATTGAACTTGATATGTATGGCTTCCACATGGTGATATCTATGGCTTCCACACGAAAGTGGATTTCATCTTCATATTTTAATCTCTTCTATGAGTTTCTCAAAGCTATTGATCTTCCTAGTCCTCAATTTTGGTGGACCAGTGCTCCTTTCTTTCAGCAGTGTTTTAGTTTCTGATGATGGCAATGAAATTGTTAATTACATATGTATTTATTGGTGTACTTCTTCTCTTTTTATTTGAGAGTTCTTCTTGCATCATTTTGATTCTTTTTTTAATAAAGGTTGGTTCAGATCTAATAATAAAGGCATTAAAGAAATGTCAGCCTAACTAAAATGCCTGAGTGCATCTATTAAGACTTATTTTTAATAATTTTATTAAAAAAAAAAGATGGTAATATCTATATTATTTTGAAAAAAAAATGCAAATAAAGCGAAATTTAATTGATTTCCTAATAATTAGGAATCAGAATAAAATTTATTTTCTATTTTTTATAATTTATTATTTAAATATAAAATATATATACTCTCGCATAGTTCAAAAAAAAGAAGCAAATTGCTTATAGGCACATAAAAAACTACTATACCTTAACTAGGACTCTTCCTATATATTATATATCGATCATCAATCATAAGAGGTGATATTTGGTTTACCTAATAGTATTAATTAGAGCATGCAATCCAATCTATTATCATATCAATATATATATATATATATATATATATATATATATATATATATATATATATATATATATATATATATATATATCTAAAGAGTTCGTGTTTTACTTACCTATAGTATTTAGGTTAAATTTGAATAGTACTTTTTTTTTATTGTCAAAAATATCTGTATAATGTTGAAAAATATCTAAAAGTCTCACATATCACTTTTTTTTTTTTTTTAAATGAAGCTACCAAGAAAAATATCAAAGAGTACACAAAATATTCTAGTTAGGTTGACACCTTTTTAGATCCGAAATTACGCAACAAATGCAAATTTAGTGCAATAGCTAGCTAGTGTTCTCTTTAATATGATAGCTTTCAATTCAATATTGTAAATTTTGGATTTGATATAGTGATATAACATTTAAATGTGGAAATTTAGGAAATTCAAGTAATATAATTAAGATTAGCTATTGGTTAAGTAAGGGACTATAGCACTAAGAGACAATAAATATTAGCTTATTATCAACATATGCAAATGAGGGGTCCTCAATTTTTATCAACAACCTATGGTTACAACTTACATTTTATACCTATTGTCACTATCAAAAGTTGAATTAAACACCTTGCCTTTCTTTAATTTCTTTTCTTCTTTTTTTTTTTTCAGTTCAAAAAGTTGGTAATCTTAATAATAATGTAATCTACAAAATATGTTGAAATTAACAAGTGTACTATATGTACCTTCTATTTAATTCTCTCTTAATTTTGTGCTCTTGTAGTGGAATATTGTCTCATCAATAAAAGTTTGTTTACTAGAAACAAAAATATATTGAGTGCCAATTTTATTTATTTTGTCGTACGAGGCCTTGAGATTTTCTCTATTTATATATATATGAGTGTCAATTTTTATGTATATAATCAAAGAAATTGTTAATAGTTTTTTTTTTCTTTTTTTGAAATGTATATATACAGAAATTGAGAATAGATATATACACATCTTAAAATTACGACAATTTTAAAATGACATGTTAACTCTTATATCTCACAATTACTACATTATCAATATAAAAGATTAAAACTCTAGTCTACTTTTCATTAGTCCATCCACGGAAGAATGAACTGCCATGAATGAATCCCATTAGCGGAAATTAGTTTAAGAAAATTATATAGAAAACAATAATTATTAACAGTAGCAGTAAAGGCAATTATTTCAAGTTGATGCTAAAATTATTATATTTTTTTTTATTTGAGGGAAAGAGATTTTATTCATTGGTTAATTATATATGTAAATGCCAATTTTATTATCATATTGTACAAAACAAAATCAAAATTCCATTGATCCATATATTATAACACTAGAAGAAAAGAAGGGGGAAAACGATTAATTAGGTCATGTTATTGAGGAAGCATGCGGTTTTAGTATTGGAGATCCTACGAAGCCCACCTTTGATAAAAGCATTGCATGTTACCTACTAAAAGCACTTAATTTTGTAGCAAAAAGATAGACATTAATATCATATATTATAATTATATATATAGAAGAAGGTATATATATATATATATATATATATATATATATATATATATATATAGCTTAAATGGTTAGTGGAATTCCACCTTTTTTCCATGGATATTCTAACATAATGCAATCATGTATAGTTAAAATTTACATTTCAAAATGCTCTTAAAAAAAATATTAATGATGTTTTATTATTAACATTACAACAAATAATCCATTTTAACCGAATAATCTACTTGTTAAAATATAAAAATTTGTCGGAAATAAAAAATAATAGTAATACTACCTGATGTATAAAAATTAACGAAACTAAACATTTTTTAGTGATATTATTATGAACATTTGAAAATACCACTAGCATGCGACTAACATATGTTGACATTTGATAATACTATCAATATATGTTATTACAAATATATGTATTTACGATTAATTACTAGTTTTAATAATAAGTATTAAAAGATAGTGATATTAATGTAAATTTTTTATTTAATTTACTGTACTTTCATGGATTAAGATTAACATGCTCAAATAGTAAGAAAAATTGATGGTGAGTTTTAATTATGATAAAATAAATCTTTGATATTTATTTCTCTGAAATTACTATTGCATTAACCTATATAATATAAGTACTTAAGTAGCTTCCTTTTACATACTCTCTCACCTTAACTCTCTCAAACATCATATTTAAAATTTTAAGATCTTAAATTTTTACCGTCAATGATATTCTTAGAAGACATGAATATAAGACTTTTCGAATGATAGTGAGTTCCTCTTATAACTCTACCTGCATTAACAAAAATTTTCACCAAAATTAATGAAGGAAAAATTAAAATATGACTTATTATAATTATGTCTACGCTTGATTTAGTTTATAAATATTTTTCATTAATAAACTCATCATTAGTTAAGAGTTTTTTATATATATTTATAAATTTGGTGGGTTAAGAGTTGCTTTTTTTATATAAATTTGGTGGAAAGAGAATTCAGACAGTGCATTAAAATATCTCAGTTAGATGAAAATTTTTATAGCATCAATATCATATACCACAATTAATTATATATATAGTTGCACGTAATTAATTTTTTTTTTTAAATCTCCTACACTATAAGTCATATGCTTGACCACTTTAATTAAATTACTATCCATTATTAATTAATAACAATTAATTAACTCGTTTAATTCATTTTAATTAGGTCTTAGCATTCAATAGGTTGTGCACCACCTTCTCTCTCTCTCTCTCTCTCTCTCTCTTTTCTTTTTAATCAATTAAACAATTAAAGAAAATGGAAAAAAGAGAGAGAAAATGTGCCCTTAAAAGGAAATTGATGAGTTAGTGTTTGGCCTGCAATCCAAAGAAAAACCAAAATTGGTGGAAAGAGCTTAATTTGAGGTCTCTCTTTGCAAAGTATAGAGGCATATCATTGTCTACTGCAAAGGTACTTAAAAACACTAATTGCTAGAAGATTATCATAACTACAATGTTCTTTTCATGGCCTTTTTGTTGGGTATTGGATTCTAAAATTGTATTTATTCTTATAATTATCTCCTTTCACTATCTTTTGCATTTTATGTTTTTACTTTCATCTATAAATATATATAATTAAATTGATAATTAAGTTTTTTTTTTCCACATGCATGTACATGAATAATGCATATGTAAATTAAACATAAGATTGTATAATAAGCCCTAAATAATTTTTGGCTTTAATTTGCTTTCAGTAAACTATTTTACATTGAAATTCTTATCTTAGAGCCAATAGTTCTAAGCTAATAAAAAACTATTAGGGGATGAAGCCTATGTTTGGGTAGTATATAAAAGGGGAGGGAAAATAGAGTAAAATGAGGAAGTAAAGGGTTAAGCATGGAAAATATATTATTTTCCCCTTTGTGTTTGGATATTGAGAAAGTAAAATAGGAAATATAGTTGTTTCAAAAACAGTTAAATTACTATTTTATCTCTATTATTTTCAAATAAAGTAAATTATAGGGGTAAGCATGTAAATTTTTTTATATTCCTCTCACTTTCTCTCCAAATTGGAGAGAAATGAAATGTTGGCCCCATACAATATTTATCTTTCATATTTTCCATCTTTCCAAACAAGAAATAGTGGAACATTCTTTTATTTTCTTTTCCCATTTTCCTTCACTAATTAGAATATAATTACAACTTTACAACTTGCATTAGCACAAAGAAGACATAAGGTATATGATTTTTGTCCAATAGTTTTAACAAATTATTCATTGCAAATCGCTAAATTATATATATATATATATATATATATATATATATATATATATATATTAAAACACCATTGCTAAATATTAGATAAAACTCTCTTGAAATGGATTAAAGAAAAATCCATTGTATTACAATTTAATCATTATATATATAAATTTTCCCTTTTTTAAAAAAATATTAAAACACCATTGCTAAATATTAGATAAAAATCTCTTGAAATAGATTAAAGAAAAATCCATTGTATTACAATTTAATCATTATATATATATATATATATATATATATATATATATATATATATATATATATATATATATATATATATATATATATATATATATATATTCCCTTTTTTAAAAAAAAAGGTAATTGGAATTATAATTCTAATATTTCATAAAACAACTTTCCCTTCCTTTTCATCAATCTTATTTCTCTTCAAGTGGCTCCAAGAACATTAATATTTCTTAATGAATCTAAAGTTCATGGAACGACTACAAATCTAACAAAGGTTTTTCCTTAATAACGAAGCCAGAAAAGAAAAAACAAAAACAATAGGTGATTTCAATCTCTAGATATATTTTTCATAAATTATTTATTGTTAATTCCTAATATATCAATCCCTAGGTGCATAGTATACACTCCTATATATGAAGCTACTAATTAATGAAAAGTAATGTAACTGATCATTCAAGAAAAATGCACTTCGAAATCCCTTTTCTTCTACATGAAAATCTTCAAATTAATTGCATTTATACTCTTCTTGATCCAGAGATTAACTCAATTGAGTATATATAGAAGCTCACATGCATGCTTCCATGGCTATAATTTAGCTGAATTCTCCAGCATCCTCACATGATGTAACCCCTTTAATTAATTTAATCAGTAGAAGCACAGAAACTTCCATGAATTGATCATAACTTGGCATTTTGTCCTTTTTTAATGCTTATTCAATTTTATTTTTTATTTACATGAGTAATCCTAGGTGCAGTCCTGTTTGTCGTGACTTATAATATAGTCATCGATATTACATTGAACGGTTGAGATTGTGCAATCATGAGTACTTGCAAAAAATTTTGTTTAATTGTGCATTATCTAGGGTAGACTCATGTAATGAAAGGTTTTTATTCTCTTATTATTATTATTTATTATTTAAGCATGACTCTCCATAATACTAGGAAACATTAAACTTAGTTGATGTCTGATTTTTGTTCATTTCTTTATCTGTTTTTATCATCATTTCTTGTTTAATTAATTACAGAATGAATATGAAACATTGACTAATGAAGTCCTCTTTTTCAAAACTTTAATAAATTAAATTGAGATTACAATTTATTAATTTATATATTCAATGTTTATCAATGTACTATAATGTACAGCAAAAGAAATAATGAGCTCCCTATGATGTTTCCATATGGTCTTCTTTGATGCTATTATTTGTGTTATTTTATTCTTATTTTTGGGAAAGCAAATCTTCAATTTTTTACCAACTATTTGAGACTTTATCTGAGGAAGAGACAGAACAAATCTTCCATGCGGAGATGTGGACATATGTAAAGTTACTTTTCTGACTATAATTTTGTTTGAAAATGAATAAAGAAAAGGAACATTCATATGCTGCTATAGGTCTAATAATTCACTGATCGAATTTTTATCTTATATTTTATATTTTCAGATTACAGTAAGTTTCTGAATTATGAAATTACGACTTAACTCACTGTGAGAACCTAATTAATAAAAAAGAAATAGAATAATTTTTTTGTGATTACCTATGCTAAGAAATTGGAAATATGTGTCTGTTTGTACATGAATAGAATAGGTTCTATTGTTAACAGGGGAGATACAAAACTGAGGGAGGTTTATGCATGATGTGAACCTGAATTACATTTTCCAATAATAATTTTTTTTTTTTTACAGTAAGTAAACACTATTACTAATCTCTTTTAAATTTAAGGACTTGGTTTTTAGTTCCATGGAAGTGAATCTATCTCAATAACTATTAACCCCAATTGGACCATAATTAATCAATGTAGTGATTTTATTCTTTCTGTATTCTGCATCATTTCTAGGTAAGGTGAGTTTTCAAGCGGACTTTGTGCCAGACTATGATTCAGAAAACTCCTGAAACCATTAATTAATCACCGTCCAAAAGATTAAAAGAGAAGCAAAGTAGTTAAATTCGAAGATTAAAATAGTATAAACTTTTTGTTAGGACCAAAAATTTTTATCAAAAAACTATACATAAAGAAACTTCCTTTGACATGTGTTTTGATAAATAGAAGAAAAAGAAGTAATAGTGGTACTAGCTAGGGAAGGTTTAAGTTAAGGCCAAAGCATTTAAATTCACAAGACTTTGTCACTAGATAAACTACTCTGGCATTGGCTCTGTTTCCTCTGTGAGTCTGTAGTATCTCCAATTTAATATCATAGTCAAAACAAGGGTGCTGATCTTTTTTCTAACATTCTTTTGTTTTCTGGGTTATAATGTTTTTATTTCCATAGCCATTTTATTGATTCTTGATACTTGGTTCTTGGTTTTTGACAGATTTTTTAAAGATAATCTTTGTCATAAATTCTGCAGGTTACAGAGCTTAGCTTGTGAGAATTGAATCTTTCTTTCGGTATCAGAAAAAAGTTGGATTGAGTTATTTGCATTTGAAATTATGGCTGAAGATGGAGCTTTGCAACTAGCAGAAAGAAAATGGAAGATGCCTCTGCTTGTCTTCTTTAGAGATGCAAGGTATAGTCTCTAAAGAAATCAAGAAATTTCTTTCTTTTGTTTTTGCTCTTGTTTTATTTATTTATTTATTTATTTTTTTGGTCCTTTGAGATCAAGAAAAGGGAAAAAATTGTTTTTCTTTGAGCTTAGTTAAGCTAATGTTAGTTACAATGAATTGTAACAGACTTGTTTTTAAGATGGATGAACTTGGCTTGGAGATACTAAGGATTGCAGTACCAGCTGCTATGGCTTTAGCTGCTGATCCCATTGCTTCGCTGATTGACACTGCATTCATTGGCCATCTAGGTTTGTTTTCATGTCTTTATTATCAAGAAACCTTTTGTAAAATAAAATGACTACATTTTAATACCTTGCATTAACATTTTACGATGTTAAACTCGAATGTCATCAAAATTTAATACATGTAAGCTATGTTTGGTACTTCATTATATAACATAATCAAATACTTGATTACTTTTCTTTCTACCATACCAAACATAATTTATCTTAGCAAAACATTAAAGTTTCTCCTTTTTGAGTCATGGGCATTGTTTACCATAAATCTGTCATTATTATTAAGGTTGTCTTATCAAAAGACGATAGACAATCATTCTCAACACTTATAAATAGACAATTCTTTGTCAAAATTTATAAAGTAGTAAGTCTTGTGTGCCCGGAATAGTCCTTACTATCAATTTATCATTATTAGTAAGGTTGTATGTCCTACATACAACAGACGATCCTCTCCCAACTCTTATAAGAAGTCTCGTGCAAGGATAACATCCTTTATTATTATTATTATTATTATTATTTGAGCCAATATAATTTTTCATAGAAGAATATTTAATAAATCCATTTGCCATCTTGACGCTAATTTTCATTCTTTTTCTATGAAGGACCTGTGGAAATAGCTGCTGTAGGAGTTTCAATTGCCATATTTAATCAAGCATCAAAGGTTACAATATTCCCATTGGTCAGTATAACAACTTCTTTTGTTGCTGAGGAAGATACCGTCCAAAGGGTCAGCAATGAAACTATGAAAGGAGAGGACATGAAGAAGGATAATTCTGCTAAAATCACTGAAAAGAAAGACTCAATGCTAGAAGATGCTGCTAAAATCACTGAAAAGAAAGACCCAATGCTAGAAGATGACATGCTTGAGAACTTAGAGAAAGGATCGGCAACAGAAAACAGTTATGAAAAGAAAGATTCGCTTCCAGATGATGGTACTTCCTTGCATTAGAAAAGAAAATGTGATTAATATTATTAGAAATATAAACTATTGTTGGGCTCTTGCCTAAGACATTAAGCATTTAGACTGAGTTGTTTCTTGATAAATATTTATAATCTTAACTTATTCAATTGTTGATGTCTTCTTTAGCAGATTGTAAGGCAACTGCTTGCAAGTCTTCTAATTTTACTGATGGCAAAAGCATCAAGGACAAACCAAACACCATGAAGGGAAAGAGAAACATTCCATCAGCCTCAACAGCACTCATTGTTGGAGCTATTCTTGGTCTTGTGCAAGCTATATTTCTTGTATTCTGTGCAAAACCTCTTCTGAATATAATGGGTGTGAAATCTGTAAGTACCTTTGGCTACTTTACAGCCCTGGAGATGAATTCATTACCACTAAATTAAAGCTCATTGAGTCCTACTATTTATAGAGTAGAAAAATGACAAATTCTTCCCCTATACCCAACAGGATTCTGCTATGCTTACCCCAGCTAGGAAGTACTTGACATTAAGAGCACTAGGCTCTCCTGCAGTTCTTCTTTCTCTTGCAATGCAAGGTGTCTTCAGAGGATTTAAAGATACCAAAAGTCCTTTATATGCAACTGGTGAGAATCTTTTTAATTCTTTCTTTAAAATATTTTCATCACTAAGTTATGGTCTTGATCTGTAACTCTGTTTTTTCTGTTTTCAATAGTTGCCGGAGATGTAACAAATATCATTTTGGATCCAATTTTCATCTTTGCTTGCAAATGGGGAGTCAGTGGTGCAGCCATTGCACATGTTCTTTCCCAGTAAGCACCATTATATCCTTAATTAATACTTTTTTATGCTAATACTAACAATTTAGTTTCAAAATGTAATGATAATTAATTGAATAATGATCCTTCTAGGTACTTGATTTCAGTAATCCTCTTGTGTAAGTTGATGAAAAGGGTTAATCTCTTACCACCAAGTGCTAAAGATCTGCAATTTAGTCGATTTCTTAAAAATGGTAAGGGCTTTTTGTTGATTTTATTGTGAATTATGCCAAGAAAATTTTGAATTAGTTATTTGATTTCGGTGGTGTTATGCAGGTTTTTTGCTATTAGCAAGAGTCATAGCAGCAACAATCTGTGTTACTTTAGCTGCATCAAGGGCTGCAAGGCTCGGTTCGACTCCCATGGCTGCATTCCAGGTCTGCTTACAAGTATGGTTAACATCTTCACTTCTTGCTGATGGGTTGGCTGTTGCTGGACAGGTAAAAGAAAAAACCATCAATTTTTCAAGCTTTTCTTGATTTCATTGTCTAGTACCCCTATGGAATATGCCAACATTTCAGTTTTAGGCATATATCAATGCAGTACACTTCTCTGACACAATTGAGACTTTGTCGTGTGCTATTTTTTTTGAGAATAGTTGTGTTGACGTATCTATATCATATTAGTATTCTGTCTCATGTTTGTGTTCATATCTTGTGATAGCTTATCTGACATTATTGTTTGAACTGCTGTTAAGAAAAATATTACATTGAAAATGTTAATTAGAGGTGGTTAAAGTTTCTTTTTAAAACAAATTTTTACACATACTCAAATCATGAAAGTTTCAAAAAGAGCAAATATTACTCTCCAACTGCTTTTGCCAACAGTAGAAATAAATGATATATTTCAGGAAAACAGTTTCAACCTCAATACTAGTACTTCACATGCCTAAGTTAGCAGCAAGTGATTAATGGTTTTCCATTAGGATAATATTAATTAGACCTCATTGTAATGTGATCCTTTTTCTACAGGCAATTATTGCTTGTGCATTTGCTGAGAAGGACTATCAGAAGGCAACTACTGCTGCAACCAGGGTTCTACAGGTATGTTAATCAATACTACAATTATCAAATCAAATCTCAACTAACATTTTTCACTTAAACTAATCAAAATGCTTAATCTGAAAATGGGTTAATCTCTAATCTGCAGATGAGTTTTGTTCTTGGCGTGGGGCTAGCTGTGGTTGTTGGATTAGGTCTACACTTCGGGGATGGAATTTTTTCGAAAGATCCTCATGTTCTTCACATTATCAGCATAGGAATTCCAGTAAATATTTCTCATCAATATTAATTTTAATTATTTCTTTATTTTCTTTGAGATTTCCATAACTTGAACTGAATTTTTTTTTTTATTATTATCTGCTTATCAGTTTGTTGCTGCTACACAACCTATAAATTCAATAGCCTTTGTTTTCGATGGTGTAAATTTTGGAGCATCAGATTTTGCATATTCTGCATATTCTATGGTCAGTAATATAAATAGAAGCCACAATTTATTATAATTTTATTTATATAAATCTATTATTTTTTATTTTTTATTTATAATTATTTTTCTAATTATTAATTTCATTTTCAACTGAAATTTTCAGATTCTTGTAGCTATTGCAAGCGTTGCAATAATTTTTATTCTCTCCAAAACCGGTGGTTTTGTCGGAATATGGGTTGCTTTGACCATCTTTATGGGGCTACGAACATTTGCTGGTGTTTGGAGGTAATTTTTCTTATCAATTTTCTTGTTTTTCTTCTAAAATCAAGTAAAATCATAACTGTATCCTATCTCTAATCAGTGTGTATTAATTTCAAAAAAATAAAATAAAATCATAACAATACATTTAAATTTTTAAGTGATAAATTGTATTTTTCAATTTATTCATTTGTTAACATGCCGAAAGAAAGAATCTAAAGCATTATCTTATTATTTCTTGTTTCAAATTGATTGAAATTGAACTGCTACCATGAATCTTTACAGGATGGGGACAGGAACAGGACCTTGGAATTTTCTCAGAGGCCGAATATTGCCATAGGAAATTACTCATAACTTTGAAAATTTCTCAGTAATACAATCAAATATGTTATCTTATCCATTTTTGTCTCTTTCGTTTTTTTAATTTTTGGTCTCTTTCTTTTGGCTTTTTGTTCTGTTTAGTGGAGAGGTATATACATATATATACATACTGCTTTCTGCAGTTCTTCTCCACATGTTTGGATTAGGCATATGTTTAGCCCACATGTATTTATATGTATTTCCTGTTTAAATGATGATTAGTCATATGTTTATTTGCCTACATGTTATATTCCAGAAACCAAGTTCTTCCTCCATTTTACATAATCTTTGCAATTAGGCTGGAATTTCCCATCCGTTTATATGCAAAAAAATCTTGTGATAAATTATTATAAATAATCAACAATGGCGATAAATAGAATGTTTATAGAAATAAAAGAGTACAAAAAAGTACCCCGTTTGAAATTTATTTTTGAGTTCGTACATTGCAACCTTGACTGCAATATTAACAATTTTTAATAGTAGAGCTTTAATAGTTTCAACATATATTGATATGACACTTATATAACAATAATAATACACGTATCACATAAACACCACGACAATACTGATTAACATCGTTAGCACATTAAATCCTAATATATATATATGTATACTCACAAACCCTAAAATATAAGAAATCAAACCACAATTTTTTAATATTTTCCCCAAAATTAAATTGCTTAATGAATCTATGAAACAAATTTATTATTTATACTTGTAATCGCCCCAAACTCAAGTAAAATCCAATTAATATTATTTCACTACTTTTGATTCTCATATGTTTAACTAGCTATTCATTTAAAGTAATCATTCCCTTGTATTAACTTAGACTTGAAATGGGAAATCTTACACAAGTTATTTGGTCAAATATGCTATTGCACCATGCAGCTGTCTTATACGTCTAGCATATTAAGCCTAGCCAGGAATCCAAGGAATTTTTTTTGTTTTATTTATTTTGAACTCCTTCCTAAGACTATTCAATTGCTTAATAACAATGAAATAAGCATTAAATTAAATTCCTTCTCACAAGTTAAGTAACTAAGAAAATAGCAGAGCAAAACATTTAATGAAAGAATAATGATGTATATCCATCAAGATAAAATAAAATGCTTTGAGCAAATAAAAAGCACCTTTCTGTATCAAAGATGCCCTAAGAAGCACTCAAATGATAATTATGTATTTGGTTAAGTAATGACAACTGATGTTTCTTTTTAGACCCTTTTTTTAAGGGAAAAAAAAACCACTTCATATTTGAGCAACCTATAAGCTCTTAACCCACCATTAAAGGCAAAAAGCCCTTAAAAGTCCTAACACATACCCCACAAAACCCACAATCAATGAAAAACAAAGTAGAAAACACATCCATTCTTCTCTCTCTCTTAAAGACACACCCACCCACTTTCTTTTAGGGTGAGTGGTTGGCATCAAAGAAGTATAAACGACTCCATCTTCCTCATCATCTTTACAAAGTAAGATCCACGTTTCTTATTCAAGGGAAAATCTCTCCTCTCCCCTAACACCCATCACAATCTCACCATTTGATCTTGCTCCCAATAAAGATTGAAAGAATCCAAAAAAATAATCTATTTGAACCAATCAGTAACATCAACTAGTGGGTTCCACCACATCACGTACTAGTAAACCCTTCTCTCCTCCTTTAAATCCCACAAGAGAACATACACATCATTGAGAGAGAGAGAGAGAGAGAGGGAGAGGGAGAGGAGGGGGGGGGGGGGGGGGGGGGGGGGAGAAAGGAGAGAGAAAAGGAGAAGATCAAGGCAAAGTAAATGGATACAGATATAAATAACATAAACGTAAAGACTACGGCAAACATTTGTAGGAAACTATCCAATAAAAAAAAAGGTATAGAATTTAATAAAAAGTTTAATTCAGTTTTACATCATCAAAGGAAACATAATGGCTCCTCACTATCTGCTCCCCCACTCCCCATAATGCATTCTCAATGGAACACATCATTCACTTGAAGCTCTTTTTAAAAGAATTACCTCTCCACTCACCCACTCTTTTATCCAACAACGGTAATGAACAGTTCAGAAAATGGAAAATATTGAAAAAAAGAAGAGACTATCAAAAGATACAACTCATAGTTTCATTGCAAAATGAAACATGTAGCTAAAGCTTTCCCTCTGAAAAAGGAAATTAACAGTAAAAAATTTGATCCTAGAAATAGAAATATTGGAGAAGAAAGAGACCTAACCTGGACTGGAATTCATTAGCATTAGCCCAGAGAGGCTTTTCATCATCCTTCTCATTTTGCTTTAAACAATAAATGGTAAAAAATTGAATAATTTCCCTGAAACTTATAAAAGCCAATTCTTTACCCTCCGCTGCTCTTTTCATACCTTTTACTAATGTTACCTTCCCAATTTCACTTTCCCATGAGCCAAAAACCCACAAAAAAATATTTACCTTCTGAGAAAATACTTTAACCTATCTCAATTGAGTAAAAATGAATCATTTTCACTAGACTACAAGCTGTTGCTGCTGATCAAGCTGCATCTGCTCAAGCCAAGATTCTAAAACAGAATCAATTTGCGAATTAGGATTCAAACCCTCACCAGATGAGGCTGCACCAGAAACAGGTACGCCAAACTTCTCTTTCATCATCTCAGGAGGTGATTCCTTAACCAGTGATTGTACCCATGAAAGGTCTGGCTCCTCACCATTGTTTCCAAGCTCAAATGAGGATGATCTTCGCAAGCGACCTAGTTCATCTCCATTAACAGACCAATCTAATTTTCCATTTGGGGAACCCCACTTAGTCCAAGAATTCACTGGAGACCCAATAGAGGCAGCAGGATTGTTTGATCCAAGATCTCTTGAGCTAAGGCTCCGTAGTTGTTGGTGCTGCTTCTCCCGCTGGACAAATACAGAGGGACGAAAGCCCATAGGAGAGATAGGCTCTACACTTCTTGGTGACATCCTTCCAGGGGATCCAACACCAAATGAAGCATGCAGTAGAGGGTGCTCAACATTCTTTGGGGAGAAAACATTTGTATTGATGGGTGACAACATGCTCTGTTGCTGCTGGAACTGATTGAAAACAGCTGACTTGTGCGTGGGAGAGAAAACTGCAGCTGCTTGATCAGCATATCTGGGAGATGGGATTTCAGCAGAGAACAGCTCTTCAAGGTTTGAAGGAGTTAGTGTTTTAGACCGACCAGAACGATTCAAAGATGCAGAATTGTTACGAGGCTGTGAAAAACATGTTAAATCATTTAAAATTGGTTGCTGGGCATCAAAATCTGGCAACAAATTGAGATCCTCAGGTGGGATATCACGGGCACTGAGGGATGATCTCAAGCGACTTGATTGAAGGTTGCTTGCTGGAAGATGAAGCGTTGGTACATTTGGCTGTGGCCATGCAACTGATGAGTGAGAAATGCTACTTGCTGTAGGAGACATTGGCTGGTTAAATGGGGTAGGAGACATGGCAGATACTGATGATGGGGAACCAGGCAAAAGGCTCAAAGCAGCAGCCATGTCCATGACACTAGCTGCAGATGCAGAAGAGCGCGGTGAAGGAACAGCAGATCCAGTAGAGACATACAACGGCCTGAGTTGCTCAGGCGTATGGGCAAAGAAGCAAACCCGTCTATTACAACTAGTGCCATCTTTGCAAAGTCGAGTTCGGTATTGAGCTGGATGCAACCAACACTCAAAAACCCCATGAGCATATTCACACATATCCCCACGTCTACAGGTCCCTTTACGAAAATCAGGGCAAGGCACACAGCTGTAGTGGAACTTCCGTGGGTCCCTTCTGCGTGCATTCTCTCCTGGGTGAACAAAAGGGCACTCAGTCCAGTCATGTGAGTATGCCCGAGAACATGGGCGAACCTTAAATGAGTACATGCGAAACTCATCTGTTGCATAGATGCTGTTCTTGATATCTGGGAGAGATGGATCAATTGGATATTCTTTTTTCTCAGATGTAGTGCCTCCTGGCAGATCATTGTACTTTGAGGCCATTGGAGAAGATACCAACACAGAAGGTGATGTCGGTGAGCCATTTTCCAGGGACGACGAAAGAGTTGGTGAGCTATTATTAGAGGTGCTTATTGACACCCGTAGATTGCACTCACTAGCAGAGCCATTAGAAATGTGCTCTCCAACAGAACCATTAGAATCATGCTCACCTAATGAACCATTAGAAACACTGTTTGAGAGAAGCTCCTTGAGAGCACCTCTCATGCCATGTAGCTTTGGAGAAACAACAATAACATCAATGGGACGACAGCCACTGACATCCAGGCAATTAAGATCAGCACCTGCTGCTAAAAGCAGCTTAACAACATCAACAGCATTAAGAGATCCACCAGAAGCAGCACAATGAAGTGCAGTGGTTTTGTCCACCCCACATGAAAGATTAACATCAGCATCTGTACGAGTAAGTATGAACTTAAGAACATCAACACTGCCATACATAGCAGCAACCATTAATGGAGTCCTGTGGTCAAGAACAAAATTCTTTGATCCCTTTTGACGGCCATACCAGTACCCAACCTCATCAATCGAGGAAGCACCCCGCTCTATCAGTCGCTTGAAGCCTTCAACATCATTGTTAGCAGCAAATTCAAGTAAACTAGAAAAAGAATCTTCAGTTTCAACAGTTAGATGATTCATGTTTTTGGTGTTAGGGGTAGTTTCTACAGCAGATGGAGATGGAGCAGATGATGATTTTGATGATCGCTCTGGACCACCGCACATGCTTCAATTAGCTGGAAATTCAACCAAAAAATATCAGAATTTATTGAGCTTAATCATCAGATGTAAATCACCAATCCAACCACATAGCAATTGATTACCCAAATCTTCATAAAAATAATATTTTGAAGAAATAAGGGTACTGCCAATAAGATAGTAAAGGAAACAGCGCTCTAAATTATTCACATGTTTTAGTTATCAAACACAAATCCTATCCAGGTTTAGATATTAGACATAAATCCTATCCAGTTTACTACT
Source organism: Reutealis trisperma (assembly GCA_947687605.1). NCBI lineage: Eukaryota > Viridiplantae > Streptophyta > Magnoliopsida > Malpighiales > Euphorbiaceae > Reutealis > Reutealis trisperma. Next base: position 1,493,033 of record CANTUT010000085.1, read on the forward strand.
AGATGGGTTTATAAGGAGTGGAATAAAAAATTATTTAGCTGGCATAGATGGAAAAATACCTAAATATAGACATCAAACCAAACATATCAAGTAAAAATAAAACACAATCTTATACCAAATATAAAGCCCAAAAAACAAAGAGGCTAGTGAGCAGTGACACTCACGAATAAACCTAGAGTAAAATAGTCTAGAACATAATCAATAATGAGAATATTTTGCTCATCTCAAACAATATAGATCTAGTAACAATCAAGAATCATACAAATTAACAACACTTATGCAAAATTAAAACAAGCAAGATTCTTATTCTCAAGATGAGGAATTTCTAATATGATCATAAAGAATAAGACAAGAATCTATCATCAAGATTTTGCAAGAATAAAATCATCAGAAATTCAAGGAGAATCTCAAAAAATAAAAAGAAAAAAAAAACTCTCCAAGTATTCACTGTAAGAAATTAAACATAACATTTAACCATCTGTTGATCAATTAAAAACTAAGTTTAAAAATAAAAGCATCAATTTTACAAGAAAAAAAGTAACAATTAAGTTAAAAAAAAAAAAAGGGATTAATCTAACCATTTAAAACCTCAAGATCAAACATTTCATAAATTTCTTTTATTTCCTTCAATTCCTTAGCATCAAATCAAGATGACAAATTAAAATCACACAGCAAAAACACTAACTAAAAAATCTAAATTAATCACCAGCAAAAATAAATAAATAAATCACTCAGTCATTCAAACACCAAACCCCCAGTTCAAATTCTACTTAGAACTAAAAATCAAGATTAAAAAAAGAAAAAAAAAAAAAGCAAATCAGCTAATTTAAAGCTCAAATGAACAACTAATCACAATTAAAACTTAATTAAATAAAAATACTAAGTCAATGCACAAACAAAAACCAATAAAAACTTACCGATTATCAAATTTGAAGCGAAGATCAGCTTTATTAACTTAAAAAATAACAGATCCACGACTACAAGAGCTTCAACTCATACTTCATCTAAAGAAAAAAGATCAAAAGCCGATACACGCTGAAGTGTGAAAGAAGAAAAATCAAGATAAAGAAAGCTTCTTGAAGCTTCAATCTCCATTGATGAGGAATCCAAAAGGACTAAAAAGAGAGAAAGATTGCAACTTACAGAGAGAGAGAAGAGAGTAACGTCTCGAAATTGAAATGGGAAATGAAATGCAAAGAAATTTGGAGCAAATTTAAATTTAATCCCGAAGATATTGGGGAGAGAGAGAGAGAGAGAGAAATGAAAAGGAAATGATATTGAAATTCACACCAAATGAAGTTGAAATGCGAGTCAAATTTGGGGACTTTGGGTTCGGTTTGGTTTTTTTTAAGGAAAAGAAGGGGTGGGAGGAGACCGGTTAGACCGGTGAGTGAAGATAAGGGTGGATGACCGGTTTGGTAAGGAAAGTCAAGGGTGGGGTAACCGGTTAAAGATGGGAACGGATTTGAAAAGGAAGTTATAAAAGTGGATTGGAATTTGTATTTGCATTCCACCAATAAGAGAAGTACAAGAATGCGGACGTCAGGGCAGTGGTCAATTATGATTAAATTGTGGAGTCAAATCGAGGGAAAATTTAAACATAAAATAAAGGCATGGAGCACCAAGCGAAAATGCAAGAGACCTTAAATTTAAATTTCATTTTTTTTTTTTTTTGCTATTATGTCCTTCAATTTTGTTATATTTTCAAATTTAAAAACAAAAATTTTAATTATATTTGAATAAATAAAATATTAGGTTGGATTATTTTTGAAAGTAAGTGGATCAATACTTCATAGCAATTTTGAAGAAAATTCTGGATTAAATTTTGAGTGAATTTTATAGATTATAAATTACATTATAGTTTTTTGTTAATTTATTTCAAATTAAATAAGTCACGTATAAAATCAACTCGAATCAATAAACTTTATAAACTAATTCTCGATTGATTCTAATTTTTTTAATTAAATTTAATTAAAATTATATATAAATTCAGACAAATGACAAATTATATCAAAAATTACTATAGTTAATTTACTCCCATCACTTCTTATACATTTTCTTGTCTTTCAAGCCTAATTGGATTGATAGTTGTAATTAGTTAAGGATGGTTGGAGGATTAGCAACAAAAATCTGATATGCCAACTAAATTTTGGTATTTTGATTAAATTCTGGTTTTGAGTGCTCTTATTTAAAATTAGATAAATGGTGTGACTTGTAAGGGATATAAGAGAGCAATAGCTATCCTATCATGTATCTTATTTTATGTAATTATATTAAAAATTTGAAGAAAAAAAAAATCTATGCAGCTATTACAATCTATGCAACCAAAACATTCAACATTGTTGATTGATGTCTTACCCTACTAATAAAGGTAAAATACTATAGCAAATTGGTACAAAAATTACATTTAACTAATATTAATATCTAGTTTCTCTTCAACATTGAAAATAAAATATTTATTTTTAAGAATTTTCAAAAAAATGAAACACAAATATTAGATTACTAATTTAACAATAAAGTATTTTATTATACATTATAAAGATACGTATAGTATATTATAATTAAATATATTTTTAATATAAATATTATATTATAAATATATTTAATTATATTATATATATTGCATTACTGTTTACAAAAGGTATATCGTAAGTAAGGAATATATATATCTTAGTTAATAAGATCTATGGTCACTTTTCAAATTTTTAATAACCATAAAAAAAAAAGTTTCTAAATACCTTTTTTATTTTTAATCTTATTAAGAAAAAAAAAAAAGTAACCCTACTTTATAATTTGAAATCAATAAACTTCCTATAATGGACCATTTGAAATTAACTTAGTAAAGAAAATGAAACATTAATATTTATGGACAAATTCTATAATTTTCAACCTAAAATTTATGCCAATTTATCATGGATCCAAAAATAAATTAATTTAATGTTCCTTCAAATTTCAAGGATCTTAATTTCACATCCAATCAGCATAGACTAATACAGAACAGCTAGTAATAGGGAGTCCCTATTCCTACATGCTTTGATTATTTATATGTTAGAAATGAAAATAACAAATTTTTTTTATAAATTAAATTTTTAAGATTATAATTTACACCAACGTGTTATATATATTAAAATAATTTTTATGTATTTAAATAAAATTTTCACGTAAAATAAAAAGGTTAAATATAGATATAACTAAATTTTTTATAATTTTACAATTAAATATTTCTATATTTTGAATGCCCCTAACTTCCGCAATGCTTAATGGCATAGCTTATGTTGATAAAGGGGGTACCCAATTTATAAAGATTCATGATAATGAATAACTTAAGAGTTAGGTAAATTGACAAATCCTTTTTACTGTCTCTCCTCTTTCTGAATTTCATATTTTTTACATGAAATAATCTAATTTTATTATATGAATAATTAAATTTCATATATTATTAAAAAAATTAAATTGTAATAAATTTTTTTACATTAAAAAAATAACTTACAATATATAGCACCTTATAAAAAACAAAATAAATGGTAAATGTGTTAATTTTATCTTCTTCTATTGGTAATAAATTAAATTTTTAAGCTATTAAAATTTAAAATATGATCTATTACATAAGATACAGTTAATTATTAGATTATTAATTCAATATTGATTAATACAATATTTTAAATTAATTATATAATTTTTGTGATGTAATATAAATAATATTTTAAGTGATTTAATACCTCCATAAGGTTTTTAAATAAGATGGTGTTGGTGCATGACATGTATGTAGTGAGTGGATGTTAAAATATATTGGCAACCATCTCAACACACAATCAACGAGATAGAGGCAAAGGGTAGCCATGGATTCTCCAACCTCTAAAATATAAAAAATTTTAAAGTAAAATTATAAAAATTTAACTATATATTATTCTTGGCGCTTCTATTTTAAGTGAATTTTTTTTTAAATATATAGAAATTGACTTAATTATATATAACATTTTAATATAAATTATGATCTAAAAAATTTAGTACGTATTAAAAAAATTTATGATTCTGTCACTGCTAACACACATGAAGTTGCAATATATTGTTTAATTTAAGGAAAATGAGTGGTTAGGCAAATTATAAATCTTTGTCCAAATCATTGGCTTCAAGCCAAAATCCAAAAAGAAATTGGCAAATACTTACATTGTTATCGTCAAATAGATCAAAGAGATGGTCTTGATAGAACCTAACAAAAATACATAAGATTAGAGTATCTAATTAAAACGATATAGGTGAAGCCAACTAGGGATTTTGTATATTAGTGGAGTTTAATCAATGTTTAATTAATTAATGACAAGTTTGAGTGGTTAAAGTTGTTTTCAAGCTCTTAAAACTAATAATAATTAGCTTTTGTTAAGTTGGTTTGGTTAGAGCTCACAAGTTTAATTGCAATGATTTGTAATTGGATTAGGCGAAAAGTAGTGTAGTTCAATATTTCACTTTTGTGAACTTTGGAGATATGGACATGAAATGAAACATGCCCAAATGAAAAGTATTGTGCTTAGCTTTCACTTAGTTTGGTGAAATAAACTTATATATTACTAATTAATTGCATTAACCTTTTTAATAATTTGATAGGTGGATATTTGCACATTATAAAATCACTTTTTTATTAAAATTACTTTAGCCAATTAGTAAGAAAATCAATTTATTTTCTTATTAATCAAAATTTAAATTTGCAAATCGACTGGTTCGATTCGATTTAAATTTTTTAAAACCGAATTAAAATTTGGCTCAGTTCAATTTTTATCCAAAAAATTTGATTAAAATCAAATCGACCGAACTTTATATATATATATATTAAAACTATGTATTAACATATAAATTAACATGTATATATATATATATATATATATATATATATATATATATATATATATATATATATATATATATATATATATATATATATATATTAACGTATAAATTAACTTGAAAATATGTCTCTCATCATTTTAATAAAAAAAAAAAAAGAATTCACTTTACTAATCGGGTTGAAAATAAACAAATTTTATACATTTTCATTCATTTTAGGGGAAGGATCATTTTGGGCATTTTTTTTATTATTTCCTAATAATTATATATCAAATTGTATTTATTGAATAATCCAATTGATTTAGTTAAATTACGAGTTTTAAGAAATTATGTAATTATTATTGAATAATCAAATTGTACTTTTTAAATGGCTTAACATTTACAAATGAATTATAAGATATTCCAATTAAAAATTGTTTTATACAATAAAAAAAAAATTAAGAGAGGTAAAAAAAAATTAATTAATATGCCTCTCTGAATATTGTTTTTTTCAATTTTGTATGTACACTGTTAATTAATCAACAATTTATAAGATGGAAATTCTTTATATAATTGCACCATTGAAGAAGGGAAGGACTTGAATTATTTATATATGACTTTTTTCTTTGAAAGAGAAATATAACTACTAACTAAATTTTATCTCACCTCAGCCATTATTAAAAGAATTGGACTGATATTTGTAACTACAAACAAAGAGCAAAATCTCTTGAGGATCTTCAAGCAAAAATATTCATCAAAATGTTCACAAGTACAAAGATTTTATTATTAAGATCGATAATTAACCAACCCCAAAAAAAAAAAAAAACATCAAATCATGAATAGCTATCTTCAAAAAAAAAATATAGTATTTTATTAGTAAATAATTCAATATTCAAGTATCTAATTTTATAATATGTAATATTCGAAGTTTAAATTTTAACATTTCTTTAAAAAAATTATATACAAAAGTATTTAATTATTTGCAATTATATATATATATATATATATATATATATATATATATATATATATATATATATATATATTATCAATTAAGTACGATCTAGTTGATTTTATTATTTATTTTAAGAGTGTGAGAAATGAAAATATCAGATCTGAATCGTTATAGTACAAATAGTTGTAACCAAATTGTGTAATCTAACATGTTTTTATGAGGTATTTTTCATCTATAATATTAAAAAAAATAATAATAACAATAATGTTCTAGTTGCATTACAATATTTCATCTTTTAGATACCTTTAAATATTTTTTTTAAATATTTTATTTACTTTGCATTTGGCATGCCAACAATGATTTCACATACATAACTCTTTTTTTATTTAATTGTTTTTATTTATATTAACATAAAATATTGGCTTGATAGAATACATATAATAAGAACAAGAGTTTTATCTAAACATGTCACAAGATAAGATATACTAATTAAATGGAATTTTATATCCATTACACTCAATAACAAAAGTTTTTTCAAATAATGCAAATTGGATTAAGTGGGTTTCTTCAATGGATTTGTTCTCTAGGGAAAATTCTTGTTATATTATATTATATATATATTTTTTATTTTTTTCTTCATTTCATGTCCCACATGGTAGATAATTGATGAATTTTTACAATTTAAAGTTTAAAATAAGGGTTTTTTTTTTGAGAATTTTTTACATAGAGTGTCCCACATGTTAGATATATAATTAAAATGCTATTTAATGTTTCTGCAAAACAAAAAACTGTCTGTTTGGTATCTATCCTGGCACAAAAGCTTTCCATAACTCATTATAACTTATTCATGGAAGATGGTAATGAGAAAATGACTTATGGGAAACAAGTAACAAAAAAGGCAATATATATATATATAGAAATAAATTAATACACATCACGTAATTAAAAAAAATAAAAAACTAATTAAGTTAAATGTTGATAATTAACAAACTTAAGCAATGCATCTTCTAGAAAGAGAATTTCCTTTTTCTTTTTCTAATTTTATTTTTTTAGTATTTAAGATAGTGATTCGAATATAAAATTATTATCACATCGTGTGTGTATATATATATATATATATTATTAAATTTTATGTAAATGTGTTAAATTTTATTTTTGTGGTCACTCCCTTCAAAAAGAAATTCCTAGAAGTTCTAATATGTCGCTTTTTTTTTTTTTTTTTAAATAATTCCTCTTCCTTATGGACATAACATTTTAATTCAAAATAATCATGATGTGATAATAAATGGAAAGCATAGAAATAATTAAAACAAGTAAACTAAGTGAAAAATAATTAAAAAATGAAAAAAAAATGGAAAGAAAAATAAGTTAAACAAAATTAAAAAAAAAAAAAAGTGGAAAGAAAAAATTTTAAAAAAAAAGTGAAAATCAGAGGAAATTGGCCCATGCAGGTTTCGAACCTGCGACCTTCGCGTTATTAGCACGACGCTCTAACCAACTGAGCTAATAGGCCAATTGATGAAAACTCTTCAATTATAATAATTGAAGAAATGAAAAGTAAATACCCCTAATTACTTTTTTCCTTTTCCATTTGTGAAAGTTAAAAGATTTTTGTATGAGACCATTCTCAAAAAATAAATAAATAAATGAAATTTAGGTGAAATAGTGTTAGAAAGCATATGCATCTATTATATAATTTAGGACCATTGGTTCATTATTGAAAAAGAAAATAATAATAATGATAACTTGATCATATAATTATTACCAACAATACAATAATGCCTTTCTTTTATTATAAAATAAAGAGCTCTCAATACATTGTTGAGCTTTTTATTAATGAATTAATTTATTATATAAAATTATGGATCTCAAGTTAATTTATCAGATATATGCAAAATTGATACTCCTATTTTTTCATTTATCATTTTAAAATATTTATTTTATTTCAATTTATTTATCATTTTAATATTTATCCTTCATTATTGACATTAAATATTTAATAATTTTACATATATTTTTTTTCATATATAAAGTTTTCTATGATTAATACTACTTAATTAATAACTTAGTTCATTCTTATACATAATTGTATTAAAAGACAAATAAAAAAGACAGAAATATATAAAATTTTTCTCTTGCATGCTTTCATTTTCAAGATTATTAGATATGTAAAATTGAAAGGAACATCTCTCATGTTCACTTACATACGCATACTAACAAAAAAGGATATAAATGCAGGCCCTCACATTGTACAAAACACACCTAAATGAATATTATATCTTAAGGTTTTTTTTTTTAATTTTAATCTTTAAAATTTTCTCTTGAAAACTCCTTCTCAACAACCTTGTAAAAAAGCTAACAATTCATGATAGATATAACTAAGCAAACAAAAACCCATTTTGGACCCATTTTGAAAAGATTATATATATATTTATATATAAGAAAATTTCTTGGTGTTAAGCCACATGCACATGTGCCTCTCAATCAATCAAAAATCTCACCTATTGCCCCCATTATTTCTCATCTTCTTCTTGAAAATGACATCTTTTTTTTTGGACTGTTCATTTAGCTCCCTCTAGTGGGAACCAATCTAATGTGGACCTAAATCCATTATCTTACCTTCAATATTTTTTGTCCATTGCCTTTACCCATTGGCATCCAAATGCTGTATGAAAGCATTCCATTGCTATTACCTCAGTTAGTTCCCATAATAGGAATCAATCTCATGTGGGTCTAACCATCTGTTTCCCTTTTCTAATTGTACAAAGGTACTGCCATAATCTATAGCTATGTCTACTCGTACAATCTATACTTACTGCTCTTTTTATGATGCGTCTGATTTACGGATAAATTTGAATTTATAATCATCAGATTACTTATTTTTAATTTTAACTGTTAGATAAGACTTAATAATAAAAATGAATAATTTAATGGTTATAAATTTAGATTTATCTATAAACCATATGAGCTATATAAAGAGTATAATTTAAATTAAGTTATACCTTTTTTATTTTTTTGAAAATTTTATTTGGTATAAAATGTCTATTTTTTTAAAAAATACTATATTTTTTAGAAAATATATTTTTTTGAAAAAATTATCTTAAACTTATTTAATTCATTTACAAATTACTAGGAAGTGTAATTGTAGCTTTCAATATTCTTTTTCTACACTTTCTTTCACATAGAAAATTGAACTTTTCACTTTCTTTTACTTAGAAAATTGAACTTATTTATACCTGGGGTAAGTTTAACTTCCCAATCGAAAGAAAGTTAGAGTTTTTTTTTTTTTTCATAAATATCAAATAATAAAAAATACTTTTTTTATCCACAAATTATAGTTCAATTTTATTTTGACACAAATATTAAAAATTTATATTTATTTTACTATTTTATCCCTATAATAATCACAAATTGCATTAATTATTCTAAAATAATGTGATTAATTATAATTATACTAAACACATTTAGAAATACAATAATAAATTTAACTTAAAAAAAGTAAATTATTTATTTAAAATATCTTAAAAAGAAAACAATAACTATAATTTATAAACAGAGAGAGTATTAACTTCTAAAAAATTATAAATTATACATCTCTCAAAAATCCTTATTATACAACTTCAATATTTAAATTCCAATGAATTTGTTTTGTTTACCAAAAATTGTGATTGGTGTTATAAAAGAAATTTGGTCCATACCCTTATCACCCTACACTTGGCATGGCTTGATTCGTTGTATAGTCACTATTGTAAGATCAATTTCACACATCAATTTTAGGTTAAAGACGATGATTCCCTCTCCTCAACAGTTTCTCTGTCCCTCTTCTTAAAGAAGACGAAAGATCCATGGCCCGTGAATCGGGACAATTCCCATTAGAATAGGACTTACCATCCAGTTGATCAGAGGTCCCACATAAAGGGATAGTTGTGGATATCAATCTTACCATATGGGATGATCTCCACCGTTCGATTTGTGGAATAGCACTTTAGAATCAATCAGACGTCATAGAATTTATTTAATTAAAATAACAATTAATTACAAAAAAAATTCTTAATTAACATATTTTATTTCATTAAATAAAAAGTCTTCTTCCTTTCCAAAATTAGCGAACTTTAATTATTCTTCACTTTTATAAAATCAAGGACTCAGAATTTTTTTTTTAATATTTATCCTTTTAAAATTTTTTTAACTACATTTAAGAATTTTATAAAAATATTTATTATTTTTTTTAATTTATCCACTCTATTTATGTACTGAATATTTGTATTAGTTTTCGACATCAAAACAAGAAAATTATTTTAGTTTTTTTTTTTATTTTTAAATTATAATAATTTAATAATTTTTTTTAAGAATGACAATAAAGCAAGACGGCAGCTGGGAAACCATCCCCATCGTCATTTCTAACTTAGTGGAAAATCCTTGTCTTTGTCCTCGCTTCACATATAAAGATAATTTAATTCTCATTCCCATTCCTATGGGGATCCATATTCCTGCGAGGATCTCCATCTCAATTTGAATTTTGTCTTACTAAATTTATATATATTTATATAATTCATAAATAATAACCAAAAAAATAAATATATTTAAACAATATTAATAGATTTAAACCCACAAAATATCAACCAAACAAAATTAAAATGTAAGTATTCTTAATATATTAAAAATGTTCTACAATTTTTTTTAATAAAATATTAAAAATTCAGCATACATAAATATAATAATACTTAAATAAATTTTTTCAAATAATTACTAATTATATTATGAGGTAATATGTAAGTTATTACTAATTATATTAGAAGTAATTATATAATCATATTATCGGGTCTCCATGGGACGGAGATGGGATCCTCGTAGAATGAAAAATACTCTGCTTATCCCTGCCCATTCCCCACTATTGGAGAAAGAATTTTCTCCATTTCCGTCCCCGTGAAGAGACAAATTGGAGAATCTCTATCCCGTACAGAACAAATTTTCATGGAGAACATAAAATTTTCACCCCATTGCCATATCTAAGCTTTCTTATTATGTGTGTTGAAACTCTAAAAGACAGATATTTTAAAATGAATAGTATACTTCTGTATAATTCTTTTCAAACCGAAACAATAATTTCTTTTTCTCGCGTTATTTTAATGATATATTTTTTGCCAATGAAGGAGTGTGTTAATTTTTATATAATTTAGAAAAAGAAAAAATAAAATATGTAATTGATCAAATAAACAGAGAGTGCTTTTGGTAATTTTTTTTTTAATTTTAAAGAATCAATTTTTTGATTAATATTATTAAAATCCTTCGCACACGGCAAATTAAAAAAAAAAAAAGAAATTGCAATATTTTCAATCTTGTATTTTGATAGATCTCGTCCCATGATCAAAAAATTCAAGGCAAGAATTGACCAAACTCAATTGGACAGAAGTATAATTATATGTGCATATCTGTAGATCTTTATCTACAAATCAGAATTTAGAAAATAATGTGACGTTCTTATGAAATTTGTGGAAAATTAGTGTTAGTGTTGAAAAATTGGAAAAAGACAAATTTCATTGTCGCATGGAAAATTAGGCAAAGTAATTAATGATCAAAGTGCTACTTATCCTTCTGTAAAGCCTTTCTTTCTTTTTATTATTTTTTTATTTTCATCACTTATCCTTCTATAAATTAGATGATTAAAAAAATTTTAACTTATTAATACTAAATACAAATAACTCATTTAAGATAAATTAAATAATTAAAAATAAATTAAACAGCAAAATTAAATTAGATCGTGAAATAAAAAATATTAGTTATTTAAATGATAGTAATTATTTAAATTTGACTGAATTTTATAATTGATGAAAATAGAAAGTGACGTATTAATGGTTCCACTAAAATTACATTTTTTTTTTCATAGCAACATTTTTTTCTCATTAATTTATTTTTATATTTATTAAATTATTTTGTTTAAAATAATTACATTTTAATCAAAATTTATTTAAACCAACCATTTTATAACTAATTTATCCAAAATAATGATTTTAAAACTATAATTAGAAAAGTGAATGAAAATTCAAACAAAAGATTAGAGACAAACAAGTCTATCATATCTGTCTTACATTTTCTGGATGATGATCCTATCTATCATTATCATAGCACTTAGTGTACAAAAAGTGAAAAACCTTGAAAAAGTGGGGAAGAAGTTGCAATAAGACTGTAAAAAACTACTGTCTTTACTAACTAAAAAACATAAAAAATCTTAAAAAAAAAGAAGAGCACTTCACTACTCCTTTGTTTTGTGGTTCTTTATTCCTTTAACCATCTTTCTAACAATTCCTTTGAAACCTTTTTTCTCCTTTTTCTCTATTTTCTCTTCCCTCTTCCTTTCAGCTTCCAATTCTCCTTCCAACTGCATACACAACTGATACAATATATCAAGTCTCATCCTATTAACTTACACCTCCTAAATCAAACGGCTAAAAAAATTTTCATATATTATATAATTAAATCATTATTTTAATTTATTTACCTTTAGTAAACGTTTTTCAAGTAGGTCAAGTCTGTCAACAAGTGTTCCTTTGATTTCAGTCTCCACCATCACACGATTGATCGGTCGGCAATGTTTCTCTATACTTTTTGGAGAAAGATCAACGGATGAAACTTGCCCTTCACTTGTAAGAGTCCCACTTGATGGAGTTGATGCACCAGATAAGCTCTTTGGTGATCTATTGCTTCCTCTAATTTCTTCTAACTGTCTCAACTGAACCATAAATTAATCAAAATAAACAAATACATCAAACTTGATTTTCATTATATTTATTATTACCCAATAATTATTAAGAAATAAGTAATCCATTAACAAATTGCCATTATATATATATATATATATATATATATATATATATATATATATATACACTATAAATTTAACTCTGTTTAAAACTCGAAATATACTCAAAATATATTCAAAGTATTATACTCAAAATACACTAAAAAAAAAATCATTTCAAATAACTTAAATAGAGCCGTGAAAACAAATCAATTCATATCAAATTAATCAATATTTTCTTTTTTTTTCAATTATGCTAATTGATCAAATAATTATTGTGAAAAGACAATTGATTAGTAAAAATTTATCTAAATGTCTATTATTAATTAGAATCTTTCTGAAAGGTACAAAACACAAATTTCAGTTTCAATTATAACCTAATTAATTATAATAAATGAACTTTTCTCCTTTTCCTTTTTGCAAATTAATTTTTATAAGAAATTGGACAATATTAATGAGAAATTGTTAAATTGGGATCTTACATGATGCTTCTCTTCTTATATCCTATAAGCAAAAATCATATCTTTTTAAAAAATTATATTTTCAAACAACTGAAGAAATTAACCCAATTAAGCAGAAAATAATATACACTATTTGAAAAGAAAATTCAAATATGAAATTTAAAAATATAAAATTACAAATTTTAATTTCTAATCAGAATCAAATTAAGTTAAAGAAATGTATAAGAAAGAAAAAAGGAAATTTTTTTAAAAAACTATAAAAATAAAATCTTAAGAATACATGTAAAAAATATTATTATTAAAAAAAACAGTAATTAACTAATAATATAAAGACTAATTAAAATACCATGTTATCTAAACGGTCCAATCTAGAGAGAATAGGTTCTTCAGTGATAACAGCCATTGATCATGCCAATTTTCTTGGGCGGGAATGCCAACTGATTCTTCACCTTTCGATCACAACAATATCGTAACAGACTCTCTCTATCCCAATCCGTTAATATCTATACATGTATATGTAGGATTTATCGAATGATTGACACGTTTCCAAAATCTAAGGTCAAGTGATTGTGTTTGGTCTTAACGTGGCATGATCAGGAAGAGGAGGGCGATGATAAGGACAATGATGACGCGTGCAGGTGATTACTGTCTTGACACGTTTTCTGTTATTTGCATGTATGTAATAAATAATGGGTAAAGATTTGTCCACGCGGTGTAGCACGTGATCTCTCCAAAGCGGTTCTGTCAGAGAAATGATTGTCTGTTGCAGAGATAGTTTTAAATTTAATCTTGGCCGTTGGTTTTGATGAATGATTACCTGGAAGAAGTAGATTATGCTATCTAAAACTCTTTTGTTTAGTTATTTAAATGATCATTATTAATATTAGATTAGATTAGATTAGAAATCTACCATTTTTATTAGCATTAAGGAAAAGGATTTAACATTATCAAAATTAAGACCACTCTTAGACCGATTTCATCCCTATCATTAAGACACCAATTTAGATAAATCCCATTTTTACTAATAGATTAATAAATCAACCATTATTTTTTAAAATTGAATAGCTATGAAATAAAAATAATGAAATTAATCCAAACTGCTATATCCCACTAATCAAGATTTAGATTCTGATCCTTGGACACTTAGCATAGGGCAATAATAAAATGCGTATACGACTTAAACAATAAACCCAATTGAGGACAAATTTTGAGACCATTAAGAATATATTAACAAAAGAACAAGGTTTGCATTTGATTTATAGTTACAAAATAAATAGAATCTTTGTTCCACTAGAGAAGTCAGTAAGTTTATATATATCCACAATATTACAGTTTTGATCACTCATGGAACAACATTATAATTTAATATCACCACCCTGTAATCTGCACAAGAAATAAATTCACAGACCAAAACATCAAAAAGAGTACAAAAAATATTGCTAGACTTGCATAATCTCATCCCTCCTTAATGAGAATGATGGCAATGCAAAACAGTGTTGAAGTTTTTGGATTTCTTTTCTAGCAGTTTATTCCACATTGCTCCACATCTGGACCTGTAACTCTCGTAGTGAATGGATCAATCCTTACCCATAACAAGGAGAAGATTGAAGCAAGGAGAATTGACCAGACAACAACGATGGTGGGTGTTCGGTTCTGGCGACCCATTAGACCTTTGAGGAATGGATAGAGATGGATAATCACCCAGAAGGCAAAGAAAAGCTTGCCAAATAGAGGACCCCATGACTGATAACCGCTGTTAATGGCATAGGATATACCAGCAACAACACCGACTAAGTTAACAATGAGGAGAGTTGTTGGTGGGATTAGAAGAGTTGTCCATTTGAACATGTAAAGTTCAGCAAAGTCTCCGTCTTCATCTGATGCCTTGGAGGTGACAGTGAAGTTGGTGTCAATGCCAGCAAGCACTTTAAGCAAGCCTTGGAAAACAGCAAAAAGATGGGCGGAAACACCTCCAATAACCCAGAACTGTTCGTTTCTCCACCATTCATCAATTCCAACACCACTCCATCTCATCTCCAAAATACCAGTTGCAAAGATGGAAAGAAAGAGAGATATGAACCATATACTTGCAAGGTTACTAATCTGTAAACAGAATGACCAAAGGAAATGAAATTTAGCATACATCTAGCCGGTGAAGCCTATATCAACAGATAACTGAGGTATTGCTGTTTACTAACCTGTGGAATAATGAACTTGTTCGTAAGTAGACACACGGCTGGAAGTGTGCAGTACATCAGAAGAGGAATGGCTGTGACTGGATAAATGGTAGTGTTTACATATGCAAACCTCTCAAGCCATTTCAGTCTACCTCCATAACCATACCAAATTGGACAATGCCGACTAAAAAGAATTTCCACAGAACCCAAAGCCCATCGAAGCACTTGATTCAGACGATCTGAAAGATTAATGGGAGCAGACCCTTTAAAGGCTGGACGCTTGGGTATGCAGTAAATTGAGCGCCAGCCACGGGCATGCATCTTAAATCCTGTAAGAATATCTTCTGTAACAGATCCATAAATCCACCCAATCTGCAAAGCAATAGATAAACATTAATGCTGTTACGGAGAACCATAGACCAAAGGAAAAAACTACAGCCCACTTTAAAGATATGTGATCCTTCAAATCCATAAAGCCAACTAATCTGATAAGCTGTGACAAACACCTAATACTTGTTTCAGTTCTAAGGTTCTTGCCGAGATACCAGATGAGGTATTCACATTAAAAATGCCAATAATTCCTTCAAAATGCAGTGAGAATTGAAACTGGGAAAAAGAAAGGAGTATCCATGACGAAGTTAAAAGCATATGAATAAACTAAATCAACATACCTCACTTCCCCAATCTGTTTTGTCCTCATACCCACAGCTGATAACATGAATAGCCTCTTTAAGAAGAGTCTCTGGGGTTGCAGACTGGGGGACACCACCATTCTCCATAAGTGTAGAAGCAACAAAAACGGCAGACTGGCCAAACCTTTTTTCCAGGCTCATTTGTGACATTAGGAGCGACTTCTCATCATCAAATCCAGCACCTGAATTTACAAATATGCAAAGGAATATCTAAGTAACATCTATCGATTCCGTTATTCAAAAACCCAAAGCAACTTTCATCAATGAATTGAATTCATGTGAGCCAGATATGACCATTGCTTTGATAAAAAGAAAAATCTATTTGAAAATTGCAGAATGATAATATTATCTTGCAGTCATAATAATAAAGTTAGGCCATACTGTTGCTATGACAAGTAAAAGCAACCTGGCTTTGGAACAAAATAATTTCATGGTTGACTCATCAACTTTAGTTGTTAAAGATACTTTGATTGACAGTGCTTACAAATTGTAATAAGATGGAAAAAATTGAACTTGACAGACATATTGACCAATGGAACAGAAAACAGTAAATGAATAAATATACCTTCAACTCCCTCCTCTATATCTTCCAGGCTGAAAATTGGCACAGTAGGATCTACATTCTTTCCAGATTTCTTTTTGTCTGTACCTTTTTTACCTGACTTTGAATTCTTCTTTCGTGATCCACCACAAAGAGAAGATAGGAACCCGGGTTTCTTATGCTTGGGTTTGAGGGGAGGTTCATAGCCATACAAGGCTGTTCTATTGAAGACACATCCAGTACCCACATAAACAGGGCCTTGAATGCCATCCAAACCCCTCAAGTTTATCTGAATTTCATAACGCAATAGACATTATAAGTTTATAACTAATGTAAGTGATGCAAGTAATTCCATGCAGCATTTATGAATATTTATCCAATAATCATAGCAGACATGCTGCAAAAAGACATTAATAAATCATTCTATGACATTATATAAGAAGAGAAGTCATTAAAAAGGGATGATGAACTTACATCAAAGAAAACAGTATTACGGTTGGCATATCGATCATTCCTGTCAATACCATCAAATCTCTGGGGAAACTGAACATAACAGACATGTTTTCCAAGATTGGGATCCATCATGAAACACATCGCTTCTCTCAAAGCTTTGCTGTTGTTTACATAGTGATCACAATCAAGATTCAACAGGAAAGGTCCATTGGTAAGGACAGCTGATACTCTTACCTGCAAGAGTTGCATGCGTCAAAAGGTGAGATGACCACAGACATATAACAAAATAATCTCCAAATCTAATTGTTAATGTTAACCACTCACAAGTGCATTCATAGCACCAGCTTTTTTGTGGTGTTGAAAGCCCGGACGCTTCTCACGTGAAACATAAACTAGGCGTGGCAACTCATTACCCTCAGCATCAAGACCTCCATTTTGGCCTAAGAAAACCTGAAATGAAGTCATAATAGACTTAATGGCATAATTATAACAGGCACCCAGAAGCAATAAGTAACAGATTCAACTTCCTCAGTCCTGGTGACTCACAATCCGAATATGCATAAAAATTTGAATGCATATGATAAAAAGGACCAAAGACAGGATAAAGCAGAATAATAACATCTAACCCTCCTCAAAACCCATAGTGCAGGAAGCATTATCTCTTGCACAATGGGACACCATTTAGTGACAATTTCCTCATTTTTTCCAATAAATTTCATATGAAAGATACCATCTTTAGTAACGAACCAATCATATTCATCTAAGCAGATATGCCAATGCAAAAATGTCCTTACTTGAATCATTCCTGGATGGTCTCTGGTGTTATTTCCTGGCCATGGGGTACCATCTTGCATAATCCATCCTTCTTCAGGAACTTTTTGTGCCTTCGCAACAAGCCCGTTAATACGAACTTTAAATTCTTCATATTCTCTCTGCAAGAGAAGAGGGTGTAAGAAAAGACATATAATGATGCTAAGAATTCAGTGCAAACAAGTGCATATATATTTATCATCTCACCTTCATAGCTCTACGATCCTTTACAAATGATGTTTGAATTTTATCCTTCAGGTAGTCAATCTTCTGTGCAAAATACCATTCTGGGGCACGTGGCTCAATGCTATATTTCTTACAGAAAGGTACCCATTTCCTTGCAAACTCTGAAGTCTCAGACAAAGCTTCAAATGTCAACATTGCAGCACCATCATCAGAGACATAGCAAGAGACCTTGTCAACTGGATAGTCAACTGCAAGAATGGATAGCACAGTGTTTGCTGTCACAAGAGGAGGCTCCTTTAATGGGTCCACAGTACTGACAAAAATGTCAACGGCAGCTAATTGTGAAGGTTCTCCTTCGCGATCATATCTGTAATAGAATAAAGAAAAGCAATTTATCAATCTGAATATAAATAGCTAAACACAAATAACTAAGCAATTTGAAGCATAGAGTAGGAATTTAATCACAAGCAAGACAGAGGGACAGAGATTGAGAGAGCAGAATACCTTAAAGCAAGCCTGTCAAGATATGTTTCACGGTTTACAGGGAGCCATTTTGGGAACTGATCCAAAATCCAGGATATAGCAAACCAAATCTCACATATCACAGATATTAACCACAAGGCAAATGCATTAGGCACAGGATTTGTTATTCGGTAGTGCAAGAAAATGCAGAGGATGGCCAGCCGCAAAACAATGACCATCCTGTATGGATTAATCCTAGATGACGGTACGGAAACCTTTCTTGAAAGAGGTTGCCGAGTTTCGTCATTCCTGTAAAACCAGATGGTATAACCATAAGATATAGCCTGAAATTGCACTGGAATAAAGAATAAACGACAAAGATGAATATGAATATTGTATTTGGGGAACTTTGTAATAAATATGCAATGGTAAAAAAAAAAAAAAGCATGTTAATCTTAGATTCTATAACTTTTGTAAGACCAAGAACATCAAAGAGCCATAGACTTTACAAGAGAGAGTCATCCACAAGCACATCAGTGCTGGCATCAATGTCTCCAACGCCCCTTTCAGAAGGAGCTTGGCCAGTGCTCATAGGAACAACATTCTTCTCCTGCTTCATTTTCCAGCCATCAACTCTCTCTTTCCATGCCACATTGCCTAGTCCCGGTGAACCGAACTCCCTCACTGGATCCACAACCCTTGCATTAGCTGCAAAAAGAATGCAACCAAAACCAGGAATCAGCATCACATGTGACTGGAAAACATGGACGTAGAACATATTCCATTAGAAAGAAAAAGTTACGTGATTGATTGACATCAGCTGCATAAGGCAAAGGATGGATGCGCTTCCCACCAACTCCAGGAGATGCCATAGAAATATGCTCAGGTGATGCAGCAGACAGCTCTCCAGAAACCTAAAAGTTAGCAGTAGCTGAAGATTAAGTTCACTTTTAATTTCCTGCTAACCAAGAGAAACAAAAGAACTAGATATTTATTGAGCTACCTCATGTCCATTGGTGAGAAGAGGAATATGGGTATGAGAAACCTCTTTATCATAATTTGGAGCCCCAACATCCTCCCCTCGTTCATGCCTCATCTGCCAACCCAACATGCGTTCTGAAATCTTCTGCTTCTGGTTTTGAGTTTCTGAAGAGTAATTGAAATCACTGGCTACCTCATCACCATCACCATCTTCCTCTCTATCACCAAGAATGGCAGGGCTACCTGGAAGTTGTCCAAACAATCAGCAACGCCATATTCAGAAACTAATAATATTATTATTGAAAGAAGTCACAAGCAACCAAAATGTTTCCATTTTCTAATTCATTACAAGCAGTTTCACTGCATACCAAACACTAAAAAATGAATGTGATACCAAATGAATATTACATGCACCTCAAAAATTGCTTGCAGTTAAGAATCACAATCTCAGTTTCTAACAAGAAACATCTGATAAATAAATTTTTCACTGACAAAATGATATTCAACTAACCTTTCTGCCTCTTGTATCTAGTTTTGCATTGAGGGCAGGACTGATTCCCATCTTTCCTCTCATACTCATAGCAGGGTCTGCACACGGGAAATGCACAAACATCGCAAGCTACAAATGGATCTCCATTCACAGTAGTACCAACATTATCACCACAGATTTGGCAGACCTGTCCACCCACATTCTTCATGGGCTTTGCCTGAGCATCCAAAGATTAAATTGCACACGTTTCAGAAACTCAAAAAACAAATAGACATCAATGTAATTCCACCATATAAACTACGTACCCAAAAATCATGGTAAATCATAGAATATTAACTAGAAGGAAATTACAGAGAAATTGAAGTTCAAACATTTTAATAGATATAAAGCTTAGTTAGGTCTGAGACAGCATATAAAAAGGAAACTAACACTTTCCACCATTTGGATTTTCTGAGAAAGTAATAGTTTCCTCTCAAGGCTCAATTGAACTTAATTGGTTGAACCATTTGGACTTTCTCGTGTGATACATTTCCCATCTTGGAAACAGAAGCAACATAAAATATCTTACTGCATTATAAAATACATGCTATTTCCTTCATTTTTCATTCAAGTATGACTTCAATACTTACCCCAGTTTCACCTTCAGACTCCATTGACACCTACTCTTCTTTGCCCAGGAATGAACAATGGATAGAGATGGTAGTTCAGTCTCAACAGGCTTTATGCATGCCTAAATACACAATAAGTTACAAAAAGATTCCACCTTTACTTATTCTTCCAGTTCAAAAGCAACTTCTTATACTTCAATCTGCAAAATAGAGTGAGAATCAGATTGTTTTTATAAACAGGAACTGTCTAAATAGAGAGAAAGAGAGAGAAAAGAGACAGAACTAAACGTTTGCCCTCTATAAGCTGAAAAAATACAAGAGGAAAAGGAATGTGATATGATAAAGGAATTTTAATTTTGCAACTAAACACAGAAAATAGAGTCAATTAAGTCTACTTGTACTCGATTTTCTCGGTGACAAAACAAAGACCTAGTCAAGTTCGCCAAAATCAAAGCAGATTAAACTCAACATTTTAAATTCAAGAATCAAAATTCAACCTCCTTTTCCTTTCCCCAAATTTTCTAAGCTACCAAACAGAGAGAAAACTACCAAAATCATCATCACGTACGTCAAAAAATGGAAACTTCAAAGGCTAAATCAGCAAAAAAAAAAAAAAAAAAAAAAAAACCTAAATTCCTCCTATTCATAGCTAATCCAGCTAAACCTCAACTTTCTGAGCCCCCAAACAAAACTTAAACAATAAAATGAAAAAAAAAAAAAAAAAGAAGCTAAAAAAACAACGCATCTAAAACAAAAACGTCATACATTACTCGATCCAGTAAGAAATCAATTGAATTTACTCAAAAAGATGACAAATTTCCTAATCTCCATCAGATCTCACAATAAAGACTATAAAAAGAAAGAGAAAAAAAAAAAGAAAGGGAAAATGTAAAAATGAACAGAAAATGAGAGAGAGAGAGAGAGACCTACAAAGTTCAAATCTTTTGATTGATGATACGACGGAGAAGATAAGAAATGAGAGAAGAGAGACAAACCCAAATGAGCCTCAAACCCAAAATCAAGCAATGCAGGCTAATACCGCTCTCTCTCTCTCTCTCTGTCTCTGTGTGTAATTATTATATAAATAAATATAAATATTTAGAGAGAGAAAAGTGCATAATAGCTGTAAATGAATGTATGTTTGATAATAATATATATTCTAATAAAGAGAAAAACTTGCTTACAAGAGATGAAAGTGACACTGCAGCTGTAGCGAGAGAGAAAGAAGACTTTAGAGAGAGAAGTCCACCGACAGTGTTTGGAGAGAGAGAGAATAATTAAGGAAATTAGAGAGGAAAAATTTGAGGTAGAAGATAACACAACACAATTTTCTCCTCTGGCAAAAAAAAAAAAAAAAAAATACAATTTTCTCAAATTTTTTTATAATTTATTTTTAATGTATTTGTTTGGTGTAAATTGAATTATTATTATTATTATTAAATGATTTGTTTTCAAAATAGTAAGATTTAATTATCTCCTATAATGTGATGTATAATCATTGATATTAGGAATTAAAACAGATGTTTAATACAAAAATAAAACATGTTTAACATTGTTGAGTAAATTTAAGATATGATTTACTATATAAATTTAAGTTTTTTATTTACAAAATTTAATTTTTTAAGAGTATTTTTCTCGAATTTCATATAAAATAGTACGAGTTAAAATATAAATTATTATATATTTTTTCTAAAAATGTATTTGTATATAAATATTTCAAAATAATTAACATCATTCTGAAATTACTGTTTGTGATAATATTTGGAAATGTATATATTTTTGGAGAAGCAATTGCAATGCTAATGTCAAAACAAGTTATAAATAAATCTTAGCACTAAATAGACTGAAAATGAGACGCAAGTATGTATTGATTATTTAGACGAAAATATAATGGACAGTGAGCTTTACCTTTCCAACAGACATGATTTGAGCTGTTTCACTACATTCATATTTGGCGTGGAGTTTGAACCATGGTTTTCACATCTCGTCTTGTCCAATCTTTAAACTAATAAATACAGAGGATTACAAATAAAAAATTGAATAAAAATTTTAAATAATATCATATATTTATTATTTATATACTGATATACAAGGAGCAATGCATATTATATAGTGTGAACGAATGTTATAATAAATTTAATGTTTGTTATTTTCATTACACATTGCTATTAAATATTTGCTCTATTTCTTCTGAACCAACGTTACTCGTTACGAAAAAAAACTATTATTATAGGTGACTCGGCATGTTTTAGGAGTTGATTTTTACACTCTGTTTAAAAATAAAATTAAGGGAAGAAAGAAAGTTGGATGGAAAGTTTTACGAAAAATAAAGAGGAAATAAAAATATTATTTTCCTCTTTACTTGTTTAGAAGAGATAAAAATAAAATAGAGATAGAAATATCAAAATTATGTTTTCTTGTTTAGAAAATAATAGAAAATGGAGAGGAAAGAAAGTTATAATTTTACTAAGTTTGTCCTTTAATTTATATATTATTTGTTTTTGATATTTATATTCAATATAATGCATTATGGAATTGAATTAAAAGTTTAATTATTAATTTTTTTTACAAAAATAAAAAATAACTATTACAAATATTCGTATAGATACAATTTATAATATTGACTGTGTTTATACAAAAGAATATGAAAATAAATACTAATTGATTATACACATGACATTATTAATTTTATTATTAATTATTTAAAATACTTAAAACACAATTTATAATAAAATGAAATAAGAGTAGGATTATAATTTACAATAAAATCACATATATCACTCCGACTTTCTCTCCAATTTGAGAAGAACGGATTTATGTGAGCCAGGTTGAAAAATAGAAATTATTTTTCTTCCCTCTATTATTTTCCTTGCTTTGCCAAACAAGGGAAAATAAAAATTTACTATTTTTCCCTCTCCTTTTTCCTATCCTCCGTATTTTCCACTCTCCCAAACAGGCCATTAATTTTTTGGTTGAATAGGGTGGATCCCAGGTTTAACGATTATTTAAGAGTACTTTTGGGGTTTGACTCATGGAGTCGTAGACAATAATATAGTGCCACGTAATAGTAGAAATGAAGCAGTTTTCAACGGTAACAGAAGGGAAACATTTGTACTTGAAAAACAGTGTGCAAAAGTGCAACTGTAGTACGAAGATGTCTTTTTTTTTTTTTTTAAAATGCAATTTTATTTGTTTGTTTATTTTTTAAAGAAAATCAAAGGAAAAATTAGAAAAAAAAAAACTATTTTAAGAATTTTATTAATTTCTAAGTTCCATTATTTAATCTGTTGTTTGATGAAGTGAACTGATTGGAGAAATTTTAGGAACGTTGATTTTATGAATTTTTATTTAAGGGTTAATTTTAATTTTTTTAGTTGTTTGTTTCATTTTTTATTTTTATTTATTGACATTTAATTTATTTGTTTTAATTAAAAGGTGATCTTTTATGTTTAATTGGTAAATCTACAGATTTTTTATTAATTTAAAATATAAAAATATTCTTATTAATTTTTTAACTATAAACTTAATATCTAAAAAACTATACTGGTGATTAAAACGGTCAGATCACTGGTTAGCAGTTCAACTGGTCCAACAAATTGAACCGGTGATCCGACTGGTTAAATGATCCTTCATTTCTCTTTTTTTTTTATTTTTTAATTGATTTCTATTGATAGATGTTCAACCGGTTAAAAACCGTTAAAACCAGTCAGAAAATGATTAAACCGGAAAATCCAGTTTTTTAATTGAACTGAACCAGACTAACTGGCAATTCCCAGTTCAACCGGTCACACAGGCAGGTCTAGTTCGGTTTTTAAAACACTGCTGAATATATTTTCATTTTAACCATTACAAGAAAATTGGGCTAAATTTGCTTGAAAATGACATTTAATTTTCAAGCAATTTGGGTTATTTACTTACAATATGGCAAATGACTGCATTCAAATTTCAAAGTATATAACTACATATAAATTAATAAAAAAAAATGCCCAAAATTTTTTATTCTTGTTCATTGTTTAAAATGCCTGTCTTTGCTAGCAATAAAACGTGAAATATTTGCTTCCACCATTTCCTAAGCATGTACATGAATCTGCTTCACCAGCAAGCTTACTCTTGATCCATGTCTGGACACAGGAGAATTCGATCTGATTAGTCATGTAACTTGTAAGCATGGTGTACAAATACTACAAACAGAACAATGAAGCTTGAATGAGATAGTTACGTGATGAAAGGAATGATGAAGAAAAAGTATGAAATTTTAAGAGTTCATTAACAATCATTGCTCACCTAATCTTGAAAAAGCTTTCCATAAATTTGAAATGCAGTAATCTGACTAGGGAATAGGGGCCAAAGACTAATCAAACCATCTGGTAGCTGATTCCTTCTAAAGTTTCCCCCCGAATAGCTGGAGCTGAATAGATCCTGCAAGGAGAAGAAACCATTTTTTTTTTTCAAATAAAAACAAGAAAAATCGAAATTATATTACAACAAGCACGGGTTTCTCTAGAAAAGTACATGCCACCTGGTGCAAGAGAGATTCTTCTTATCAGACAGAACTAGGGCTTCGGTGAAATGGTACATTATCAATCTGAATTTTTGGGATATGAGCAATTTTGTGCCAATCCTCACCTGTGTTGTTCCTGCATCCTTCCGAAATCAAAGGACAGTCGCAGACAAGTAAATATTGCAACGCATTAAGGTTGGATATCCAGTCTGGTAAAGACGTCAACTTATGACAGCTGATGATGTGGAGTTGTTGCAGTGTGGTAAGGTGTTGAAGACCTTGTGGGAGAGAGACCAATTCTGAAATGTTCGTCAAATGAAGTGAACGGAGGCTTTTAAGGGCTTGCCATTGCCCACGACCGCTGTCATTCTCACCAATTGACGGTGGAGAACTCCTAATGTCTAGAACTTCGAGAGAAATGAGGCTTCGCAGCAGCTCCTCTCGCAGAAATTCTAGATCCCCAATTTCCCAAATTTCTAGATGTTTCAACTGAGAAAGAGTAGGAGCACATGAAGAAGCAAAAGAAGCAGAGTGAGATTTTGGTACTGAAGCCCTCATCTTCAATGTCTGCTCCAACGACTTTATACTGGCGTTTTGTAATCGAAGTTTTCTGATTGATGGAAAGGCTGGCATTGAAATCAAATTTGGACAGGACTCAATAACCAAATCAGAAAGACAATGAAACATAGGTAGCCCTGCCATTGCTCTCCACCATCTCTTTAGCTTGGTGCAATTTTTGATCGTGAGATCCTTTAAGGAAGGGAAAGATAATCTTCCATTGAGAGTACCTATATACTCCAGATCGATTAAGCCATCAATCATCAAATTTTTAAGAAATGGAAATTGATCAAATGGAAAGAGAAGTTGAATGTTTCTGCAGTTAAAGAATCCAATCTCCACCAAATTTCTGAGGGAACGAAGCCAGCTTGGAGACTTCACTCCTCCATATCCAACTAAGGACAGCCCTTTGAGATTCTGGTGTGGCCTTAGCTCTTCCAATGCCATTTCTTCATTTTTAACATCATCTCCATCACTTCGCTCACAATAGAATGAAATCCATTCTAATCTCAAGTACTGGAGATGTCGCTTCGCCTTCAAATTGGCTGCATGAAATTCAGATACATCTACCAAACTTCTCGAAATTGTTATCCTTAGTTCTCCTCTCAAATTGTTCAACCCATGTAATTCGTTGAGTCCGGCAGAATCTTTGTCAGTCACTATAAAGTCCGACAATCTCTCAAGGCGAGTCAATTCTCCAATCCCACGTGGCATATGATGCACCCTACTTCCATAAAAACTAAGATGCCGAAGATTTACCAACCTTTTAATGTCTTATGGTAGTGTTTGAAGGCGCTCACAACCGTCCAGTTTCAGTACTGCTAGGTTTTGGAGCCTAACAATTGGATCTGGAACACAAAAAAGCCGCCCCTTATGCCCAAAAACCAGCACTTGTAGGTTCTGTAATTTAGTAATTGAATCTGGAAGTGTTCTGATACCATTCCAAGAAAGATCAAGATACCTCAAATGCCTTAACTTATCAATGGAACATGGCACTTCCACTATTCTTACATCATGGAGATCCAAGGCTCTTACACGTTTAAAATTAGAAAATATTACATCACATTGCCCTTGATAATGCTTGTTGTGCCACCACCATTGCCCATTGAAAAAGGTAGGTGAAAGTTGGCATTCCCTTCCATATACAAATTCAGAATCAAATGCTATATGTCGAGTTGTGCTGCTAACACAAGCTACATCTGATACTGATAAAGTGATGATCTCTTCTCCAGCAACTATTTTAGCTAGATCATGCATCAAATCATGCATTTTACACGTTTGAATATTACCCCATCTGTCCTTGGTAACTTGTTGAAAAAATGACCTCCAAAGAAGATCTGTAAAATATGCAAGACCAGTATCTTGCAAACGTTGGTTTGGATTTGATAGCTCGATATACCCTTGTGCCATCCAAAGATGTATCAATGTTTCCACATTAATTTCATAGTCTTTTGGAAATAGTGTGCAATATGCAAAACAATGTTTCAAATGGGATGGAAGATGATTATAACTCAACTTGAGTGTTGACAAGATATTACCTTCTTGTTGATTCACTTTTGAGAGTTCATTATCTTTGAAGAATAGCCACTCTGATTCGGTACTTTTACAGTATAATAAACTCCCTATTGTTCTTATAGCTAGAGGAACCCCAGCACACTTTGCCACTATCTCCTTTCCAATTGCCTCTTGGCTCA
The DNA here is from genome assembly GCA_947687605.1 of Reutealis trisperma. Lineage (NCBI taxonomy): Eukaryota > Viridiplantae > Streptophyta > Magnoliopsida > Malpighiales > Euphorbiaceae > Reutealis > Reutealis trisperma. The sequence goes on from CANTUT010000085.1 coordinate 1,520,219, forward strand.
AGCTTAGCACTTGCCCCTGTTCAAGTGCCAATTTTTTGAACAACGACCAAGATTGAGCTTCACATAAACACCTTAATTCACATACTGAAGTCGAACGAATCATTTTGGCAACATTTCTGAGACGGGTAGTTACTATTATTTTACTTCCTTTTGCACCGCCTACTAATAAATCCTTCAAGTGGAACCATTTATTTGGATCCTCATTCCATACATCATGTAACACAATCAAGTACTTTTTCCGGTTAACTTTCTCATGGAGCTTATTTTTCAATGCATCCATCCCATGACTACTATATCTCTTTTCAGTCAAAGACTCTAGAATCTTTTCAACAATGAGTTTTACATCAAAATCATCAGATACACAAACCCATCCTTTCAGTTCAAAATGTGCTTTAACTTTCTTATCATTATAAACAAGTTGAGCTAAAGTGGTCTTTCCTAATCCTCCAATCCCAACTATAGAAATTATTGATAAATTCCCCTCCCTACCATAACTCAATAAGATCTCTATAATTGCATTTTTATCATCTTCTCTGCCAACAACTATTTCAGGCAAAGAAGAGTGAGTTTGATCCCTTTCCCTACCCATCACAGATTTTTCCACAGAACATTCATCTAAGTGAAACCCTCTATCCCCTTTTATATCTTCTAGCTTTTCTCTAATATTCTTAATCTTACGGGCCATTTTAGAACCATAAAGAACCTGATTTGGACTTAGAAAGGAAAGAGATACCTTCTTTGAAGAATTATTCATTCGTTGATACAATGCCCTTGTAGAAAAATCATCGAGCAGGTCATCTGCATCATACATTGCTTCTTTCAATCTTCGAAGCCAAACTTTGATGCTATCTTTGTGATCATACTGCTTCTCTGCATCAAGAAGCACAGTTTGGATAGTGGAAACTGTGTTCTTGAGTTTCTCTAGTTCATCTTCTAGATTCCACCACATCCCAATCTCTCGGACAGCCAAAGATCCTAACTTTTTAATGATTTCGCCAGCAATGTTAAAAAGCACTGCTTCTGCCATTTCTTTTTAGTGAGCGAAAGAAGGCTGAAAGAAAAAGACTGTAAAAGCAAATTGTTTTGGATGTATAAAGTTTAAGAGAAGGATGATTTAGCTACTAGGGAAGAAGAAGAAAGAACCCATATGGCCAATATTTTTTATATAGAAAATGGATCAGAGATGCTTCCTGGAAAACGTCTATTGATGGGATTTAACAATATAATATGACCATTGAAATTTACCGTTTTTTATTAAAGACTAGATTAGATTACAAAAGGCTTTGCTATACTGTACAGTCAACAAAGCCAACCATCCAAATGATCACATGCACAATCCGGGAATCAAGCAAATGTGAACTGAAATCTATCAATTCAACTCATGATATGCCTAGAATTTTATTCGTTATCATTAATTAGTCAAGTTCATTGCTTATTTAATAAATAAAATAAAACAAAATGCTCATTGCTTATTTAATAAATAAAATAAAACAAAAGCATGGGATTTTTGCTTAAAAAAAAAAAAAATTCTATATATAGATATGTTGGGGAAATTATAAATTCTCCACCGACGGTGTTTGGAGAGAAAGAAAATGATTATGGACATTATTTAATTGTTGCTTGATGAAGTGAACTGACTGGAGAAATTTTAGGAATGTTGATTTTATGAATTTTTATTATTTAAGGGTTAATTTTAATTTTTTTAGTTGTTTGTTTTATTTTTTATTTTTATTTATTGACATTTAAGTTGTTTGTTTTAATTAAAAGGTGATCTTTTATGTTTAATTACTAAATCTACAAATTTTTTTATTAATTTAAAATATAAGAATATTCTTATTAATTTTTAATTATAAATTCAATAAATTTACCTTTTAACAATTACAAGAAAACTGGGCTAAATTGACTTGAAAATGACATTTTACTTTCGAACCATTTGGGTTATTTCCTTACAATATGGCAAAAGCAATGATTGCATTCAAATTTCAAAGTATACAACTGCATATAAATTAATACAAAATGCCCAAAATTTTTTGTTCTTGTTCATTGTTTGAAATGCCTGTCTTTGCTAGCAATAAATATGCAGACTTGCTGAATGCTGATGATATACAAAATTCCTTCATAAAACATTTGAATTACACATTCCTTAATATCAATTTCAGCATAAAAGATATTAAATCAAGAAGAAGGGAATACTTGGTCTAGCTTTAAGCATATATCATTTTCAGAAATGTGAATTCAGTTTTCACAATAAAATTATTGTGAAGGGTAAGCGAACTGTTCAAGTCAAACTTTCACTATCATAGAGATGAATGAATCATCAGCTCCATTTTGCAAAATTCACTTTCTTCATTTACCAGTACTCCAAGTGAATTTAGTCTGAATTTATATCCAAATAATTGCTAAAAGAAATATATGATGAATGTAGTCTGATTATCAATCAAGCTTTCTGTTGATAACCTCATTTGGGTTTTGGGAAATAATAATATAATTGTTGATAAACAAAAATAATAATTTTATCAACCTCATGTTCCAAGCAATTCCTAAAAATATATTTCTTATAATTACAAACACTAGCTAAATATATAACATTTAAAGAGTATCTAGAATCTGGGTTTGCATGTGTAGTATGCCTATATAACATGCAATACCTTATTATTGTTCTTGATTGCAGTCTTTTTGCACTAAATTTAGAAATTTTAATTAAACAACGACTCATACCTGAAAGTTGTTGACCGTTCCATTGCTGAAGTTTGTGTATAGTTTCAAGACTTGATGATATTGTGCTGTTAAGGATATTTCATTAAAAAGACTTTGTTGCCAGCTTTCTGTAATTTTATTTTTCTTTTGAATCCCCAACATACCTAACCTTGTCAGGTGGCAATATTATATAAATATAATAAGATGCTCTTGTGGAAAATGATGATGGCCTTAAAATATTTGCAGCTTGGTTTGTAAAACGCATCTTCTACAGCAACACGAGCTGGACTCCACCCGGTTCTTCTTTCCTTTAAAATAAGCATCATCTTTTCTTAATTAAACCTTACTTTCCGATACTCTTTTCCTCTGAGAAAGCAATGGCAGAAGCAATCCTCTTCAATGTTTCAGCTTCAATCATTTCGAAGCTGGGTTCTCCAGCCCTTCAACAGGCTAAGCTGTGGTGGGGTGTTAATGATGAGCTCGAGAAACTCAAGACCACAGTTGAAACACTCCATGCTGTGCTTCTTGATGCAGAGGAGCAGTACTCTCAGAGTCATCATGTCAAAGTTTGGGTTGATTCGGTCAAACAAGCATTTTATGATGCTGATGACTTGCTGGATGAGTTCTCCACGAAGGCTTTGCAGGAGCAGGTGATGACTGGCAATAAAATGGTAAAGGAGGTACGCTTGTTCTTTTCAAGCTCAAACCCATTTGCTTATAGACTTAAAATGGCTCATAAGATTAAGCAAATTAGAAGCAAATTAAATGGGATTGCTGATAATAGGAAATTTCACTTAGATGTGCAACGTGAAAGGACATGTGTTATGGCTGATCAGGAAAGAGTGCAAACTCACTCTTCTTTACCTGAAGTAGTTATTGGTAGAGAAGATGATAAGGAGAGAATTATAGAATTTCTTTTGTCTTCCAATAATGGAGCGAATGTGTCAAACATTTCCATAGTTGGCATTGGAGGTGTAGGAAAGACAACGCTCTCTCAGCTTGTATTTGTGATAACTCTATATTTTTAGAGTTATTTTAATTGTTTAAACTTAAATTTTAGCTCAATTCTCGAGAATGCAATAATATTATTACTTATTTTTAGAAATAAATAGTTCTACAATTTATAAATAAATTATAACATTTTTTAAGTATTTTTATTTTATTTTTGCAGATCAAAATGATGCAGTAAAAATAAAGATGCAAGCAATGATTCAAGTTTTCAATCCATGAGAAATAAATTTAATGGTTGGTGGCCAAAATTCAATGGTTGGTAGTCAACCTAACCATTTTTGAATATTGATAAAGAAATTCAATGGTTGGTGGCCAAAATTCAATGGTTGGTGGCCAACCTAACCATTTTTGAATATTGATGAAGGAATTCAATGGTTGGTGGCCAACCTAACCATCAATGTTGAATTTTTGATGTAAGAATTTTAATGGAACTTGAATTCTTCCACCAAACATGTCTATAAATACCATGCTTGGCAAAGGGAAATGGCATCAAAGAAAATCCATAAAAAAAATATGTAGAGAGATTTTTATATATTTTCTTAGAGTAGATTAGTTTTATTTTTTATTTTGATAAAGAGGAGGAATTTTTGGAAGCTTGAGTTCATCAAAGATTGTATCCCAAAACAAGTTCTCTCTAAACTCTATTCTTGATTTAATTATAAGTTATTATTATGTTTATTATTTTTATTGTTAATTTAATTGTTTCTTTCTTTTTAATTATGAATAGCTAATTTTATTTTCTAGGATTTAGATGTAATCTTTTGATTTGCATATGATTATTTATATTTAATTGATTGGATTTGATTGTTGGAATTAATCTTTTATCTTAGAACTTAATGCTTGTAATTAACTGGCCATTAATTGCATGATTTAAGATATTGTGTGAAGTAGCGAGAGTGGAAGCACAATATTAGTTCATTAGGATAATTGACCTAGGGAATGTATTGCTTAGAGATAAGAATACTCCTTTGTGATTTTTAAAAGGATTTCCATGAAACTTAATGGGTTTGTGTTGATTATTTATGATCACGAGAGTAGACGTAAGGTTAATATAAACACATATGTTGTATCTTGAGAGAGAACATCATATAATTTAGGGAAATCTAATCATTAATTCCAGCAAAAATAATCAATCTAAAAATTATAAAGAAATCATATGTGATCAATTGATGAATTCTAAATCCTAAACCTTTAATTTTATTTCATATTTATCATCATTTATTTACTTCTTAAAATATAAATTCTCATAGTTGATTTTCTAAATAATAGAGTAATCTTAATTTTGGTACTTGTCAACCCTTCCTCGTGGGATCGACACTTATTTCACTACTATATTACTTGTTCACGACCTGTGCACTTGCAGAAATCGCGCAACAATTTGATAATGAGACAGTGAAGTCAAATTTTGAGCTAAAATTATGGGTTTGCATTTCTGATAATTTTGAAGTAAAAGCAATAGTTGAAAAGATTTTAGAATCTATCAATGGCGAGAAACCTACAGGAAATTGTGAAATCAACACATTGAAAAATATGCTTCATGAAAAAATTAATGAGAAAAAATTTTTACTTGTGTTAGATGATGTTTGGAATGAGGACTATGATAAATGGTATCATTTGAAGGACTTGTTAGTTAAAGCTGCAAGTGGAAGTAAAATAATTGTAACCACCCGTCTTATAAATGTTGCGGAGAGGATTAGATCAGATTCAATTTATAAATTACAAGGTCTTCCAAAGACTGACTCGTGGTCCTTGTTTAAAAATATGGCCTTTAAAGAAGGGCAATTGCCAAGTCCCGAATATGAGTTGGTTGGAAGGGAGATTGTGGCTAAGAGTCATGGAGTTCCTTTAGCAATAAGAGTAATAGGACGTTTGTTATATTATAAAAATACAATATATGAGTGGCAATCTTTTAAAGATAAAGAATTTTCAAATGTACATTATGAAGATGCTAGTATTTTATCAACTCTTAAATTGAGTTATAATCATCTACCTTCACATCTAAAATATTGTTTTGCTTACTGTAGTTTATTTCCAAAAGATTGTGTATTTAATGTGAGATTTTTGGTGCATCTTTGGGTGGCGCAAGGGTTTATTAAATCATTAGACAATTCAACACAAGATCTTGAAGATACTGGTTTAAAATATTTTAAGGAACTTTTATGTCTTCCAAGAAGTAAAGGAAGATAAGGGGGTTAATATTGAAACATGTAAAATGCATGATTTTATGCATGATCTTGCAGTGTTAGTGGCCGGAGAGGAGATTACTATATTAAATTCAAATGTTTTTATTAGCGAAGTAACTGGACATTTATCATTTGAGTTGAGAGATAGCTCATGTAAACAACTTGCATGTATATTAGCTAGTGCAAGGAAGATGCGAACAGTTTTGTTATACGATGTGTCAGAGCAACAAGAAACTAAAGAAGAGGAATTGCGTTGTATTTTTTCCAATTTAAGAAGATTAAGAGCACTTACTTTGTCAAATTTGGGGATTATGAGAGTGCCACCTTCCATTGACAAATTGAAGCATATAAGGTATTTGGATCTTTCTTTCAATAAAGACATTGAAATCCTTCCTGATTCAATAAGTAAACTCCAAAACCTGCAAACGTTGAACCTAAGTTACTGTGAAAGCCTTAGGCAGTTGCCTAAGCATTTCAAAACGTTGATTAATCTCACACAACTTTATATTGAGGGATGTGTAAGTTTGACTCATATGCCACGTGGGCTTGGTCAACTGACTTGCCTTAGTTATTTGCCAATGTTTGTAGTGGCAAAAGATAATGGCATCTCCAAGCAAAGCAGTGGACTTGATGAACTGCATGATTTGAACAACTTGAGAGAATATCTAGGAATCTATAATCTGCGGTATGTGAAAAATGCAGCATCTGAATTTGAGGCAGCCAATTTGAAACAGAAGCAACACCTTCAAACTTTGCTATTGGCATGGAAATTTGACCTTCCCTATGATAATGATAGGAGTACAGATGAGGTTGATGATGATGATAATGAGGAAATACCATTAGAGGAGTTACAACCTCATATAAATCTGAAATGGCTGTTTTTGGATGGATGTGGAAGATTGAAGTTTCCAAGTTGGGTTTCTTCACTCACTAATTTGGTGGAACTCACAATTGATAACTGTAAAAAATGCCAAAGTCTCCCATCGTTTGATCAGTTCCCTTCTCTTAAACGTCTGGGGATGCATAATTTGACAGATTTGGAGTACATAGAGAGTGAAAATCAAATGTTGGGTTCTGAATTATTCTTTCCTTCTCTGGAGAAACTCTGGCTCTCAAATTGCCCTAATCTAAAGGGATGGTTGAGGACTGAGTTGCTCCAATTTCACTGTCTTGTTTATTTGGCTATCAGGTCTTGCCCTAACCTGACTTCAATGCCACATATTCATTCTGTCGAGACATTGACAGTGATAAATGCAAGCATGAAGTCATTGGAGGACATACTGAAGATGAAGATTTCAGCGTCACAATCTACCTCTTCTTCTTCTTCGCTTTCCCCAGCTCTCTCTCAGTTGAAAATTTTGAGTATTTCGAAAATAGAGGGTTTAGAATTTCTGCCAGAGGAGTTGATGCAAAACGTTACTTCCCTCGAGCGTCTTGATATTGTTGATTGCCAAACAATAAAAAGTCTACCTCTTGCTATTCGGCATCTAACCTCCCTTGAGGTTCTTCTCATAGGGGATTGTCATGAACTTGATTTTTCCGATGAGAATGGAAGTGGTATTATGCAGTGGGAGTGCCTTAGAAGTCTTGAAGTTCTTCAATTTGAAAATATGGCAAAATTGGCATCCTTCCCAAAGGGACTTCAGCGTGTTCCCACTCTACGCAAACTTATCATAATAAGTTGTCCTAATTTGTTGTGTTTACCTGAGTGGATGCCCAATCTCACAACATTACGATATATACATATTGGAAATTGTCCGCTGTCGGAAAGATGTGGCAGTAACATGGGTGTTGACTGGCCCAAGATTGCTCATATTCCATATATCTATATCAATGATGGATATATTCAACTACACGGCTGCTACAAACCCGATTAATTTGAAGAATCCCTAAGACCTATCTTGAGTATTCCATTCAACACTTCGATCTTTTTTTTTTTTCCAGTATGTTTTTGAGGAGAAGCTCATGCTAATTATTTTCGTCAAAATAATGATTTTATATTGATTTTGCAGGTTTACAAAAATCTGCTCTTCAATAATAAATTGAAGTCGAAAATCAGTCTACTCACCCAAGTAAAGTTTATGGAGTCTTTGAAACAGAGCACTTTAATGTAATTCTCTGGGAAAGTTTTAAGATTTTTCATCCACTCAATCAATGGGATTGACATTTTAATTTTTTTCAAAATTTTTTTAGGTCCAAATTTGAATTCTGGTAACTAATGCTTGCAAGAAGAATAATTGCAGTAGCTATCTTGTTCCCCCTAAAAATTTGGGATCACTCACATATTGAAGTATCTTGCAATTATAGGTATGGAACAAATTTGAGTCAAAATCATTGCTGTCGTTTTTTCTTTTGGAAAAGTTCAAATTGGTTGATTTAATTCTTGGATTTTACATTGATATTTCAGGTTGTTTAGTAAATTCTATTATCGGAATGCCATCATCTTGATGTTGCAACAATACTGCCCCTGTACCACAGGGCTAATGGTGAGAATTAGTAGTAAATTTTATCATATGCAAAAGTATTTTCTAATTTTTTTTTTTTTTAAATTTTTTCTCCTTCTCCTCCTAGGCTTTGTTGCTATACAGCTTCTAATATTTTGGATTGGGATTTCCATGAATAGCTTTTGCAAACTATATTTTGACAACATCAAATTACTCACATTAAATCGCATCCATTTGTTTATAATAGTATCAGCTTATGTAATATTCTCGAATTTTTTGCTGGTAGATTGACTTGAATTATGATGAGGAATAAACAGAAGGGAAGATTATCTTACTTATGCTCGTGTCTCAAGCTGATCCAACATTCTAGTCTCTTGCAGATGCATGATAACAGATGTGGTAACCATGATATATAAAATAGTCATCTGGGAGTTAATTTCATTTTAAAGATCAATTTTTTTCATGAATTTTTCTGATTCTTTCACCCCTTTCTCTTCCCAGGCTTTACTCCTCGATACAGAGGAGCAGCTTAACTCCTCACAGAGTCATCAAATTCAAGTTTGGCTTGGAATGCTACAAAAGGCTATTTATGATGCAGATCTACTATTAGACAAATTCTCCACAGCGCCAATTTGAAAGAGAGACAGCATCTTTAGTGCTTGAAATTAAGAGTTGAAGCCACGTTGTGAAGTGTATGGAAAAGATAATTGTGAAAATGAGATCTAGAAATGATGAAATTAATGCTACTGGAAGCACTATACTTGTCTGCTACTCTGCTTATGGAGGAGTGTAGTTTCCAAACTGGATTTCCTACCTCTCAAATTTGGCAACTATTGGTTTCAATGATTGTGAAACATTCGCCAAACTTTCTCACTTCAAGAAGTTTGACCTGCTCAATGATGAATGTGGCATGCAATAGTCCCAGTATTTGCAGGATGCTGCCTATTGCAAGGAACCTCATCTGTCCAATGATAATTGCAGCATAACGTAGTCCTCTGTTCTGTTCTCTTCCAATTATTTAAGTGATTGTGTCTTTTGGCTGTGGAGGAACTTCTTTATAGATGGCTTCACCAGATTGCACAGCTAACCAGCTTCTACGGATAAGAGAAGACTACTTATTTTCTCCTCAAAATTAATAAGGTGATTACTCTGCATATATCTTTGAGTGCTAGTTTTGGTATGTTTCTACCTTTTTTTTTTTAAAATTTTTTTAAGAACATGATATATTATTAACATGATTTCCATTGTAATTAGGGAACTGAGATAAAACAAACCTCTATTGCCTGCAGTTTTGAAAGCAATACAGCTGTTAAAGAATCCTGGGTTACAAAGGCAAAATGAAATTTCAAGAATTTATGTTTTTTTCTTTCAAATAAAGAAGGCTCAGGTATTGCAAGATTAAGCTTCTTTCCATTTTTTTGTTTTTTTTTTTTATTTATTTTGTAAAATACCTTTCCTGATATTTTTCCTCTTATGAAAAAATGAGAGAACAAAAAGATCATATTGTTAACTTAATTTTCCTTTTTTTATGAAAGTAAAATCAAAATTTTCTGACAAGGTTTGTGAAGCATTTCTCCTATAATTGTTCCAGATTGAAGTATCATCTTACATGCCTAAAGAAGAGCTTGGTGTACACAATTTATATTCTCCTTTTTTGATCTGTTGTTCATTTCAGGTAATCTGTTGTTCATTTCTTGCCTGTTCTCTTCTTTTTATCTTTGAAATCTAGTGAACAATTTATTTTATTTTTCCTGTAGGATTTGGAGAAAATTGATTTCTTTGACTTTTGCCACTTGAATGAAGAACTCATATGTCATTTCAAATGGGCTGGTACTACTGCAATATATCTGTTTGGATGACACATCTTTTTTTTCTTTCCAATTTTGATTTATATGTTCTCATCAACAGGTGGATCCCATATTTCCATGCATTAATTCTTCTGGAAAACACATTTTGTAACTTGAAATTATGCGGTTTCACATATAACTTGAAGAATCCAGCACCATATGGGATATCTGCTTCATGTTGAGAGTTGTGAAGGCAAGTATTTTTATGAAAAATATAAATAATGAAGGATTTTGGATTTTACAAATGGCATGGTGTCTTTTAAAGTTAAACAGAAAGCCAAGGAAAGATTTCAATGGCAAAGAAAATCTGAGAAAACTTTAGAATCATTGACACTAGATGTCAATTGTTTTAGTGGGGATTCTCTCAACATTTATTTTTATTTCTACAAATTCTTTCCTGCTGGAGAAATGTTTTGACACATTCTCATCATGGCTGAAGTTATCTGAAATAGATTGACACACTCTAAAATGCTTGAATTTACCCATGGCGATGAGTGGCATTAGTTATATGTTCATCAAATCAGTTTGATACTAACTCAAATCTTTGCTTCTTGTGTGTGTTGCTGCTGATGTTGATTGACTGTTCCTCTCCCAGCTAACATCATTATGCAGTAGGGGTCGAATGTGAATAATTGCATGAATCATTGAAATATTATCAAAAGGTACTTCTCTTCTTCCTATTTTATCAAAAAAATATCCTTTAGTTTCTAGAAATTTTTTATGATTTCTACTTTTGTTGTAGATACATTTTCTTATTTTCTTGTTAGGTAACTAATTACTTCAAATGTGTGTCTTTCTGTCCTGGCCTGAAGCAGAAATTTTGTTCTAGCATATTTAAGGATGATTCTTAGAGCTTCTCAATGGGATATATGGAGGAATATGTTCTTTGATTCCCCTAATCATTTGTAAGTGAAATCAATAGACCATCTTTTGTTTACCATTGCATTTGTTCAATTACTTACAAGTTTTTTCTGCTGAATGTGGCAGTGGGTGAACCACGCAGATTCTCTGCATCAAGAAGCACAGTTTGGATAGTGGAAACTGTGTTCTTGAGTTTCTCCAGTTCATCTAGATTCCACCACAGCCCAATCCCTGGGATAGCCAAAGATTCCCACTTTTAATGATTTACCCTGCAATATTAAAGAGCACTGCTTCTGCCATTTCTTCTTAGCAAGCGAAAAAAGGCTAAAACAAAAGACTGTAAAAGCAAGTGTTTTTGCATGCACACGGTTTAAGAGAAGGATGATTTTTCTACTGGGCAAGAAGAAGAAGGAACCAATATGGCCAATATTTTTATACAGAAAATGGAACATTGATGCTTCTTGGAAAACGTCTGTTGATGGGGTTTAATAATATAATATGCCCTTTGAAATTTTACCCCATGTTTGATTCTAAACTTTTACTTCGTTATTGGAAGCGGTATGTAATTTTTGAAGTAAAATTTATTTTTCACATTGGTTTATAGGTAATCAATTTTTTTTTTATCATATAGAGTAAATTTTCCTGTCAATCATGCTAATCCAGATAAATTTAATATGTTCACCAAGTAAACACCTGAAAAAAAGAAAAAAACAGAATATGAAAGAACTAAATAATGTGATACATGACAAACTTTATTGAATCTTTTTGCCTATTTGGAAAGTTTGAAGACATATATGGAATTTTTTCTTGAAAAACCTGAGTAATGAAGATGATAATTTATTTATTTATTTTTTCTTCATGTTTGTAGTCAAACCATTGCACACCTTATTTTTAAAATGCTTTCAACAGATTTGATATTCGAGAAGCAATAGATAAAAGTTCCTCGTGGAAGGAGAAGACCTGAAACATTAATAAATAAAGCATGAAATTCATTTCCATAATCATGGCAATCAGGCTAATTCCTCACCTTCACTCTCCATAGACAACTCACATTATGGTTAGAAGAAGTTGGACTGATAATGTAATTTGTTAGTCATCTGCATTATCAATGTAATGACTAATTGAACCGTCTAGTAGCTGGCTTCCTCCAAAGTCTCCCTCAGGATAGCAGGAGCTCAATAGATGCTGCAAGGAGAAGAAACGAGATTTTCTTTCCTTTTTTTTTTTCCTAAAGGAAAAAAAACCATGAAAAACAGTACTTATGTCACAACAAGCATGCTTTCTTTTGGAAAGTACATTACCCTTCGAAATGCAAGAGAGACTCTTTTTATCAGACAGAATTAGGGCTTCAGAAATGCAAGAGAGATTCTTCTTATCAGACAGAATTAAGGCTTCTGTGGAATGGTACATTTTCAATCTGAATTTCTGGGATATGAGCAATTTTGTGCAAATCTGCACCTGTGTTGTTTCTGCACCTTTATGAAATCAAAGGACAGTGGCAGACAAGTAAATATTGCAATGCATTAAGGTTGGACATCCAGTCTGGTAAAGACATCAACTTATGACCGCTGATGATGTGAAGTTGTGATTGCATAGTGGTAAGGTTGGAGACCTTGTGTTCTGAAATGTTCTTCAAATGAAGAGAACGGAGGTCTTTAAGGGCATGCCATTTCCCACGACCACATTGGAGAACTAATGTCTAGAACTTCGAGAGAAATGAGGCTTCGCAGCAGCTCTTTTTGCAGAAATTCTAGATCCCCAATTTCCCAAATTTCTAGATGTTTCAACTGAGATAGAGTAGAAGCATGCGAAGATGCAAAAGAAGCAGAGTGAGATTTTGGTACTAAAGCCCTTATCTTCAGCGTCCGCTCCAATGACTTGATACTGGCCTTTTGTAATCGAAGTTTTCTGATTGATGGAAAGGCTGGCAATGAAATTAAATTTGGACAAGACTCCATAGCCAAATCAGAAAGACAATGAAACATAGGTAACTCTGCCATTGATCTCTACCATCTCTTTAGCTTGGTACAATTTTTGATCGTGAGATCCTTCAAGGAAGGGAAGGATAATCTTCCATTGAGACTTGAGAGTACCTACATACTCCAGATTGATCAAAAGAAAAGAAAAGTTGAATGTTTCTGCAGTTAAGAAAAGAAATGGTAATTTCAACCTCCAATTGAAATTTCACAAGAAGAATTTAAAGGAATACCATATTTGTAATAACAGACAAAATTCTAACTAAACATGGTTGACTTTGTATCTAGCTAAGAAACGTACCATTTCACTGCAAGAGAATGGAAACAAAGATGGTGGAGAGAGAAAGAGCATTAAATATAACCCATGATGCACTCAGCCATTTATCTATTTTGAAAGAACCACAAGTTGAAATAGCATTTTTATTTCAACTTCTCCCTCAGTTAACACACATATTTCCTCTCTTTTAACTCCTTCACACGTTCTGAATTATGCTTATTAAATTAGAGCAGTAATGAGTAATTCATCAGAAATTTTGGATCTAGAATTAGGCCAGGCCAGCTAAGTACCAATAGTTTTTTACAATTTCTCATAATGAAAAAGCTTGAGTTCAAATCTATAATTGAGCTGAGGCCACAAAATGTGGAAAAGAAAGAAAGGATGCAACCCAAAATGGACCATTGGGCTGCAGTACACCCACTCAAGAATCTAAACTATATATTTGGGCCATTGCTCACTGACCTGCCAGTTGTTAAAGAATTGATCTCGTTCCGCAAGTTTAATCAATAAACCATCTCAAGTAATTAAAGGAAATTAAAGGATATTGTTCTTGTAGTTAATTTCTATTAATTCTATCATTTTTCAGCACAAGCTTATTGTCTTGACAAATTCTTCACTTGTGAACAACATATATAAATTCTTTTCTTTTGTTCTGACAATTGCTTTACTTCTTGACTTTAATTTCTTTGTCCAAAGGACGAAAAGCATATGCCTTCCCTTCCCTACAATATTCAAGTATGTATAAATATTAGCCATGGCTTTTTTCATCATTCATACTACAACAAACTCTCCTTTCTCAACCTTAAGCCCTTCAAAGAGTTCCTTATTACTCATTTTCACCCTTTCGTTCACTAAGAAGAAATGGCAGAAGCAATCCTCTTTAGCCTTGTAGAGGATATCATAAAAAACTTGGGTTCTTGCACTGTACAGGAGATTGGGCTATGGTGCGGTGTCAAAGATGAACTTGAAAAACTCAAAAGAACAGTTTCAACAATCCAAGCTGTGCTTCTTGATGCAGAGGAGAAGTGCTCAACAAATAATCAAGTCAAAGCTTGGCTTCAAATGCTGAAAGAAGTAGTTTATGATGCAGATGATTTATTGGATGATTTCTCTACTGAGGCATTGCATCGACAAGTGATGACTGGCAATAGAATTATGAAGGAGGTACGCCTTTTCTTTTCACATTCCAACCAGCTTATTTATGCTGTCAAAATGGCTCATAAGATTAAAAACATTAGAGAAAGATTGGTCGAAATCTCTGAAAATAGAAAGTTTCACTTAGAGGAGCGCCTAATAGAGCTGCCTATGGTAATACCTAAAGATAGGGAGCAAACTCACTCCTCTTTACCTGAAATAGTTGTTGGTAGAGAAAATGATAAGCGGTCAATTGTAGACTTTCTTGTGTCTTCCAACTCTCAAGAAAATGTGTCAATAATTTCAATAGTAGGAATTGGAGGTTTGGGGAAGACAACACTAGCTCAACTCACTTACAATGATGACAAAGTCAATACATGTTTTGAGCTAAAATTATGGGTTTGTGTTTCTAATAACTTTGATGTGAAACTCATAGTTGAAAAAATTTTAGAATCTGCAACTAGTGAGAGACGTGGTAACCTAGAGATGGATACACTAAAAAACCTCCTCCATCAAAAAATTAATGGAAAGAAATACTTGCTTGTTTTGGATGATGTGTGGAATGAGAATTCTGAAAAATGGTATAATTTGAAGGATTATTAATAGGTGGTGCAAGAGGAAGTAGAATTATAGTAACCACTCGTCTAAAACATGTTGCACAGATGATAAGATCATATTCAATACACGAATTACAAGGTCTATGTGACGATGAGTCATGGTCATTGTTTATAAAAATGGCATTCAAACAAGGGCAACTACCTGGTCTAGATCATGTTAAGGTTGGAAAGGAGATTGTGGCAAAGTGTGTTGGAGTACCTTTAGCCATAAGATCAATAGGGCGTCTATTATATTCTAAAAGTACAGTATTAGAGTGGCAATTCTTCAAAGATAGAGAATTTTCAAATCTAAATGAAGGAGAGATTAGTATTTTGCCAACTCTTAGGTTGAGTTATAATCATCTACCTTCACATTTAAAATCTTGTTTTGCGTATTGTAAATTATTTCCAAAAGACTATACAATTAATGTGAGCTTTTTGATGCAACTTTGGATGGCACAAGGGTTTATTAAATCAGTAGATTCAAAACAAAGTCTTGAAGAAATAGGTTTAAAATATTTTAAGGAACTTTCATGGAGGTGCTTCTTTCAAGAAGTAGAAGAAGATCCATTGGGTAATATGGTACGTTGTAAAATGCATGATTTAATATATGATCTTGTTGTGGAAGTAGCAGGAGAGGAGAATACTTTGTTAGATTCAAATGTAGAGAATGTTTGGGAAGGAACTCGACATTTATCGATTCGTTATGATGTTGACTCATGGCGGCAAATTGCAACTTTCTTACCTAGTGGAAGGAAGTTACGGTCACTTTTGTTACTTAAGAGCTTAGGGCAGCATGTAATTAAAGAAGAGGAATTGGATACAATTTTTTCCAATTTAAGACAAATAAGAGTATTAGATTTGTTTGATATGGAGATTGAGAGAGTGCCACCTTCCATTGACAGATTGAAACATATAAGGTTACTTGATCTTTCTTGCAATAAAGACATTGAGATCCTTCCCGATTCCATAACTAAACTCCAAAACCTGCAAGTGTTGGGGTTAAATAACTGTGAAAGGCTTAAGCAATTGCCTAAGCATTTCAAAAGGTTGGTTAATCTGAGGCAACTTTACACTGACGGATGTGTAAGTTTGACTCATATGCCACGTGGGCTTAGTCAACTGACTTCCCTTAGGAATTTGTCAATGTTTATAGTGGCAAAAGATGATGGCATATCCAAGCAAAGCGGTGGACTTGATGAACTACACGATTTGAACAACTTGAGAGAAGATCTAGGAATCTATAATCTGCGGTATGTGAAAAACGCAGCATCTGAATTTGAGGCAGCCAATTTGAAAGAGAAGCAACACCTTCAAACTTTGGAATTAGCATGGAAACTGGGTGAATACGATGATAATGCTAATAACGAACCAAAGGAGGTTGATAATGATAATGAGGAAATATCATTAGAAGAGCTACGACCTCACTTAAATCTGAAATGGCTGATTTTGCACGGATGCGGAAGGGTGAAGTTTCCAAGTTGGGTTTCTTCTCTCACTAATTTGGTGCAACTCCAAATTCGTAACTGTAAAAAATGCCAAAGTTTCCCACCGCTAGATCAGTTCCCTTCTCTTAAACTTTTGGGGATGCATAACTTGACAGATTTGGAGTACATAGAGAGTGAAAATCAAATGTCGGGTTCTGAATTATTCTTCCCTTCCCTGGAGAAACTCTGGCTGGCAAATTGCCCTAATCTAAAGGGATGGTTGAGGCCTGAGTTGCTCCAATTTCACTGTCTTGTTTATTTGGATATCAGGTCTTGTCCTAACCTGACTTCAATGCCACTGATTCCATCCGTCGAGACATTGACAGTGACAAATGCAAGCATAAAGTCATTGGAGGACATATTGAAGATGAAGATTTCAGTGTCACAATCTACCTCTTCTCGTTCTTCGTCGCTTTCCGCTGGTGTCTCTCAATTGAAAGCTTTGGCTATTTGGAAAATAGAAGGTTTAGAATTTCTGGCAGAGGATTTGATGCAAAACCTCACTTCCCTCCAACAGCTTGATATTATTGATTGCCCAAAAATAACAACTCTACCTCGTGCTTTACGGCATCTAACCTCCCTTACGGTTCTTATCATAAAGGATTGTCATGAGCTTCATGTTTTGGATGATGATGATGAGAATGAAAGTGGTATTATGCAGTGGGAGTGCCTTAGAAGCCTTGAAACTCTTCAATTTGAAAATATGGAAAAATTGGTATCCCTCCCAAAAGGACTTCAGCGTGTTCCCACTCTACGCAAACTTATCACCATAAGTTGTCCTAATTTGTTGTGTTTACCTGAGTGGATGCCCAATCTCACCACATTACAATATTTACATATTGAAAACTGTCCACTGCCAGAAAGATGTGGCAGTAACAAGGATGTTGACTGGCCCAAGATTGTTCACATTCCAGATATTTATATCAATCGTAGATATATTCAATATCAAGGCAGCTACGAACTCTGATTCGAAGACTTCTTTTAGGTATGCCCTTCAACACTTCAATCTTTATTTTTCTTTTTCCTGTATATATTTAAGAAGCTCATGCTAATTAATTTCCTCAAAATAATTATTTTAATTCAATCATAAATGTTGAAGTTGAAAATCAGTCAAATTTGCTTGGTGTATTTATTCTTTTAGGCAACATCACCCACGTACAGATTATTGACTCTTTGACAACGGTAAAACAGAGCACTTTAATGTAGAAGGTGCAGCAAGTAATTCTCTTTGAAAGTTTTAAGATTTTCCATCCACTCAAACAATGGGATTGATTTTTTAATTTTTTTAAGTAACATTTTTCAGGTCCAATTGAATTCTTGCAATTGTGAAAATGAGATTGAAATGATGAAATTAATGCTATTGGAAGTACCTGTCATCTGTTATGCCTATGGAGGAGTGTAGTTTCGAAGCTGGCTTTCCTTCCTCTCAAATTTGGCAATTATTAGTTTCAATGATTGTGAAAACATTCGCCGACTCAAACTTTCTCATTTCAAGAGGCTTGATCTGCTCAATGATGAATGTGGCATGCAATAGTCCTTTGTTGCTTGTTAATATCTATAGTTTCTCCTGGCTATGGCAAAATTTCGGCGGGTTGTCATTGATCTACTTCTTCGCAAATTTGGACTGTCATTCCTTTGTAAGTTAATTAAAAATTCTTTCCTTTTTTAAATAGGCAAAAGACTTCAATAGATTACACCGTGTATCACCTGATTCACTTTCTTTCTTTCTTTGCTTTATAAGTACGTTTCCTGAAATTTGATTGCTTATGAACAAATAAGACGATGGAAAGATTATATTATTAAATTAATGCGTTTTGATTTCTCAGAAGGGTGGGAATCTAAAATTTCTTTCAAAGGTTTTCAAGCTTTGGGAAGGTGCCGATTGCAAGGAACTTCATTTGTCCAATGATAACTGCAGCATAATTTGGTTTTAGCAGATTTAAAGATGATTCTTAGAGCTGCTCAATGGGATATATGGAGGAATATGTTCTTTGATTCCCATAATCATTTGTAAGTCAAATCAATAGGCCATTTTGATTATGTACCATTGCATTTGTTCAACTACTTACAAGTTTTGTTCTATTGAATGTGACAGTGGGAGAACCATTTGCCATGCAAATGAGATTCAACATTCCACACTCTTCAAATCCAAGATGATCTCCAAATATCCCAGGTTAAAACCAAATTAATTTTCCTAACTATTACTCTATAAACTCAAAGAGTTTACCTTCAATTTAATTTGGTATGTCGGAAAAATTACAATCTAGGCATTTTCCCCAAATTAAAGTCTTGCCGCTGTTCATATATGATGCATCTGTAACTTACTGCCTACCTTATTATGTTCCTTTTTTTCCATTTTACTTGTTTACAAGTTTCACTCCAATGAATGCTGATGAAAAAATAATGGAGTGTTCTTCAAAATTTGTAGCTTTATAAACTGGCAAAAAATTTTCTAACGGATTATACTTTTTTTCAGATTGAAGTTTCATGCATTTATCTCTAGAAGCTGCTGATTCCGAGGAGTTTGATCTGTCCATAAATAAATGCAACATCATTGAATGATTGCATGTCTTTGATGTAGAGCAATTTGAACTAAATGCCATTCTGTAAAAGGTTGGGATTGTGGGATTCTTTGTCTATGCCTTCACCGGATTGCATATATATGACTTCTCCATAAAATTATGAGTACTTCCTAGTGACCACTCTCCAAGAATTAGTTTTCCCCAGGGTAATCTCATTTGCTACCTTGGAGCATGCCTTTTTTGTGATTTTTCTTTAACAATGTTGATTTTTGTTCTGCATTTCAAGATGACTGAGAAGAGCAGTTGACGATAGGCCTAAGGTTCAATACCTTACAGATTCATGAAAGCATTTATTTGAGCCATGTAAACGTATCCTTTATTTCTTTTTCCCCTCTTGAATATGTGTGCTGTGAATTTATTGTTTTGGTCCATACATGATTTAAACAAGGTCTAAAATCAGCAATGGACCCACAAATTAAGAGGCAATTCTTATGCTTTCTCGACTTATACATTTACATGGTTAATTACTCTACTTTCATGGAACAATCCACTGACTGTATGGTGAACATTTTTGTTTGTTCCTTCAGTTTAAAACTCATTCACATGTTACTCAACCTGGCTTCTTTTAGCCTGAAGATTCAAGAAATTTAGGAGAAAATCTAACAACCCTGCTCTAGTAACCAGCTCCTGTTCAGGCAATCTGTTGTTCAATTTTTCTGTTCACTTTTTAGATCTTTCAAGTCTGGTGAAGACCATCAATATATTTTTGCCTGCAGAATTCGGGAGGGAATGGATTGCTGCAACTGGTGACACACGAAGAGCTTGTATGTGGTTTCAAATGAAGCTGGTACTACTACTAGCAATTTAAGCCTTCAACTGATTCACATTTCCCACATGCACACAAAAAAGATTATAATAATGCATAGACTTTCAGAAATGTCATACATATTTTTAGTCCTCAGAAATTTTCTGTTTCAGACGTCAATATTTGTTTGGTAGATTGGCCGAGGACAAGAATGCTGCTGATTAAAAAGAAGTCCAGCACCATATGGCATATCTGCTTTTCTCATGTTGAGAGTTATGAAGGCAAGTATTTGTCGAAATATACATAATGAAGGATTTTGGATTTTACAAATGACTGGTGTCTTTGAATTGCAACAGAAAGCCAAGATAAGATTTCAATGGTATATTGTTACAATGTGACTTTCAATGGCATATTGTTTCAACGTGACTTGGAGAACCACAATAATATTATGAATATTGCAACAGGTGTCACTTGTGCAGCACCTTCAATCTCCAATTATTGCAGTGTATGGCTTTGAAATGAGGTAAGGTCTTTGTGTCTCCTTCAAAGCGTTGACAATTTGACACTGCATTGCAGATGAACCAGCTCTTAATTCCGAATATAAGTATCTAACAAATTGAAAATTAGTTATTGATCTCTGTAGAAGAATACATAATGTACCAAGAGAAGACTTCGTGCTGTTGGAAACCTGATTTTGCAAGTGGGAACTCTGAATTTCAATACCAGTAATGGAATCCACTAATCAAGTTGTCCTTTCCATTGAATTTGCTCTTTGCAAGGGGCAATTGCACTTTTAAGAACCTGAAGTGCAATTAAGTATTCAGAAATACAACTGGCTGATCTCAAGAGTACACTTGGCTGCTAAAATCTGAAAACAGTTGAAGCAAGCTATAATAATTAACAGCTCTTATCAGGTAATCAGCATACCTTATTCTCATCTTTAAATTTCTCATTTTATGACAGATAGATGATTCCAAAAATTTAATTGGCTGTTTATATTATCTTTGATATTATCTCAAAATCTTTGTTTCAGTAAGGCTGGACTGTTAATCAATCTCCCGGTGAGGCTCACATATCCTATATATAATGTTGGTGTGTATCGCTGCTGATGTTGAGTGACTGTTCCTCCACCAATGCCGTATCATTTACATATGCAGTAGAAATTGAATAAGAATTCATTGAAATATTATAAAAAGGTAGTCGTCTTCTTCCTATTTTTTATCAAAAACAATATCCTTTAGTTTCCAGAAATCTTTAATGATTTCTACTCATGTTGTAGGAAGATTCTGAGAGCTGTTCGGTTGATTACATAAGCATATGCAAATGGGACTTATGGAGCAAAAGAAATCGACGTTCAATTTGCAATTTAGTGTCAAAGCAAGCAAACAAGATGGCTGAGTTTGCAAAATGATGGTGACCACGCCTCTTTCTATGCAGTGAAAGACATCTTCAATCACGCATTTCTGTATAGTCGTCTATGCACTTGGAATGGAACAATATATTAGGTTATTGCAGCTACTAATATGAATAAAAGAAGTTGGAATCTGTCTGTTCTATTATAACATGTAGTTAGATTCATGTACATAACAAGGTATTAGAAAACTCCAAAAGTCAAAATTCTCAAATAATTCATTTGAATTTTATTTTATTTTTGCCGATTCTTATGGATAGAATTCAATTGATATTTTAAATTTTTTAAAAAATAAATATATACTTTCTCCCTTTCAATTATTCAAATATATAAATTTTATTTAAATTTTGCATAGGAAAATACATGTTTATATCAGGTGTATACACCAACACCAATATAATGAGATAAGAATATATACAGTAAAAAAAAATATTAATATATTTTCACTAATTTGAGCTTAAACAAATGGAGAGTAATAAGCATTGATAATTATTATATTTGAATATGAAAGATAAATGGTTTAATTTTAATTCAATGCTTGAAAAGTTGAATTTATGGGATGAATCAAGTGATTAGCATTTTATAATGGCATCAATGCTTGACACGTGATTGTTAAAACTCAGTCTGTTTCCCGATGACTTGTTTCTAAAGAGGTCAACAACAATAAACAATGAATTGTCGTTTTGTAATGAATATTGCAGATGATGTTGCTGATTTTGATCTCAGCAATGGTTATGCTGTGTAGTTTATTCACACACACACACACACACACAAAAAAAAAAAAAAAAAAAAAAAAAAAAAGCCTAGGCAATAATTTTAAACTAATGCTTTCTTGATTTCCGGTTGAGTTACTGTTGTAAATTTGTTATTGACTTGATAAAGAAATGAGAACGTTTTTCCGGTTTATAAATTTATACACAAACAGTTAATCTAACTCGACTCAACTGTTTTGTTACAAATATAAATATAAATTAATAGTAAAGATATAGTGTTTAATATCTGACTCGACTCAATATAGTACTTTCTATGGTTATTTTATTTAAAAATAAAATAACTTATTTTATTTGTGAAAAATAATTTTTTTACGAAAAATCATAATTTTATTTATATTTTTTCGTAAATTAAACTTTTTTTTTTATTCTTCTTAGTTGCAAAAAAAAATTTAATTTTATGAAAAATATGACTTATATTTTATAAAATAATAATTTTACGAAAAAATAATTTTGTAATTACAATAAAATTGCTTTTACAAAAAATCACAATTTTCTTATATTTTTTCATAAATTAAACCATTTTTAATATAGTTCACAGGTACATAAATTTAAAATACTAACTTAATTATTATAGTATTTCTCATCTTTAATTAGTGAAATATAATAACAGGTTAAGTTAGTTATGATACTTTAAATATTTTAGTTATATTTATTATTTATCACTATTCTATTATTGGTCATAAAAAATAAACTTTTGTACTTATTTTAAAATAAAGTAATCTAAGAATTTATTTATACAATGCCTTTTACAAGAAAATTGTGATTTTTTTAAAAGACTAACAATTTTTTTAGTAGTTAGAAAATTATTTTTTTATTTCTCATAAAATTGTCATAATCTATAAAATAAATTATATTTTTATAAAATTAAAATTTTTTTTCATAATTAAGTAGAATTGCGAAAAAAATACTTTAATTTATGAAAAAATATAAATAAAATTATGATTTTTCATAAAAAAAAAAACTATTTTTTTCACAAATGAAGTAAATTACTTTGTTTTTAAACAAAAGGACCATAAAAAATACTTTTATATATATATATATATATATATATATATATATATATATATATATATATATATATAAAACTTAAAAATTCATGTCCCAATCCCATCCATAATATTAAAAAATATATATATATTTTATCATTTATTCTATGCATAATTTAGGCATATATCTCTTAATAATTGGATTGGGAAAAAAAAAAAAAAACTGTGTTGAATTTTTTCTTTCAATTACACACTAAAGTTATAGCAGGATTTCACTTCAAGAATATATTGATTTCTAGGGAAATACTTATATCTAGTGTATGGACCCAAGACCCATATATATATTTAACACCTCAAAAGTATATACATTTCCCCTATTCTGAACAAGATTTCTAGACTTTTGGATTTTTTGCTCCAATATTGAAATTATAATTTTTTTTTATATTCTTGAAGTGATGCAAAACCTCACTTCCCTCTAACGGCTTTCTATTATTGATTGCCCAAAAGTAACAACCCTACCTCGTGCTTTACGGCATCTAACCTCCCTTACGGTTCTTATCATAAAGGATTGTCATGAGCTTGATTTTTTGGATGATGATGATGAGAATGAAAGTGGTATTACGCAGTGGGAGTGCCTTAGAAGCCTTGAAACTCTTCAATTTGAAAATATGGCAAAATTGGTATCCCTCCCAAAGGGACTTCAGCGTGTTCACACTCTACGCAAACTTATCATCATAAGTTGTCCTAATTTTTTGTGTTTGCCTGAGTGGATGCCCAATCTCACCACATTAAAATATTTAGATATTGAAAACTGTCCGCTGTCAGAAAGATGTCGCTGTAACATGGGTGTTGACTGGCCCAAGATTGCTCACATTCCACATATTTGGATTGAATGACCTATTCAATGACATAGCAGCTACAAATTCTGATTCTTTTGAAGAATCCCAAAGACTACTCTTGGGTAAGCCCTTCAACACTTCAATCTTTATTGTTCTTTTTCCTGCATATTTTTAAGAAGCTCATGCTAATTAATTTCCCCAAAATAATTATTTTAATTCAATCATAATTGTTGAAGTTGAAAATCAGTTTAATTTGCTTGCTGTATTTATTCTTTTAGGCAACATCACCCAAAGTACAGATTATTGAGTCTTTGACAACGGTAAAACAGAGCACTTTAATGGAGAAGGTGCAGCAAGTAATTCTCTTGGTAAGTTTTAAGATTTTCCATCCACTCAATCAATGGGATTGATTTTTTAATTTTTTTAAGAAAATTTTTTCAGGCCCAATTGAATTCTGGTAACTAATGCTTGCAAGAAGGATAATTGTGAAAATGAGATTGAAAATGATGAAATTAATGCTATTGGTAGTACCTGTCTTCTATTCTGCTTGTGGAGGAGTGTAGTTTCGAAGCTGGCTTTCCTTCTTCTCAAATTTGGCAATTCTTAGTTTCAATGATTGCGAAAACATTCGCCGACCCCAACTTTCTCACTTCAAGAGGCTTGTTCTGCTCAATGAAGAATGTGGCACGCAATAGTCCTCTGTTGCTTGTTAATATCTATAGTTTCTCCTGGCTATGGCAAAATTTCCACGGATTGCCATTGATTAACTTCTTCCCAAATTTGGACTGTCATTCCTTTGTAAGTTAATTAAAAATTCTTCCCTTTTTAAATTGGCAAAAGACTTCAATAGATTACATCGTGTATCACCGGATTCGTTTTCTTTCTTTCTTTGCTTTATAAGTAAATTTCCTGAAATTTGATTGCTTATGAACAAATAAGTGATAGAAAGATTATATTATTAAATTCATGTGTTTTGATTTTTCAGAAAGGTGGGAATCTAAAATTTCTTTCAAAGGTTTTCAAGCTTTGGGAAGGTGCCGATTGCAAGGAACTTCGTTTGTTCAATGATAACTGCAGCATAATTTGGTTTTAGCAGATTTAAAGATGATTCTTAGAGCTGCTCAATGGGATATATGGAGGAATATGTTCTTTGATTCCCATAATCATTTGTAAGTCAAATCAATAGGCCTTCTTAATTATTTACCATTGCATTTATTCAACTACTTACAAGTTTTGCTGTGGTGAATGTGACAGTGGGAGAACCATTTGCTATGTAATGAGATTCAACATTTCACATTCTTCAAATCCAAGATGATCTACAAGTGTACACAAGGTTAAAACCAAATTAATTTTGCTGTAAGGTTATCTTTGCCTAACTATTACTCTATAAACTCAGAGAGTTTACCTTCAACTTAATGTGCTATTTCAGAAAAATTTCAGTCTATCTGTGTTCATATATTAACCATCTGTAACTTACTGCCTACCGTATTATGTTCCTATTGTTCCATTTTAGTTGTTTACAGGTTTCACTCCAATGAATGCTGATGAAAAAATAATCGAGTTTTCTTTAAAATTCGTAGCTTTATAACTTGGCAAAAAATTTTCTAACAGATTATAGCTTTTTTCTGATTGAAGTTTCTTGTATTTTTTTGTCTCGAGAAGCTGTTGATTCCAAGGAGTTTGATCTGTCCATAAATAAATGCAACATCATTGAATGATTTCATGTCTTTTCTGTAGAGGAATTTGAACTAAATGCCATTCTGTAAGAGGTTGGGATTGTGGGATTCTTTGTCTATGCCTTCACCAGATTGCATATATATGACTTCTCCAGAAAATTATGAGTACTTCCTAGCGACCACTCTCCAAGATAGTTTTCCCCAAGGTAATCTCTTTTGCTACTTTGGAGCAATGATTTTTCATTATTTATTCTCCATGCTAACTACATGCCTTTTTTGTGATTTTTCTTTAACAACGTTGATTTTTGTTCTGCATTTCAAGGATGACTGAGAAGAGCAGTTGAGGATAGGCCTAAGGTTCAATACCTTACAGATTCTCATTTATTTCACCCATGTAAACGTATCCTTTATTTCTTTTTCCCCTCTTGAATATGTATGCTGTGAATTTATTGTTTTGGTCCATACATGATTTAAACAAGGTCTAAAATCAGAATAATGGTCCCACAAATTAAGAGGCAATTCTTGTGCTTTCTCGACTTATATATTTACATTACATGGATAATTACTCTACTCTTATGGAACAATACACTAACTATATGGTGAACATTTTTGTTCATTCTATCGGTTTAAAACTCATTCACATGTTAATCAACATGATTTCTTTCAGCTTGAAGATTGAAGAAATTTGGGAGAGAATCTAACAACCCTGCTCTAGTAATCAGCTCCTTTCAGGCTATCTGTTGTTCATTTTTTCTGTTCACTTTTTTAGATCTTTCAAGTCTGGTGAAGAGCATCTTTATATTTTTGCCTGCAGAATTCAGAGGAAATGGATTGCTGCAGCTAGTGACACACGAAGAGCTTGTATGTAGTTTCAAATGAAGCTGGTACTGCTACTAGCAATTTAAGCCTTCAACTGATTCACATTTCCCACATGCACACAAAAAAGAAAATTATAATGCACAGACTTTCAGAAATGTCATACATATTTCTAGTCCTCAGAAATGTTCTGTTTCAGACATCAATATTTGCTGTTCAAGAATGCTGCAATGAACAATATTTCTAGGCCAAGGACAAGAATGCTGCTAATTGAAGAAGTCCAGCACCATATGGGATATCTGCTGTTCTCACGTTGAGAGTTATGAAGGCAAGTATTTGTGCGAAATATACATAATGAAGGATTTTGGATTTTACAAATGACTGGTGTGTTTGAATTGCAGCAGGAAGCCAAGATAAGCTTTCAATGGTATATTGTGACAATGTGACTTTCAATGGCATATTGTTACAACGTGACTTGGAGAACCACAATATTATGAATATTGCAACAAGTGCCACTTGTGCAGCACCTTCAATATCCAACTATTGCAGAGTATGGCTTTGAAATGAGGTAAGGTCTTTGGCACGGCATTGCAGAAGAACCACCTCTTAATTACGAATTCAAGTATCTAACCAAATGAAAATTAGTTATTGATCACCATAGAAGAATACATAATGTATCGAGAGAAGACTTTGTGCAGTTGGAGACCTGAGTTTGCAAGTTGGAACTCTGAATTTCAATACCAGTAATGGAATCGACTAATCAAGTTATCCTTTCTATTGAATTTGCTCTTTGTAAGGGGCAATTGCATTTTCAAGAACTTGAAGTACAAACAAGTATTCAGAAACACAACTCGCTGATCTGAAGTATACACTTGGCTGCTAAAAATCTGAAAACAGTTGAAGCTATAATTAATATATCTTATCAGGTAATTAGCACACCTTATTCTCATCTATAAATTTCTCATTTTATTAAAGATAGATGATTCCAAAAATTTAATTGGCTTCCCGTATTATCTTTGTTATTAACTCAATCTTTGTTTCAGTAAGGCTGGACTGTTAGTCAATCTCCCAGTAAGGCTCACTTTTCCCATATATAATGTTGGTGTGTATCCCTGCTGATGTTGAGTGACTGTTCCTGCACCATGTCACTCATTTATATATGCAGCAGAACTTGAATGTGAATAATGGCATGAATCATTGAAATATTATAAAAAGGTAGACCTCTTCTTCCTTTTTTTGTCAAAAACATTATCCTTTAGTTTCCATCAATCTTTAACGATATCTACTCATGTTGTAGGAAGATTCTGAGAGCTGTTCAGTTGATCACATAAGCATATGCTAATGGGATATGTGGAGGACATATGTATGTTCTTTCAATTCACAATTGCACAAGAAATGGACGTTTACTTTGCAATTTAGTATCACAGCAAGCCAACAAGATGGCGACTCTGAGCTATGGTACTTAAATTGAATTCTGTACCGTCAACTGAAGATGGCTGAGCTTGCAAAATGATTGGTGACGGTGCCTCTTTCTATGTGGTGAAAGACATGTTCAATCATGCATTTCTGTATACAATGCACTTAGAATGGAACAATTGTTAGGTTATTGTTCTATACGTACAGTGTAAGTAAGTTTATGTACATAACATAGCATTAGAAAACTCTGAAAGTCAAAATTCTCAAATAATTCAATTCGATCTTATTTTATTTCTGCCAATTCTTATTGATAGAATCAACTAATATTTTAAATTTAAAAAAAAGTCATTTTAAAGAAATAAAATTATGTAAACAAAAGTAGTGTAATCTTGAAAAATTCAATTTATTTATTGAAATTTATTATTACTAAATAATAATTAAATTGTAAAAAAATTATAATGAACAGCCTAATATAAACCAACAAGTTTTGAATAGATGCGGTAAATAATTAAATAAAAAAGGTTTTAATTGTTATATTTACTAAAAAATATAGTAAATATTTAAACATAAGCCATTTTGTGCTATTAGGGATAAACCGCCCGTCAAATAATATATTAACATAATTTTCCTCACTTTTAACTCCTTCACATGTTCTGAATTATATATGCTTATTAAATTAGAGCAGTAAAGAGTAATTCATCAGAAATTTTGGATCTAGAATTAGGGCAGGCCAGCCAAGTGCCAATAGTTTGTTACAATTTCTCATAATGAAAAAGCTTGAGTTCAAATCTATAATTGAGCTGAGACCACAAAATGTGGAAAAGAAAGAGAGGATACAAACCAAAATGGACCATTGGGCTGCAGTACACCCACTCAAGAACCTAAACTGGGCCATTGCTTACTGACCTGCCAGTTGTTAAAGAATTGATCTCATTCCGCAAGTTTAATCAATAAACCATCTCAAGTAATTATAGGAGATTGTTCTTGAAGTTAATTTCTATTAATTAGCACAAACTTATTATCTTGACAAATTCTTTACTTGTGCACAACATATATAAATTCTTTTCTTTTGTTCTGACCGTCGCTTTACTTCTTGACTTTAATTTCTTTGTCCAAAGGAGGAAAAGCATGTACCTTCCCTTCCCTACAATATTCAAGTACATATAAATATTACCGATGGCTTTGTTCATCGTTCATACTACAACAAATTCTCCTTTTTAAGCCCTTCAAAGAGTTCCTTATTACTCATTCTTCACCCTTTCATTCACCAAGAAGAAATGGCGGAAGCAATCCTCTTTAGCCTTGTAGAGGAAATCATAAAAAAGTTGGGTTCTCGTACTGTACAGGAGATTGGGCTATGGGGCGGTGTCAAAGATGAACTTGAAAAACTCAAAAGAACAGTTTTAACAATCAAAGCTGTGCTTCTTGATGCAGAGGAGAAGTGCTCAACAAATAATCAAGTCAAAATTTGGCTTCAAATGCTGAAAGAAGTAGTTTATGATGCAGATGATTTATTGGATGATTTCTCTACTGAGGTATTGCGACGACAAGTGATGACTGGCAATAGAATTATGAAGGAGGTACGCCTTTTCTTTTCACATTCCAACCAGCTTATTTATGCTGTCAAAATGGCTCATAAGATTAAAAACATTAGAGAAAGATTGGTCGAAATCTCTGAAAATAGAAAGTTTCACTTAGAGGAGCGCCTAATAGAGCTGCCTATGGTAATACCTAAAGATAGGGAGCAAACTCACTCCTCTTTACCTGAAATAGTTGTTGGTAGAGAAAATGATAAGCGGTCAATTGTAGACTTTCTTGTGTCTTCCAACTCTCAAGAAAATGTGTCAATAATTTCAATAGTAGGAATTGGAGGTTTGGGGAAGACAACACTAGCTCAACTCACTTACAATGATGACAAAGTCAATACATGTTTTGAGCTAAAATTATGGGTTTGTGTTTCTAATAACTTTGATGTGAAACTCATAGTTGAAAAAATTTTAGAATCTGCGACTGGTGAGAAACGTGGTAACCTAGAAATGGATACATTGAAAAACCTCCTTCATCAACACATTAACGGTAGGAAATATTTGCTTGTTTTGGATGATGTGTGGAATGAGGATTTTGAAAAATGGTCCAACTTGAAGGATTTATTAATAGGTGGTGCAGGAGGAAGTAGAATTATAGTAACCACTCGTCTTAAAAATGTTGCGCGGATGATAAGGTCAGATAAAATATATGAATTACATGGTCTGTATGATGATGAGTCATGGTCATTGTTTATAAAAATGGCATTCAAACATGGGCAAGTGACCAGTCTAGAGCATGTTAAAGTTGGAAAGGAGATTGTGGCAAAGTGTGTTGGAGTACCTTTAGCCATAAGAGCAATAGGGCGTCTATTGTACTTTAAAAATACAATATCAGAGTGGCAATTCTTCAAAGATATGGAATTTTCAAATCTAAATGAAGGAGAGATTAGTATTTTGCCAACTCTTAGGTTGACTTATAATTATCTGCCTTCACATTTAAAATCTTGTTTTGCATATTGTAGATTATTTCCAAAAGACTTTAGAATTAATGTGAGCTTTTTGGTACATCTTTGGGTGGCACAAGGGTTTATTAAATCAGTAGATTCAAAACAAAGTCTTGAAGAAATAGGTTTAAGATATTTTAAGGAACTTTTATGGAGGTCCTTCTTTCAAGAAGTTGAAGAAAATTCGTTGGGTAATATAATACATTGTAAAATGCATGATTTGATATATGATCTTGTTGTGGTAGTGGCAGAAGAGGAGCACACTTTGTTATATTCAAATGTAGAGAGTGTTTATGAAGGAGCTCGGCATTTATCGATTGGCTATGATGTTGACTCATGGTCGCAAATTGCACCTTTCTTACCTAATGCAGGGAAGTTACGATCGTTTTTGTCCATAGAAAGGCGTCGAGATCATGGAATTAAAGAAGAGGAATTGGATACAATTTTTTCCAATTTAAGACAATTAAGAGTATTAGCTTTGTTTCATTTGGAGATGGAGAGAGTGCCACCTTCCATTGACAAATTGAAGCATATCAGGTATTTGGATCTTTCTTGCAATAAAGGCATCGAGATCCTTCCTGATTCCATAAATAAACTCCAAAATTTGCAAATGTTCAACCTAAGTTATTGTGAAAGGCTTAAGCACCTGCCTAAGCATTTCAAAATGTTGGTTAATCTCAGACAACTCTACATTGACGGATGTGTAAGTTTGACTCATATGCCACGTGGGCTTGGTCAATTGACTTCCCTTACCAATTTGCCAATGTTTGTAGTGGCAAAAGATAATGGCATCTCCAGGCAAAGAGGTGGACTTAATGAACTACATGTTTTGAACAACTTGAGAGATGAACTACGAATCTGTAATCTGCGGCATGTGAAAAATGCAGCATCTGAATTTGAGGCAGCCAATTTGAAAGAGAAGCAACACCTTCAAACGTTGCTGTTGGCATGGAAATTGGGCTTTCCCTATGATAATACTAACAGCGAACCAGATGATGTTGATAATGATAATGAGGAGATATCATTAGAAGAGCTACGACCTCACTTAAATCTGAAACGCCTGTTTTTGTATGGATGTGGAGGAGTGAAGTTTCCAAGTTGGGTTTCTTCCCTCACTAATTTGGTGTTACTCCAAATTGATAACTGTAAAAAATGCCAACATTTCCCACCTTTAGATCAGTTCCCTTCTCTTAAAAATTTGGCGATGGAGAACTTGAAAGATATGGAGTACATAGAGACTGAAAATCAAATATTGGGATCTGAATTATTTTTCCCTTCCCTGGAGAAACTCTGGCTTTCAAATTGCCCTAATCTGAAGGGATGGTTGAGGCCTGAGTTGCTCCAATTTCACTGTCTTGTTTATTTGGATATCAGGTCTTGCCCTAACCTGACTTCAATGCCACTAATTCCATCTGTTGAGGAACTGGTAGTGCAAAATGCAAGCGTGGAGTCATTGGAGGACATGCTGAAGATGAAGATTTCAGTGTCACAATCTACCTCTTCTCCTTCTTCTTCTTCGCTTTCCGCTGGTGTCTCTCAATTGAAATCTCTGCATATTGAGGAAATAGAGGATTTAGATTTTCTGGCAGAGGAATTGATGCAAGACCTCACTTCCCTCCAAAAGCTAGATATTGTTGATTGCGAAACAATAATTGGTCTACCTCGTGCTTTATGGCATCTAACCTCCCTTAAGGTTCTTCTCATAAAGGATTGTCATGAACTTGATTTTTCGGATGATGATGACGAGAATGAAAGTGGTATTATGCAGTGGGCGTGTCTTAGAAGCCTTGAAAATCTTCAATTTCAAAATATGGCAAATTTGGTATCCCTCCCGAAGGGACTTCAATATGTTCCCACTCTACGCACACTCACCATCATAAGTTGTCCTAATTTGATGTGTTTACCTGAGTGGATGCCCAACCTCACTGCATTACAACTTTTGCATATTTATATGTGTCCTCAACTGTCAGAAAGATGTAGCAGTAACATGGGTGTTGACTGGCCCAAGATTGCTCACATTCCAGATATTGGTATCAATGACAGATATATTCAATATCATGGCTTCTACAAACTCTGATTCGAGTATGCTTATGCTCTTCATTCTTTATTTTTCTTTTTCATCTCATGCTAATTAATTTCCTCAAAATAATTATTTTAATATGTATGTGCTTCTCTATTGATGTTGCAGGTTTAAAAAAATGTAGAATTTGTTTTCTGAATTTATTCTTTTAGGCAATATCACCCTAGTCAATTTTATTGAGTCTTTGAGATCAGTTCAATGACAGCAGTGAAACAGAGCACTTTAATGTAGAAGGTACACAAAGTAATTCTGGTGGAAAGTCTTAAGATTTTCCATCCGCTCAATCAATGGGATTGATTTTACAATTTTTTTTTTTCAAAATTTTTTCAGGTCCGAATTGAATTGATTATAAAGATAACTAATGGGATTGATTATAAAGGTAACTAATGCTTGCAAGATGGATAATTGCAGTTGCTATCTTGTTTATGGCTTCACCAGATTGCATATATACGACTTCTCCAGAAAATAAATGAGTACTTCTTAACGACCACTCTCCAGGAATTAGTTTTTCCGAAGGTAATCTCTTTCGCTATATTGGAGCAATGATATTTTCATTATTTAATATCCATGCTAATTAGTGACACATATAGAGCAGTCAATATCTTACAGATTCACGAAAGCATTTATTTGAGCCAAGTAAACGTATGCTTTCTTTCTTTTTCCCCTCTTGAATATGTATGCTGTGAATTTATTGTTTTGGTCCATATATTGATTTAAACAAGGTCTGAAATCAGAGCTCTGGTCCCACAAATTAAGAGGCAATTCTTATGCTTTCTCGACTTATATATTTACATGGAATTACTCTACTTTCATGGTATAATATACTGACTGTGTGGTGATCATTTTTGTTTGTTCCTTCAGTTTAAAACTCATTCACATGTTACTCAACATGATTTCTTTCAGCTTGAAGATTGAAGAATTTTATAAGAGAATCTAACAACCCTGCTCTAGTAATAAGCTCCTTTTCAGGCAATCTGTTCATTTTTTTTTTCTGTTCATTTTTTAGATTTTTCAAGTCTGGTGAAGACCATCTATGTATTTTTGCCTGCAGAATTCGGAGGAAAGGATTACTACAACTAGTGACACATGAAGAGCATGTATGTGGTTTCAAATGAAGCTGGTACTACTACTAGCAATTTAAGCCTTCAACTGGTTCACATTTCCCACATGCACACAAAAAATATAATAATAATGGATAGACTTTCAGAAATGTCATACATATTTCTAGTCGTCAGAAATTTTCTGTTTCAGACGTCAATATTTGTTTGGTAGGTTGGCCAAGCAGAAGAATCTGCTAATTGAAGAAGTCCAGCACCATATGGGATATCTGCTTTTCTCACGTTGAGAGTTATGAAGGCAAGTATTTGTGCGAAATATGCATAACGAAGGTTTTTCGATTTTACAAATGACTGGTGTCTTTGAATTGCAATAGAAAGCCGAGATAAGATTTCAATAGTATATTGTGACACTGTGACTTTCAAAGGCATATTATTACAACGTGACTTGCAGAACCACAATATGATGAATATTGCAACAAGTGCCACTTGTGCAGCACCTTCAATCTCCAACAATTGCAGTGTATGGCTTCGGAATGAGGTAAGGTCTTTGTGTCTCCTTCAGCAAACTTTAACATTGACAATTTTGACAATGCATTGCAGAAGAACAAGGTCTTAATCACGAATTCAAGTATCTAACCAACTGAAATTTAGTTACTGATCTCTGTAGAAAAGTACATAATGAATCAAGAGAAGACTTTGTGCAGTTGGAGACCTGATTTTGCAAGTTGGAACTTTGAATTTCGATACTAGTAATGGAGTCGGCTAATCAAGTTGTCCTTTCTATTGAACTTTCTCTTTATAAGGGGCAATTGAAATTTTAAAAACTTGAAGAGCAAACACAAACACGTATTTAGAAATACAACTGGCTGATCTCAAGGATACACTTGGCTGCTAAAATCTGAAAACAGTTGAAGCTATAATTAATATCTCTTATCAGGTAATTAGCACACCTTATTCTCATTTTAAATTTCTCATTTTGTGAAAGATAGATGATTCAAAAAATTTAATTGGCTGCTTGTATTTTCTTTGATATTAACTCAAAATCCTTGTTTCAGTAAGGCTGGACTATTAGTCAATCTCCCAGTGAGGCTTACATTTCCCATATATAATGATGGTGGGTATCCATGCTGATGTTGAATGACTGTTCCTCCACCATATCACATCATTTATATATGAAGTAGAAATTGGATGTGAATAATGGCATGAATCTTTGAAATATTATAAAAAGGTAGTCCTCTTCTTCCTATTTTTTATCAAAAACAATATCCTTTAGTTTCCGGCAATCTTTAATGATTTCTACTCTTGCTGTAGGAAGATTCTGAGAGCTGTTTAGTTGATTACATAAGCATGTGCTGATGGGATATTTGGGGGACATATGGAACACAAGAAATGGATGCAATTTAGTATCACAGCAAGCCAACAAGATGTCGACTCTGAGCTATGGTAGTTAAGTTGAATTTTGTACTGTCATCTGAAGAAGGCTGAGTTTGCAAAATGATGGTGATCATGCCTCTTTCTATGGGGCGAGAGACATCGTCAATCATTCATTTCTGTATAGTCTATGCGCTTAGAATGGAACAATATATTAGGTTATTGTTCATTGCGATGTTAATATGAATAAATTTATGGCAGATGTTAATATGATACACCTTAATTAAATTAAACATATATTGTTCCATATAAAAGTAAAGAATTAGAAAACATGAATTTTATTCCAAATAAAAGTATATTCTTACTTTCTTTCAATTACTCCAAATGCATAAATTTTATTTGAATTCTTGCATGTCTTTGAGCTTAAACAAATGGAGAGAGATAAGCATTGACAATTATTTTATTTGAATTTGAAAGATAAATTGGTTAGTCTTAATTCAGTGCTTGCAAAGTTGAAATTATAGGATTAATCAAGTGATTAGTATTTCATAATGGCATCAATGGTTGAAACGTCAAAACTTCGTCTATTTCCCAATGATTTGTGACAAAACACAATTGTTTCGGTCGTTTCCAAATAGCCCAATATCAAAAAATAATGATTTTTTTTTTGGGGGGGTTTAATTATATAATTATTAAAAGTTAACCCTTAAGCAAGCTTTTTTTTTTTTTTTAAATTATTGACATATGGTTTTTGTATTGTTGACAGTGGTGGAGCTAGAAAATCTATTCAGTGAGATCACTATTACACTATTTTTTTAATATGAATAAATTTTATAAATTACAAATTTATATTTATTTTTTATGGACAATAATTTATTTAGAATTTCATAATATTAATTCTATAAATTTAGTTATGTTTAGTTAATTTCTATCAAAATTGATAGAATTCAAATAATTATAAACAAATAATATTTTAAATTTTAGATAAATACATATTTGATATATAAGAATTGAATATGAGAATTTCTTTATAAATTAATTTTTAAAATAAATTTATTTACAAATCAAATGGTTTTCATTTTAATTTGTTTTATATGTAATATAATATTTCTACTCTAATGTACAAGGTACAGTAAGTAGTTCTCTTGGAAAGTTTAAGATTTTCCATCCTTAGAATTTACAGCTCAGCCCTTGTCCTTAGAATTCTGCGAATTCCAAATAAAAGAAAAAAAAACGAAAATTCATCAATTTCAATTGCCAAAGTCGAATTTTATTCTGGATTTTTCTAATTATGATGATTTGATAAATTCTGGACATATATTTCAGTTTATGCATCTAAGAGTCAATATTATTCCAAGTTTGTGTATAGTTCAAGACTTGATATGAGACTGTGCTGTGAAGGAAATTTCATTGAAAAGACTTTGTTGACTTTCTGTAATTTTATTTTTCTTTTGAATCCTCAACTAAGTCTCTACCTAACCTTGGCAGTTTGCAATATTATTTAAATATAATAAAATGCTCGTGGAAAAATGAGATGATGGCCTTAAAATATTTGCAACTTGGTTTGTAGAACGCATCTCCCACAGCAACATGTGCTGGACTCAAGCAATAAAGTTATTGCCTTTGGCTTATAAACATTTCCTGTCAACTCCACTATAGCAGTATTACCCCACGCGGTTCTTCTTTCCTTTAAAATTCTTTCAAGGCATCATCTTCTACTATAGAATTAAACCTTAGACACCTTCTCAATTTACTTTCCAATACGCTTCTCCTCTGAGAAAGCAATGGCAGAAGCAATCCTCTTCAACATTGCAGGTTCAATCATTACAAAGCTGGGTTCTCCAGCCCTTCAACAGGCTAAGAAGTGGTGGGGTGTCAATGATGAGCTTGAGAAACTCAAGACCACAATTCAAACTATCCATGCTGTGCTTCTTGATGCAGAGGAGCATTACTCTCAGAGTCATCAAGTCAAAGCTTGGGTTGATTCTCTCAAACAAGCATTTTATGATGCTGATGACTTGTTGGATGAGTTCTCCACGAAGGCTTTGCAGGAACAGATGATGACTGGCAATAAAATGGTAAAGGAGGTACGCTTGTTCTTTTCAAGCTTAAACCCATTTGCTTATAGTCTTAAAATGGCTTATAAGATTAAGCAAATTAGATTGGATTGCTGAAAATAGGAAATTTCACTTGGATGAGCGCCGTGAGAAGACATGCGTTATGGCTTATCAGGAAAGAGAGCAAACTCACTCTTGTTTACCTGAAGTAGTTATTGGTAGAGAAGATGATAAAGAGAGAATTATAGAATTTCTTTTGTCTTCCAATTATGGAGAGAATGTGTCAATCATTTCCATAGTTGGAATTGGAGGTGTAGAAAAGACCATGCTTTCTCAGCTTGTATTTGATGATGAAAGAGTGAAGTCAAACTCGAGCTAAAATTATGGGTTTGCATCTCTGCTATTTTTGAAGTAAAAGTAATAGTTGAAAAGATTTTAGAATCTATCAACGGTGTGAAACCTACAGGAAATGTGAAATCAACACTTAGAAAAATATGCTTCATGAAAAAATTAATGGGAAAAAATATTTGCTTGTGTTAGATGATGTTTGGAATGACGATTATGATAAATGGTATGGTATCGTTTGAAGGATTTGTTAGTTAAAGCTGCATGTGGAAGTAAAATAATAGTAACCACCCGTCTTAAAAATGTTGCAGAGAGGATTAGATCTGATTCAGTTTATGAATTACAAGGCCTTTCTGAGACTGAGTCATGGTCTTTATTTAAAAATATGGCCTTTAAAGAAGGGCAATTAATAAGCCCAAAACATGAGTTGGTTAGAAGAGAGATTGTGGCCAAGTGTCACGGAGTTCCTTTAGCTATAAGAGTAATAGGACGTCTATTATATTCTAAAAATATAATATCTGATTGGCAATCTTTTAAAGAAAAAGAATTTTTTAATGTAAGATGCTAGTATTTTATCAACTCTCAGATTGAGCTATAACCATCTACCTTTACATCTAAAATATTGTTTTGCTTCTTGTAGATTACTTCCAAAAGATTTTATATTTAATGTGAGATTTTTAGTGCATTATTGGGTGGCGCAAGGGTTTATTAAATCATTAGACAATTCAAAACAAGATCTTGAAGATATGGGTTTAGAATAGTTTAAGGAACTTTTATGGAGATCCTTCTTCCAAGAAGTAAAAGAAGACATATTTGGTAATATTGAAAAAATGTAAAATGCATGATTTGATGCATTATCTTGCAGTGTTAGTAGCTGGAGAGGAGAATACTCTTTTAAATTCTGATGTTGATTATGTTAAAGAAGGAACTCGACATTTATCCATTGATTACGCATCTCAACAACTTGCACGCGTCTTACCTAATGCAAGGAAGGTGCGAACGTTTTTGCTTTTCAACAGGTCAGGGCAAGAAATTAAAGAAGAGGAATCAAATGCAATTTTTTCCAATTTAAGGAAATTGAGAGCATTGGGTTTGTATGGTTTAGGGATTAAGAGAGTGCCACCTTCCATTGGAAAATTGAAGCATATAAGGTCTTTGAATCTTTCTTACAATAAAGGCATTGAGATTCTTCCTGATTCCATAACTAAGCTCCAAAACTTGCAAATGTTGAACCTAACTGATTGTGAAAGGCTGAAGCAGTTGCCTAAGCATTTCAAAATGTTGTTTAATCTCAGACAACTTTACATTAGGGGATGTGTAAGTTTGACTCATATGCCACGTGGGCTTGGTCAACTGACTTCCCTTAGGAATTTGCTAATGTTTATAGTGGCAAAAGAGAATGGCATCTCCAAGCAGAGCGGTGGACTTGATGAACTACATGATTTGAACAACTTGAGAGACTGCTTACGAATCTGTAATCTGCAGTATGTGAAAAATGCAGCATCTGAATTTGAGGCAGCCAATTTGAAAGAGAAGCAACACCTTCAAACTTTTGTATTAGCATGGAATTTGGGCTTTCCCTGTGATAATAGTGATAGCAATACAAATGAGGTTGATAATGATAATGAGCACATATCATTAGAAGAGCTACGACCTCACTTAAGTCTGAAATGGCTGGAAGTGTATGGAGGCGAAGAGCGAAGTTTCCAAGTTTGGTTTCTTCTCTCTCTAATTTGGTGGAACTCCGAATTGATAACTGTAAAAAATGCCAACGTTTCCCACCATTAGATGAATTCCCTTTTCTTAAACGTTTGGCGATGATGAATTTGGTAATTTGGAGTACATAGAGAGTGAAAATCAAATGTCAGG
Source organism: Reutealis trisperma (assembly GCA_947687605.1). Taxonomy (NCBI): domain Eukaryota; kingdom Viridiplantae; phylum Streptophyta; class Magnoliopsida; order Malpighiales; family Euphorbiaceae; genus Reutealis; species Reutealis trisperma. The sequence continues at coordinate 1,559,286 of CANTUT010000085.1, forward strand.
ATCCGAATTATTCTTCCCGTCCCTGGAGAAAGTCTGCCTCTCAAATTGCCCTAATATGAAGGGATGGTTGAGGCCTGAGTTGCTCCAATTTCACTGTCCTGTTTATTTGGATATCAGCTCTTGCCCTAATCTGACTTCCATGCCACTGATTCCAGCTTTGGACGAATTGAAATTACAAAATGCAAGCATGAAGTCAATCGAGGACATATTGAAGATGAAGATTTCAGTGTCACAATCTACCTCTTCTTCTTCTTTTTCACTTGCCCCAGCTCTCTGTAAATTGAAATTTTTGGGTATTTGGAAAATAGAGGGTGTAGAATTTTTGCCAGAGGAGTTGATGCAAAACTTCACTGCCCTCCACAAGCTTGATATTATTGATTGCCAAACAATAACAAGTCTACCTCGTGCTTTACGGCATCCAACCTCCCTTAAGGTTCTTCTCATAAGGGATTGTCGTGAGCTTGATTTTTCGGATGATAATGATGAGAATGAAAGTGGTATTATGCAGTGGGAATGCCTTAGAAGCCTCGAAGGGGTTCAATTTGAAAATATGGCAAAATTGGTATCCCTCCCAAAGGGACTTCAACGTGTTCCCACTCTACGCGATCTCATCATCATAAGTTGTCCTAATTTGATGTGTTTACCTGAGTGGATGCTCAACCTCGCCGCATTACAATATTTAGATATTGAAAACTGTCGTCAATTGTCAGAAAGATGTGGCAGCAATATGGGTGTTGACAGGCCCAAGATTGCTCACCTTCCAGATATTTTTATCGATGACAGATATATTCAATATCATGGCTGCTATCAACTCTGATTCGAAGAATCCCTAAGACTTCTCTTCAATATGCTCTTCAACACTTCAATCTTTATTTTTTCATTTTCCTGTATATACTAACTAATTTCCTCAAAATAATGATTTTAATATATATATATATGTGCTTTTATATTGATGTTGCAGGCTCACAAAAATCTGCTCTTCAATCATAAATGTTGAATTTATTCTTTTAGGCAACATCACCCAAGCACAGTTTATTGAGTCCTTCAGATCAGTTCAATGACAACGGTGAAACAGAGCACTTAAATATAGAAGGTACAGCAAGTAATTCTCGTGGAAGGTTTTAAGATTTTCCATCCACTCAATCAGTGGGATTGATTAAAAAAAAAAAAAATTTCCAGGTCCAATTTGAATTCTGGTAACTAATGCTTGTAAGAAGGATAATTAATGTTTCTATTTTGTTCCCCTTAAAATTTTGGATCACTCACATGGTTTCCTTGAGGAGAGATTGGATTATAGTGAAGTCTCTCGCAATTATAGGTATGGAATAAATTTGAGTCAAAATCATTGATTTTTTTTTCTTTTGAAAAAGTTCAAATTGGTTGATTAGTTCTTGGATTTTACATTGATATTTCAAGTTGTTTAGTAAATCCTATTATCAGAATGCTATCATCCTGATGTTGGAACAATAGTGTCCTTGTACCACAGTCTAAAGGTGATAATTAGTAGCAAATTTTATTATATGAAAAAGTATCTTCTAATGTTCTTTTTTCTATTTTCTTTATTTTTTCTTCTCCTCCTAGGATTTATTGCTATACAGCTTCTAATCTTTTGGATTGGAATTTCAATGAATAGTTTTTTCAAACTATATATTATCTACATTGACATGCTGTTGTATCTATGCATTTACATTATTGAATTATTAACATTAAATTGCATCTAATTTCCTTATAATAGTATCAACTTAAGTACTATTCTCAAAATTTTTGCTGGTAGATTGACTTGAATTATGATAAGGAATAAACAGAAGGGAAGATTATCGTGCTTATGCTCAAGTCTCAAACTGATCCAACATTCTAGTCTCTTGCAGATGCATAAGGACCGATGTGGTAACTATGATAAATAACATACTCTTCTAGTTAATTTCATTTTAAAAAGTCAATTTTTTTTTCATGAATTTTTCTGATTCTTTCACCCCTTTTTCCTTCCAGGCTTTACTTCTTGATGCAGAGGAGCAGTCCTAATTCCTCACAGAGTCATCAAATTCAAGTTTGGCTTGGAATGCTAAAAGAGGCTGTTTGTGATGCAGATCAACTGTTAGACAAATTCTCCACAGAGCCAGTTTGAAAGAGAACCATCTTTAGTGCTTGAAATTAAGTGTGGAAGCCACATTAATTATGAAGTGTATGGCAAAGATAATTGTGAAAATGAGATTGAAAATGATGAAATGAATGCTACTGGAGGCACAATACACTATCTGTAAGGCCTGTACTTGTCTGCTACTCTACTTATGGAGGAGTGTAGTTTCCAAGCTGTCTTTCCTTCCTCTCAAATTTGGCAATTATTAGTTTCAATGATTGTGAAAACATTCGCCAACTGCAACTTTAACACTTCAAGAGGCTTGATCTGCTTAATGATGAACGTGGCATGCAATAGTCCTCTGTTTCTTGTTAATATCTATAGTTTCTCCTGGCCATGGCAAAATTTCCACGGATTGTCATTGATCAAATTCCATGCAATTTTGGTTTTTTGCTTCTCTCTACCTTATTCCTTTGCAAGTTAAAAATTCTTTCCTTTTTAAATAGGCAAAAGACTTTAATAGATTACGCTGTGTATCACCTGATTCAGTTTCTTTCTTCCTTTCCTTCCTTGATAAGTACATTTGCTGAAATTTGATTACTTATGAACAAATAAAACGATAGAAAGATTATAATATTAAATTCATGTGTTTTGATTTCTCAGAATGGTGGGAATCTAAAATTTCTTTCAAAGGTTTTCAAGTATTTGCAAGCTTTGAGGAATTTCATCTGTCCAATGATAATTGCAGCATATTGTAGTCCTCTAATCTGTTCTCTTCCAAGTATTTGAGTGATCGTGTCTCTTGGGTGTGGATGAACTTCTCCATTGATGGCTTCACCAGATTGCACAACTAACCAGCTTCTAATATATAAGAGAAGACTTCTTATTTTCTCCTCAAAATTAATAAGGTGATTACTCTGCATATATCTCAAAATTATACCCTTTTTTTTTTTTTTAAGAACATGATATATTATTAAACATCATTTCCATTCTAATTAGGGAAGTGAGGTAAAACAAACCCGTGTTGCCTGCAGTTTTTGAAAGCAATACAGCAGTTAAAGCAAAATGAAATTTCAAGAATTTATGTTTTTTTCTTTCTTTCAAATAAAGAAGGCTCAGGTATTGCATGATTAAGATCATATTATTAACTTAATTTTTTTTATGAAATTAGTATCTAAAATTTTTGACAACGTTTTTGAAAAATTTCTCCTATAATTGTTCCAGATTGAAGTATCATCTTACATGCCTAAAGAAGAGCTTGGTGTACACAATTTATATTCTCCTTTTTTGGTCTGTTGTTCATTTCAGGTAATCTGTTGTTCATTTCTTGCATGTTCTCTTCTTATCTTTGAAATCTAGCGGACAATTTATTTTATTTTTCCTATAGGATTTGGAGAAAATTGATTTCTTTGACTATTGCCACATGAATGAAGAACTCATATGTCACTTCAAATGAGGCTGGTACTACTACAATATATCTGTTTGTATGACACATCCTTTTCTTTTCTTTTTTTTTTTCTTTCCAATTTTGATTTATATGTTCTCATGAACAAGTGGATTCCATATTTCCATGCATTAATCCTTCTGGAAAACACATTTTGTAACTTGAAATTACACGGTTTCACATATAACTTGAAGAATCTAAGCGCCGTATGGGATATCTCCTTCATGTTGAGAGTTATGAAGGCAAGTATTTTTATGAAAAATATACATGATGAAGGATTTTGGATTTTACAAATAGCATGGTGTCTTCTAAATTTGAACAGAAAGCCAAGGAAAGATTTCAATGGCAAAGAAAATCGAAGAAAACTTTAGAATTGTTGACAGTAGATCTCAATTGTTTTAGTGGGGATTCTCTCAACATTTATTTTTATTTCTACAAATTATTTCCCCTGCTAGAGAAATGTTTTGACACATTCTCATCTAGGCTGAAGTTATCTGAAATAGATTGACACATTCTAAAATGCTTGAATTTACCCATGGCCATGAAATGGCATTAGTTATTTGTTCACCAAATCAGTTTGACACTAACTCGAATCTTTGCTTCATGTGTGTGTTGGTGCTGATGTTGACTGACTGTTCCTTTCCCAGCAAACATCATTATGCAGTAGGGGTTGAATGTGAATAATTGCATGAATCATTGAAATATTATCAAAAGGTACTTCTCTTCTTCCTATTTTATCAAAAAGAATATCCTTTAGTTTCTGGAAATTTTTAATGTAGTAGATACATTTTCTTATTAAGTAACTAATTACTTCAAATGTGTGTGTCTTTCGGTCCTGGCCTGAAGCAGAAATTTGGTTCTAGCAGATTTAAGGATGATTCTTAGAGCTGCTCAATGGGATATATGGAGGAATGTATTCTTTGATTCCCATAATCATTTGTAAGTGAAATCAATAGACCATCTTTCATTTACCATTGCATTTGTTCAATTACTTACAAGTTTTTTCTGCTGAATGTGACAGTGGGAAAACCATACAGATTCTCTGCATCAAAAAGCACAGTTTGGATAGTGGAAACAGTGTTCTTAAGTTTCTCCAGTTTACCTTTTAGATTCCACCACAGCCCAATCCCTGGGATAGCCAAAGATCCAAACTTTTTAATGATTTACCCTGCAATGTTAAAGAGCACAGCTTCTGCCATTTCTTCTTAGCGAGCGAAAAAGGCTAAAACAAAAAGACTGTAAAAGGAAATGATTTGCATGTACAAGGTTTAAGAGAAGGATGATTTTGCTACTGGGCAAGAAGAAGGAACCAATATGGCCAATATTTTTTTTATAGAAAATGGAACAGTGATGCTTGGAAAACGCCTATTGATGAGGTTTAATAATATAATATGACCTTTGAAATTTACACCATGTTTGATTCTAAACTTTTACTCCATTATTGAAAGTGGTATGTAATTTTTGAAGTAAAATTTATTTTGACATTGGTTTATAGGTAACCAAATTCTTTTTATTATATTGAGTAAATTTTTCTGTCAATCATGCTAATCCAGAAAAGTAGAGATTTACAAAAGGCTTTGTAAACTATTGACAAATGATCACATGCACAATCCGGGAATCAAGCAAATGTGGACTGAAATCTATCAATAATTCAACTCATGAGATGTCCAGAATTTTTTTGTTATAATTAATTAGTTAAGCTCATTGCTTATTAATAAATAAAACCACTGCCCTCCTAACCCTCATTAACAGTAGCACAGAAATGTGATAATTACCAGATTTGGAAATATATCAAGAAAAGAAGAATGGAACAGCTCAAGTACTTATCTGTTATTAGAATATGAATGTCAATTGTTTCCAAATTTAATTTCCAGTGTCAAATAAATAAAATAAAAAAATACAGAGAAACAGAAGCAAAAAAAAAAAAAAAAAAAAAAAAAAAACAGACCCTGATAATGTAGTTTTCAGATTTCTTGGTCTAGCTTCCAGCAAATCATATTCAGCATTGCAAATTCAGGTTTCTTCATGAAATAATTCTCAAGATTTTAGGAAACAGTCCAAGACAATCACAAAAATGCATGATTGACATCATTTTGCAATCTTAATCATCTTCAGTTGTCAACATTTAAATTCAAACTCCCTTAGAGACTTCCTGTCTTGGACTGTCATTCTGATATGATGTAAATTGCAAATGTCATTACGCTCTCACATCAATTCCTTAGCATGTAGATAATCGGGCTACTCACAGCATTGCAATTTCATAATTGTATCTGCTCCACCAAATGAGCCAACTGTTTGATCCATGCCTAAACATAAAGAAGAATATTAAGTATAACTAATTAGTCCATTGATATTTCCCAATTTTACAGAAGCACTGAATATGAATTTAGTTTCTACTAAGCTTTAATCATCCCGATGAAATAAGAGGAATACCTTTTGTTAATGGATCATGATTTATTCCGCTATCCGTATTCAACCACAGTACAAATGACTCAAATTTGAACAGAAGTTATCACTTGACAGCAGCAGCACTACATGAAACATATAAATGAAAAGTCATTTTTGTAAGCCAGACAACACAAGCAGATATTTCAAGATCATTTTTGTGTTGTTAAGCCAGAGAACACAAGCAGCAACCAAAAAATATCAGCTATTTCAAAACAAGATAAAGGTCTGCTAACCTGATAAGAGACCAACTGCAAGTTGGCGATCGTCTGCGATAATCAGAAGCACCACGGTGGATACACTTTCTCCTTTCATTATAGAAAAGGTACAATCAACACCTATCTTAGCTTGTATGAATAAGATCATCAAATAAAGATAAATTTGAAATATTCATAAATTGCATCATCAAATAAAGATAAATTTCAAATATTCATAAATTGCTTGTTTTGCACACTCAACCAGCAAGCAAGCAGCACACTATAACATGACCAAAAAGGCAACTGAAAGTTGCTCCCCTTGCAAAGAATTCATGAACTATATATAAGAGGCTGCATGCTGATTCGCACTTAAAACTCTAGTGAATGGCTTTCAATGCCTAATACCTCAGCCAGATGCACCACAAAAGCCATTTGTCAAATCCAAATCAGCATTGGCTTTCATGTTGTACATAGGTGATGGAAGCTGAAATTAAACAATGCTTAACAAATAATATATGCAGAGTAATGAAGAGGGAAAAAATTAACCATATGAATCTGTAAGCCATTGTATTCACCTGAGCAAGATGGTTATCATGCAATGAACTCTTCTAAAGCCACAGCATATATACTACAATCCCAGGACAGTAGCGAGAGCAGCAAGCTGAGACAGAAGTATTCTCTTGCTGCCTTCATTATTGAACAGGGTAAGCTACAGATGAAGAGCTTCAGGAGGCATGTGAGACATGACTTTAATATGTTCAAGTAAACACCTGGAAAACATACATGGAAGAAATTTAGATTCTTTTTTTTTTTTTTCTGAAAAACCTGAATAATGAAGATAATAATTTAATTTTTTTTCTTCATGTTTATAGTCAATCATTACTTACCTTATTTGCTTTCAGCAGATTTGAAATTTGAGCAGCAATAGACAATAGTCCTTCCTGGAAGGAGAAGACATGAAACATATAATAAAGCAAGCATGAAATTCATTTCCATGATCATGCAACCAGACTAATTCCTCACCTTCATTCTCCATGAACAACTCATATTTATGGTTAGAAAAAGGTAGACTGATAATGCAATTTGTTAGTTACCTGCAATATTAATGTATAAAAACATCAATATCAACGGAATATTCTCTAATTAAGATAGAAAAAGCAGGGGAGATTGCAGAGGAGATATAAGTAGATACCATTTGAAATGGAGGTGGAAGATCAAATTCTTGTAAATCAGAGATCAAATAGCGGCTGTTCAATTGAATCTTTCTTTTCTCAATCTCAATATCTGGAATATGAGCAATCTTGGGCCAATCCTCACAACTTTTGTCTCTGCATCTTTCTGAAAGTAAAGGACAGCCATAGATATATAAAGATTGTAATGAGGTGAGGTTAGGTATCCACTCTGGTAAAGAAATCAGCTCAGGACTCCACTGGATTCTCAGACTCTGCAAATTGCTAACATATTGAAGTCCAATGGGGAGAGACACCAAGTCTTGAATGCCTTCCAAGTCAAGAGAACGAAGGCTTTTAAGAGCTTGCCATTGCACATTCTCATCATCTTCTTTAAATGCAGTCACTATTCTTGGGCAATATCGAATTGCTAGATGTTGAAGAGAATCAAGACTGGCAAGAAACTCCTCCGCCGGAAATTCAAGATCCTCAATTCCTTGAATTTCAAGAACATTCAGACGAGAAAGAGCAGATTCTGAAGCTGAAATTGTCAATTTGAGCAAATGCTCCAATGATTTCATGCTTACTCGTGAAACTTTGAGTTCTTCAAGAGATCGAAAAGTTGGAATTGAAGTCAAATTAGGGCAAGCCTGGATTTCCAAACAAGAAAGACAATGGAATCGGCATGTGGTTTCAAAATTGCAAAATCCCTTCAAATTAGGGCAATTCCAGAGCTTGAGCTTATTTAGAGATGGAAAGAAATTGGAATTTGCCCCAATATCTACGAACTCAAGAGCAGTTAAATCATCAATTAACAAACTTTCAAGAAAAGGGAATTGATCAAATGGTGGGAGGAATTGAATTCTTGGGCAATTCCAAAATGAAATCTCCACCAAATTTGTTAGAGAAAGAAGCCAACTTGGATACTTGATTCCTCTGTACCCGAACAAAAATAGCTCCTTCAGATTTTGGTGTGGCTTTAGAGCTTCCATTGCCGTTTCTTCCTTCTCAACATCATAGACTTCTTGTTGATCTGTTAATGGAGTCCACTGTAACCCCAAGTACTGTAAGTGTTGCTTCTCTTTCAAATTCACCTCATTAAAATTTTCACCATTTTTCACTGCAAATCTCAAATTTTCAATCGTCAAATCTCCTCTCAAATTGTTCAACCCATTTAATTCACAGAGTGCTCCTCTGCCGCACTTGGCGAAGCTTGCCTCCGCCGCCACAACAAATGTGGATAAGTTCTCAAGGCGAGTCAATTTTCCAATGCCACTTGGCATTTGAGTCAACCTAAAGCATCCTTTGAGGCCTAGATGGGTAAGATTGACCAAAATTTTCAATTTCTTTGGCAATTTTTCAAGCCCACTACAACCGTCCAATTTCAATACTTGCAAGTTCAGCAATTTGGTAATGGAATTTGGGAGTTTCTTGATATATTCATTTCCTGAGAGGTCAAGATACCTTAAATGCTTGAATTTGCTAATGTGATGTGGCACTTCTTTGAATTCTTGAATATGTGGAGCTAAGGTTAACACTCTCAAACATTTATATTTAGAAAAAATTTTATGGCATTCCTCTTGTTGTTCTTTATCTCTTCTCCACCGTTCCCTTAAAGATATTAATGTTCTTGCTTTTCTAGCACTGAAAAAGGTAAAATCATAATCGAATGACACATGTCGAGCTGTAATTTTGCCAACAGAGGACGATGATGGCGACAATGAGGACGATATATTTGATTTTAAAATAGTGACGATCTCTTCCCCTGCAACTGATTTAGCCAGATCGTGCATTAAATCATGCATTTTACAAGTTTTTATATTACCCCATTTATCCTTTTCAACTTCTTTGAAAAAACACCTTGAAACAAGATCTTTTAATTGTGCAAAACCGATCTCTTCATTATAACTTTGCCTTGAATTCGATGATGTAATATACCCTTGTGCCATCCAAAGATGTATCAATGTTTTTGCATCAATTGCATAATCTTTAGGAAATAGACTACAGTAAGCAAAACAATGTTTCAAATGTGAGGGAAGATGGTTGTAACTCAATTTAAGAGTTTGCAAAATATAATTTTCTCGTTGATTTACTTTTGAGAGTTCATTGTTTTTGAAAGAAAGCCATTCGGATTCTGTATCTTTAAAATACAATAAACCTCCTATAGTTTTTATGGCTAAGGGAACCCCTACACACTTTGCTACAATCTCCTTTCCGATCTTCACATGGCTTGGACTTGGCATTTGGCCTTGTTTAAATGCTATTTGTTTGAACAATAACCAAGAATCACCTTCAGACAAGCCTTGTAATTCATATTCTTCAATGGAACGTGTCACCTGAGTTACCTTTTTGAGACGTGTAGTTATTATTATTTTACTTCCTTTTGCACCAGCTGATAACAAATTCTTCAAGTCAGACCATCTTTCAAGATTCTCATTCCAAACATCATCCAAAACAATCAAATACTTTTTCCCATCAATTTTTTCATGGAGGAGATTTTTCAATGTTTCCATCACAAGATTACTTTGTCTCACACGAGTCACACATTCTAAAATCTTTTTAACTATGACCTTTACATCAAAATTATGAGAAACACATACCCATAATTTTAGCTCAAAATGTGTTTTAACTGTCTCATCATTATACACAAGTTGAGCTAATGTGGTCTTTCCTAATCCTCCAATACCAACAATGGTAATGGTGGACACATTCTCTCCACAACTAGAACTAGAACACAACAAAAACTCTATAATTTTCTCCTTATCATCTTCTCTACCAATAACTACTTGAGGCAAAGAGGAGTGAGTTTGCTCTCTTTCCCTAATCATTACAGAATTCTCCACCTCTACTTTGCGTTCATCTAAGTGAAAATTTCTATTTGCAGCAATCTCAGCTAATCTATGTCTAATATGTTTGATCTTATCAACCATTTGGAAACCATAAACAAGTTGATTTGAATGTGAAAAGAAAAGACGTACCTCCTTCATAACTCGATTGCTAGTCATTGATTTTCGCCATAAAATCTCTGTGGAGAAATCATCCAACAAATCATCTGCATCATAAAAAATTTCTCTCAACTTTCCAAGCCAAATATTGACTTGATTATTCTTTGAGTACTGCTCTTCTGCATCAAGAAGAACAGCTTGGATTGTAGAAACTGTGTTCTTGAGTTTCTCTAGCTCATATTTGACTCCCCACCACAGCCCAATCTCCTCAAAAACATGAGAACCCAACTTTATGATGATTTCTTCTGCAATATTGAAGAGGACTGCTTCTGCCATTTCTTCTTCTTCTTCTTTGCTGTGTGTATACCCTTTGTTAGGATGCTTAGCTACTTTGTGAAGATTGTTATTATAATTCTTTTGATATGAGAAATTTCAACCTTTGAATTAATTTTGGATTATGACAGAAGAAATTAGCCCTCACACCAATAATTGACGTATTCAACGCTAAAGGAAGACACGACTCTAATAATATAGGAGAAAATTTATTCAACAAATTTGAAAATGTATTTTATTAAAATTAAATTGATTTTTAAATAAAAGTTAGGTAGGAGTGACTTGGACAAAACAAGTTTACCTTGAAAAATATGAGCCGCCTAGAAGATGAATTGCCAATTGTTTTGATTGGTTTCTTCATACATAATTGGATATTTTCAAAGTGAAGATACAGAGCACACAGAAGCAACAAAAAACAGACCTGATAATGTGGTTTTCACTAGAAGAGAATAATTCTTGGTCTAGCTTCTGAATTGCAAATACAGCTTTCTTCATAAAATAATTCTCAAGATTTTAGGAAAAAAGTTCAAGACAATCATAAAGATTGTATGATTGACATCATTTTGCAACCTTAATCATCTTCAGTTGCCAATATTTGAATTCAGTCTTGCTCGGACTTCCTGCATGTCTTGGATTGTCACTCTGATATATGCTAAATTGCAAATCTAAAAATTAATTAATTCCTTGAATTTCAAGAACTTTCAGAGGAGAACGAGCAGATTCTGAAGCCGAAATCGTCAATATGAGATAATGCTCCAATTATTTCATGCTTACTCGTGAAACTTTGAGTTCTACAAGAGATTGAAAAGTTGGAAGTGAAGACATAATAAGGGAGGCAGATGATTAGTTAACATGCAAGACGGAGTGAAGCATATCATGCGGAAGCAAGTGATGATATGTTTTTTCTTTTTGTCTGACTTTATTTAAGCTTTGTCATTATAAGTATATGATAAGAAGTTTTTGTCTGTTTTCTTCTTTTCCAGATTATTAATTAGATGCCATCCATAATTTTATTGTCCATATTCAATGTAATTTGTGAATTCTTATTTATCTTATGATGAATTTTATAGTTTAATTTATATTTGACAGTTAATTAGCCTTTTAAGCATTCTCTTTTAAGTAGATAGGTCCATATATATTTTGTCATTTGAGGGTCAGAGTATAATGATTGAAATATTTACATATACTATAAGCTTCAATAATAATTAAGAACACTAGACCAATGTGAATGAGCCTTCTGTAATAATAATAATAATAGTATTAAATTATTATCATTGTTGTTGTTGTTTGTTAGGGTGTCAAAATTAACATATTAATGAATAAGTGATTATCTGAAAGCAAATAAAATCACAAATAATATATAATCATTATTTACTTTTTTTTTTTTTTATGCAATTTTGGGTATTTAAAAAAACTGAGGTAATTTGAATTTTTCATATAATATTTTTATTTGAACAAGTTAAATAAATATTACAAGAAGTTATTAGATTATGATAAGTAGATATAATAATGCTGTTGATATATCATAATTAATTATTTTCATTCTTATAATCTTTCATAAATTTTTTTTATTCAATATTGTAATTCATACTTAGACTTTGATAATTCATTAATAGAAAAATAATGAAAAACTATTATGACAACAATAATTATTTATATAAAATATATAACAATTTTGTATTATATATCTTTTTCCTATATAATTAAGGTTTTCAAGAGAAGGATTATGTTTGTGCTGATGTGAGGACATGTATCTAATAGTCTAACAAAGCCGTTCTCAATACTTATAATAATTCTTGGAAATTATGATATATGAGGAAAAACAAAAGTTTTGGGTGAGAAATGATATGAAAGAATTAATCCCACCAAAAATTGACATCCAACACCGAAAGTATGAATTGATCAAGGTGAAAATTATTATTGTAGAAAATCTTAGTAATTGTATTTAATTAAAAAGTGGGTAAGGGTGTGAATCATGTGGTGTAAAAAGAAATAATATCTTAACTATCAACAAAAAAAAAAGTGAAAATTAAATTTACCTATTAAAAAAAAAAAAAAAAGGCTTCACAGAATATATCTTGTCAACAAAAAAAGTAATAACAGTACAACAGTGGTGAATGGTACTGTTCCAGCATTATCTAAAGTAGATCCAAATTCCAATAAATATGCTTTGAATAATGATGGATCAAACAGAAACCCATATCATATGAAATAGTCTGGGTCATGATTCAAGTTCCACATTTTGGCATTTCATTGAGTTATTTTTATATGTAGATGCCATCAATAATTCCATATACAATTATACAATCAACTTCAGCTTTAGCTTTTGTGAGAATGAAATTAATCATCTGTGTAATTGTAAAGTTTTGACTTTAGCTTTAACAATGTAGCAGACAAAGGAGGTCCTCCTTTTCTACTATTTCGTATGCCTTTTCTTCGGATAAATTACATTTAAAGTCACTAAATTTTGCACTGTTTTTTAATTTGATCACTATTTTTCAATTTATTATAATTTCATTACTAAGTTTAATTTTTTTATAGATTCTAATTTGATAATTAGATTTTACATTATTTTCTAATTTAGTCATTAATTTTCAATTCTTTTACAATTTGATCACTAAGTTTTGATAATTAAATTTTGCATTTTTTTTTTATTTTTGGTCACTAACATTCAAATTTTTCATCAAATTTATCGTTCGTGACTAGTCTGCAAAAAAAAAAAAAAAAAAAAAACTTAGTCATTAAATTGTAAAAAAATTAAATATTTATTATCATATTAGAAAACAGTACAAAGTTCAGTATCTTTAATGATTTTAGCTTTTGATGACATTATTGTTGTTGTTGTCATTATTGGGGTGTCACAATTAACATATTAATAATAAATAAGTGATTATCTGAAAGCAAATAGAATCGTAAATGATATATAATCATTATTTGCTCTCTCTTTTTTTTTTTTTCGCAATTTTATGTATTTAAATAATTAAAAAAAGTGAGGTAATTTGAATTTTTTTCATATAATAATTTTATTTGAACAAATTCAGTAAAAAAAGAAGCACTATAAGAAAAATAAACAAATAAATAAATATAATAAGAAGTTATTAGATAATTTAGATTATGATGAGTACAATACTACTGTTTATATATCTTAATTAATGATTTTCATTTTTATATTCTCTCATAAAATTTTTTTTATTGAATATTATAATTGATACTTTGACTTTCATAATATAATAAGAAGTTATTAGATAATTTAGATTATGATGAGTACAATACTACTGTTTATATATCTTAATTAATGATTTTCATTTTTATATTCTCTCATAAAATTTTTTTTATTGAATATTATAATTGATACTTTGACTTTCATAATTCGTTTAGAAAGATAATGACAAAAAGATGGGTTTATAAATCTAATACAGCAACAATAATTATTTGTATAAAATATATAACAATTGTATATTATATATCCTTTTTTTTCATGGAAATTAAGATGATGAAAGAATTAAACCCCACCAAAAATTGACATCCAACACCAAAAGCATGAATTGATTAAGATGAAAATTGATTAAAGAGGTGAATTATTATCGTTGAAAATCTTAATAATTGTATTTAATTAAAAAGTTGATCAGGGTGTGAATCATGTGGTGGAGAAAGAAATATTTTGTAACTTGATGCTATATAGGCCTTTTCTTATAAATATTGGCCATTGCTTGTTTACCATCTCCACTACACCATTTCCTCCTTTTGATAACCTTAAAAACATTCTGATAACCTTAAAACCATATCTTGCACCATTTAAAACTACAAAAATGGCTGAAGCTATTCTCTTCGATATCGCTGGGGAAATCATTAAGAAGCTGGGTTCTCGATCTCTTCAAGAGATTGGACTACGGTGGGGTCTCAAGGATGAGCTTGACAAACTCAAGAGCACAATGTCCACAATTCAAGCTGTTCCGCTTGATGCAGAGGAGAAGTCTTCCCACAACAATCAAGTCAAAGATTGGCTTGGCAAACTCAGAGAGGTTGCCTATGATGCGGATGATTTACTGGGTGACTTCTCAACTGAAACTTTACGCAGGCAATTCATGGATGGAAATAAGGTGACAAAGATGGTATGCCTTTTCTTTTCACGCTCCAATCTATTTGTTTATGGTATTAAGATGGGTCATAAGATTAAGGCAACTAGGGAGAGACTAGATGATATTGCAGCTGATAGAAAATTTCACTTAGAGTATCGTCTTGAGGAGAAAAGTCTTGCAACTAAGGTCAGGGATCAAACTGACTCCTCTATACCTGAAGTTGTTATCGTAAGAGAGGGTGATAAGAAGAAAATTAAAGAACTTTTATTAGCCTCCAGCTGTGAAGAGAATGTTTCAGTTATCTCCATAGTTGGAATTGGGGGATTAGGGAAGACCACACTTGCTCAACTCATTTTCAATGATGAACGAGTTACTAAACATTTTGAGTTAAAATTGTGGGTGTGTGTATCTGATCCTTTTGATGTGAAAATAATTGTTAAAAAAATCTTGGAGTGTTTAAAAGGTACAAAATCAGAAGATCTTGAGCTAGAAACCTTGAAAAATGAACTTGGAGAAAAAATTAATATGAAAAAATATTTACTAGTATTGGATGATGTGTGGAATGAGAATAGTACAAAATGGGAAAATTTGAAGAAATTATTAATAGGTGGGGCAAGTGGAAGTAAGATACTAGTAACTACACGGTCTAGAAGAGTAGCTGAGATAGCTAGACGTAGTGTCGTTCATGATTTGAAAGGCCTATCTCCACAGCAATCCTGGTCCTTGTTCTCTAGTGTGGTGTTTGAAGGACAAGAGCCAGTGAAACAAAATGTGAAAAGCATTGGAGAGAAAATTGTAGCAAAATGTGTTGGAGTTCCTCTTGCAATAAAAACAATTGCAACCCTTTTATGCTGTAGAAATCCAGAAACTGAGCGGCAAGTCTTCTTGGATAATGAATTTTCAGAAATCACTCAAGATGATATTGATATCTTACCAACGCTTAAGTTGAGTTATGATAATCTCTCGTCAAATTTAAAGCATTGTTTTGCATATTGTGCAATATTTCCAAAAGACTATGAGATTGAAGTAAAAAAATTAATCCATTTTTGGATTGCACAAGGGTTTGTTGAGTCATCAAATAAAAATCAGTGTGTTGAAGATGTTGCAATGGAGTATTTTATATATTTGTGTTGGAGGTCATTTTTTCAAGAAGTGAAAAAAGATGAACTTGGCAATGTAGTGAGTTGCAAAATCCATGATTTGATGCATGATCTTGCTACCTCAGTGGCTGGGACAGGGATCAAATTAATAAATTTAGATGGAAAAGGCATTATTGATGAGAAAACCTATCATATAGCATTTGTGGTTGAATTAAATTTGCTGCCACAACAAATTTTGAATAGCTTTTATAGTGCCAAAAAACTACGGACATTTTTTTTTGCCAATTGCTTTTGAATACTATAGTGATTTTCCTGAGCACTTTTCAATTGAGAATTATTTTTTCAAAATTTAGGCACTTGCGTATATGTGATGTACATAATTTAAATATTGAAAAAATGCTTTCTTACGTAAAAAAGCTAAAACATTTAAGGTATATTGATGTTTCTGAGACAGCAATTGAGGCACTACCCAATTCTATATGCGAGTTACACAATTTACAAGTGTTGAATGTGTTTAAATGCAGCAAACTCAAGGAATTGCCTAAAGATATTAGAAAGCTGATTAATCTTAGGCATTTATATGATGCGGCTTGTTTGGGTTTGACTCATATGCCTTGTGGGATTGGGCAATTGACTTCCCTTCAAACCTTGTCTTGGTTTGTAGCTGGCAATGTTGGTGGATTGAATGAACTGAATAGGCTAAAAAATTTGAGAGAAAGTCAATTAATTTGTAATTTAAGTGAGGTATCAGCTGATCAGCTGTAGAATTTGAAAGAGAAGCAACATCTTCAATCACCGAGTTTATTATTGTGGTCTTCAAATGATGATGTATTGCGAAGTCTCCAACCTCATTCAAATCTTAAAAAGATATGTCTGGAAGGTTACGGAGGCATGAGGTTCCCAACCACCTGGTTTTCTTCCCTCACAGATCTGGTCAGTATTGAAATTCAATTTTGCCATAGATGGGAGTATCTCCCACCTTTAAATGAAATCCCTTCTCTCCAAAACTTAAAGATTGGTTATTTACCTGATTTAAAGTACATAGAAATGGAGGGAACAACATTCTTTCCATCACTAAAGTATCTGATCCTGCACGAATGTCCTAAGTTGATGGGATGGCTGAAGACGAACAGGGGGGATGATGACAGTGACTATTCAACTGTACCAAAGCAGCGACTCCAATTTCCATGTCTTTCTGAGTTCAATTGTATTGGATGCCCTAATCTGACTTGGATGCCTCATTTTGCATCTCTCGATTGAAAGATTACCCAATTTAGAGTACATATTCTATCACTAAAGTATTTGCACTCTCGATTGTATATATATATATAAAAGAATTTATTAAAGTTATAAGTCAAATATGGAGGCACCGAATTTGTGCCTCCATATTTGACAATGGAACATGGCTTGCAAATGCAAGCCGTGTTCCATCCGGTTGGGAGTCTATTTATACTTCTCATTCATTCATCCCATTCTTTAAGTAATAGAGAAAGTTTATACAGTGGAGAAAAAAAATATTAGTGAGTTAGAGTGATTATTTTATTCTATTATAAAGAGAGAATTTTTAATTGTTTTTCCTTTATAAATAGAGAGGTTGTAACTCTTATTATTTCTCGTAGTAAAATTCTTTTATCTTTACCCTTAGTTTTTTACTCTAATTTATTTAGAATTTTCCACGTAAAATCTGTATGTCAAAATTATTTTTATTATTTTCTCAAATTATTAACTGCGTTCTTGCTCTAATCCGGTCCTAATTTTACAACATAATTTAACAATAAATTCAAATCTAAAATGCCCTCCCCAATATTAAAAAAAAATATATATATTTTATCAATTATTATGTGCATAATTTAGGCATCTATCTCTTAATGATAGAAAGGGCATGAATTTTATTTCATTACACTCACCAAAGTTACACAAGATTTCACTTCATAAATATCTTGATTTCTAGGGAAATGGCTATCAGTTCTTATGAACTGCCATATCTAATATATAGACCCAGGATTCATAATACTAGTCAAATAAAAATTTAACACGTTTAGGACAAGATCAAAAGAATAGGAAGCTTGAGGCGAAAATTACACCTTAAAAGTATTTCCCCTATTTTGAACAAAAATTTTATTATAGTGCTTGTGCCTAGACTTTTGGATTTTTTGCTCCAATATTGAAATTATTTTTTTATTCTTTTAATTATATATTCACTTCACAAAAATATTAAAATGAACAATTTTAACCGAGGGTCAAAATTTTTCCAAGTTTATGTATAGTTTCAAGACTTGAGATTGTGCTGTCAAGGAAATTTCATTGGAAAGACTTTTGTGGCCTTTCTGTGATTTTATTTTAGTTTTGAATCCCCAACTAGGTCTCTACCTAACCTTGGCAGTTGGCAATATTATATAATTCTGATATGATGTTTTCCCATCTCTTTTGTGGAAAATGAGACGATGGACCTAAACGACAAAGACTTTTCGCAATAGTTTACAACCACCGACAGGGAAAACATTACGGAAGTTGCGTGGAAGAAGTTGGTGCAAAATCCTTTCTTAGAGAATCATCTTCTACATATTGCTTTATAGTCCTTCTCTTAATTAAACTTTAACCCTATATTTGATATGAGAGAAAATAAAATAACAGTTATTTTCTTTCTCTATTGTTTTGGCCATATAGAAAAAATAAATGTATTATTTTCTTTTGTTTATTTACTCTCTAAAACGGAGATAAAATGAAGAGAGAAAAAAAATAATAATTAAATATAACTTAAACTCAAATTTAAACTTAAAAATGAAATATTAAAATAAAAATTATTTAGTTGTATATTTTTTTTCTTCATATGTTTTAGTGGGTACAAAATAATTTCATTTTCCTTCCTTTCAAAACAAACGAGAGAAAAATAAAGGAAGAAAAATAAAAATTATTTTCTCTCTTTATTTTCTTTTTTCCCTAAAAAATTATCCAAATATAGAGTAAAATACCTTCCCAATTTACTTTCCAATTCTCTTTTCCTTTGAGAAACCAAAGGCAGAAGCAATCCTCCTCAACGTTGAATTCTAGAAATCATTATCAAAGTGTGGTATCATAGTAAAGTTTTTGGACATATAATTTCTCCATAAATGCTCATGTAGAATTTATTATTATTATTATTTTTTTTTTATTTTTCGCTCACCTTTGGACATATAATTTCTCCATATGCTTTTTATACGGGCGTATAATGTAAAAAAGAGAAAAATTTGGGTAAAGAATGTAATTTCCTGTTCTTTGTTTCATGTAGGACAAGGGCCAAAGCCCATTTTATTCAATAAATTTGCAATAAAAAATAAAAAAATGGAAAATACTGAGATTAATTATTTTCCGGGTTGATAAAGAAGTGAGAACATTTTTGTGCTTTATAACTTTATATATTGTCAATCTAACTCAACTCAACTGATTTGGTACAAATCCAAATATAAATTAATGGTAAATATATATACAATTTAACAATAAATTCAAATCCAAAATACCCTCCTCAATATTAAAAAAAAAAAAAAAAAAAAAAAAAAAAAACTTATCAATTATTCGACGCATAATTTAGGATATATCTCTTAATGATACAAGGACGATGAATTTTATTTCATTATACACACCAAAATTACATAGGATTTCACTTCATTAATATCTTGATTTCTAAGGGAATACTTATATCTAATGTATAGACCCATGATTCATAATAATAGTCAAATAAAATTTAACACCTTCAGGACCGGATCAAAAGAATCAAAAGTCTGAAGCGAAAGTTACACCTTAAAAATATTTCGCCTATTTTGAACAAAAATTTTGTAGTGTTGGTATCTAGACTTTTGGATTTTTTGCTCCAATATAGCAATTATTTTTTTTTTTCACAATTAAGTATTTAAAATGATTTTTTTTAAATTATGTATTTACTTCACAAAAACATCAAAATGAACAATTTTAACTAAGGGTCAATATTATTCCAAGTTTGTGCATAGTTTCAAGACTTGAGATTGTGCTGTGAAGGAAATTTCATTCAAAAGACTTTGTTGCCTATATTATTTAAAAATGATATGATGTTTTCTCATCTCTCTTGTGAAAAATGAGATGATAGCCCTAAACGACAAAGACTTTTTTCAATAGTTTACAACCACCGATAGCGGAAACATTGCAGAAGTTGTGCAAAAGTAAATTGCACGACCAATGGCAGATTCAGAAATATAATTGAATGAATTGGATGAAAATTTTGATTAGAGATAATACTGACCAAGACTTAATAACATCCACAAAAAAAAATTGTTTTAAATTTGTCTAATGAGAGATAATATTGACCAAGACTTAATAATATGATCAATATCCCTCATGCTATAATATTGACCAAGACTTAATAATATGATCAATATCCCTTATGCTAGTCATTGTATTATCGAAATTTAAATTTTAAAGCTAATTTTTTTAAAAGAATTTTAAAGCTAATTTATGAATTGAGAATCTTAATTTTTTTTTTTAATAAAATTTTCAATTTTACTATAGCTCATTTTGATTTAGCATTTGTATACACAAGTCATGCGCTCACACGTTGAACATTGGTTTGATCCATAGATTTGCATCCCTCCACCTGTGTGCCCGAGAGAGAGAGCATTATTTACTACTTAACATTTTAAGAAGAAGCATTTCAATATATACTTCTTTCTAACTTTATATTTTTCCGATGAGAAATAACCACTTTTTTCCCTTAATTTACTTAGTATATAGTTATTTTGAATTTTAAATTATCATTCATCTATTCACTATTTTGAGCATATGAATATTCAAATTTATTTTGAGTCAAACACTATTGTTGAGATTATTATTTTTAAATCTATGAAAAGGTTTTATGTAAAAGGCGTATTTTATAATTAATTTAATTAATTTTAAAAAATTGAAGTTGTATTTTAAAAATTAATTTTGATATAAATTAGGTGACTTTTGAGTCAAATTGTCATCTACTTGTATTAGGTTAGATGACTCAAAGACCAATGTTGGGTAATTATTTTTTTGTGAAATCTATTGAAAAAGTTTATGTTGAAATAGTAGCTACCGTTGCCCTACCCGAAAGTACCTGGGCAGTGGTTCCTTGTCTATGTTATCCATTTCGATCATGATCCTATACTGAAGCCGACTGCATGGCAGAAGGTGCCAACCCGCAATGAGGCAGGGATGACTAAGTGATATTTTTCTAAAATAATAATTATACTATATAATTGTTTTAATATCTTTATCTTAAAATATTTAATGTGTGTATTTTATTATATATTTTTATTAATATTGTAATTTAATAATATACGTTGAATAAATAAAAGTATATTTAATAAGTTACTCATGCACATTTCAAATATTAAAAAAAATTCCTTTTACTTCCAAAAGAAAAAATTAAAAAACAAAAAAAGAAAGCAAGGAGGCGCCTTTATGATTGTTGGACGCCTCCCGCCAAAGTTTGATCGTCTTATCAAATTGGATTGGACGATCATACTTATTTTATTAATTTTTGATTATTTTCTTTTAATTAAATTCAGATATTGCTAATTTTTTTTTAGCTTTTTCTTTTATTTATGTGGTTCGGCTTAAAGCGTATGTCCATGGGCAAAGGAGAAGCAAAATCCACTAATTAAATGAGGATTACAAATAGGATGAAGAATAACACTCAAAGCCTTAAATCTAAAAACACCTAAATAAAATACAACAATATTTTAACTACGCAAGGAGTTTACCCAACCTTACATAACACTCTTAGCAAATATTGTGAAGTAGCCTATAAATATTTTAAAAGACTTCTTCACGTTGTGTTCAATTCCAATGCCTTGAGGAGTATGGCTATTTATAGCCAAAATGGAGGATCTAATTCATAATGAAGAACAAACCACGTAACCCATGCATGTTTAGTGGTGTAGAACAATTTGCTCTTCATAATGCTCCACTAATAACTTGGCCCTCCATGCATTATCTTTAACTTTTATTATTATGTCTTGTATGGCTTTAATTATTATGTTTTGCTCCATGCATTGGCCCATATGTATTATTATTTCTTAATCAAAACAAAAATCAAAAGCCACACATAACAAATCTCCACCTTGGCTTGATTTTCACAAAATTAGAAGATATTACTCCACCTTCTCCATTTAAGCACAAAAGGGCAAATCAAATATGTGAAATAGCAATCAAGTCCAGGTAGTGCTTAAACTTGGTCACTATGAGAAGCTTTGTCAACATGTCGGCTAGATTGTCTGCAATACTAATTTCGAAACAAAAATATCACCTTGAAGAATGATATCACAAACAAAGTGGTACTTTACATCAATGTGCTTTGTCCTTTCATGAAACATCTGATCTTTAGTCAAGTGAATAGCACTTTGGCTATTACAATGGACGAAAGTCACATTTTGATCTAAACTGAGTTCAGCGACCAAACCTCTCAACCAAATAGCTTCTTTAATGGCCTCAACAACTGCCATGTATTCCGCTTCTGTGGTGGATAATACTACTGTAGACTATAAAGTAGCTTTCCAGCTGATAGCAACATCACTAAGAGTAAATACATAGCCAGTAATAGATCTCCACCTGTCGAGATCTCTAGCATAGTATGAATCAACATAACCTACTAAATGTCCCTTACTCCTTCCAAATTCCAAATGAGTTAGTAGTACCTCGCAAGTATCTCAAAATCCACTTCACTGCCTACTAATGCTCTTTTCCAGGATTAGACATGTATCTACTAACAACACTAACAGCATGTGCAATGTCAGGAAGTAGATACCATAACATACATGAGACTACCAACTACACTAGAGTAGAAAACATGTGATATGTACTCAATATCATCTTCCAATTGTGGTGACATAGCAGCAAAAAGTCTGAAATGAGCAGTAAGAGAAGTGCTAACAGGTTTGGCATTTTTTCATACCAAAACGCTCCAAAACTTTCTCGATAAAACTCTTCTGAGAGAGGTAAAGTTTTCTTATAGCTCTATCTCTTCGGATTTCCATACCAAGAATTTTCTTGGCTACTCCCAAATCTTTCATTTCAAATTCACCACTCAATTCTGATTTTAATTTGTTAATCTCAGACATATCTTTTGCTGCAATAAGCATATCATCAATATAAAGCAGCAAGCACACAAATGAGCTATCCACCAACTTTCTGAAATACACACAGCTATCATATTTGCTCCTAGAATAGCCGTGATTAACCATAAAATAATCAAACCGCTTATACCACTACTGAAAAGATTATTTCAGACTATACAATGATTTCTTTAATAAATAAACATGGTCTTTCTTGCCTTCAATCTCAAAACCCTCAGGTTGTTGCATATAGATTGTCTCCTCAAGCTCTCAATGCAAGAAAGCAGTCTTAACATCAAGTTGTTCTACCTCTAAGTTATGCATAACAGCCAAAGCAAGCAAGACACGAATAGAACTATGCTTGACAACAAGTGAGAACACATCATTAAAGTCAACTCCATGCACCTGACTGTAGCCTTTTGCAACTAATCGTGCCTTGTACTTGACATCTTCAACACCTAGAATGCTTTCTTTCTTCTTAAAAACCCACTTGCATCCAACAATTTTCTTGTCTTTCGGAGGTCTGACTAAATCCCAAGTTTTGTTCTTATGAAGAGACTCCTCCTCTTCCTGCACAGCCACTAATCACATAGCAAAATCATCACAATAGATAGCCTTTGAATATGTCAAAGGATCACCAACTGCATTTGTGTCTTTTGCTACAATTAGTGCAAATGAGACATAATTTGCTAGTCTCAGAGGCCTTATCTTCTTTCTTGGTGGTTTATGTTTAGCAATAGTCTTCTTCTTCACTTTGTGGTGTTTCCTCTTCTTCAATGGTGGTAAGCATCTGAACTGGATTTTGTGAAGAGGATTCATTCTACACCTCAAATCCCACCTGCTTAAAAGAACTTGTAGTATCTGTATCGGAAGAGACAGAAGTCTCCTCTTTAGCAGAATGTTCTTTTCAAGATGCAACATAGTAGATTCATCAAACACAACATCTCTGCTAATTATCAATTTTGGAGACTTTAGATCAAGGCACCATAATCTGTATCCTTTCACACCAGAAGGATAGCCAATGAATATGCATTTTTTTAGATCGAGCCTCCAATTTACCATCATTAACGTGTGTATAAGCTAGACAACCAAATACCTTCAAGTTTGAATAATCAGCTAGTTTACTAGACCATACCTCCTCTGGTGTCTTATAATTAATAGAGGTATTTGGAGAACGATTCACCAAATAGCAAGCTATAGAAGCTGCTTCTACCCAGAAATCTTTAGATAGGCTAGAATTTGATAGCATACAATGAACTTTCTTTAGGAGTGTTATGTTTATAAGCTCTGCTATGCCATTTTGCTATGGTGTGCCTTTGACTGTAAGGTGATGCACAATTTCTTTTATTTTTGCAGAATTCATTGAAATCACCTTCACAAAACTCTAAACCATTGTTCATCCGAAGCCGCTTTATTTTTCTTCCAATATGTTTCTCAACCAAGGCCTTCCATTGCTTGAAGGTGGCAAATACATCATTTTTATACTTGAGAAAATATGCCTATACCTTTTTTGAATAATCATCAATGAAGGTAAGCATATATCAAGCACCACCCTTGGATGGAACACATGCAGGCCCCCAAAGATTTAAATGAATGTAGTCTATAGTACTACCTTTAGTTCTGTGAACTACAATACTAAAGCTGACTTTTTTCTGCTTCCCAAAAATGCAATGCTCATAGAAGTCCAACTTGGATATACTCTGATCACAAAGAAGACCTTTTTGCTTAATTCTGATAGACCACTTTCACTCATATGTCCCAGTCTCATATACCATAATCTGGTCACATCTTAATCAAATAAGGAAGATGTACATATGACTGTTGCTCCTGTAACTATGGAGCCTTGCAACACATACAATGTGCCTATCAACACAACCTTTATCACGACAAAAGAACTTTTAGAAACCTTCAAAATTTCATTTTTGCCATTATGCCCGTAGCCCTTTTTATCCAAAGTACTTAAAGAGACAAGATTCCTCTTTAATTCTAGAATATGATGGACATCTTTCAAAGTTCTAATTACTCCATCATATAATTTGATTTTAACGGTACCAATGCCAACTACTCGACAAGCATAATTATTTCCCATCAATACAAATCCACCTTGTGATTTATATGTGGAGAATAATTCCCTGTTTGGGGTCATGTGGTATGAGCAAGCTGTATTCATAATCCATTCATTCCTAGATTTGGCTCCATCATCACAAACCAAGAGCAGATCACCTTGCTCTTGATTTTTAACAAAACTGGCTTCAGCAAGTTCCTCCTTCTACAGATCTTTGTTTTGTTGCTTGTTCTTCAACTTGAAGCATTCTGACTTGATGTGCCCCTTCTTCTTGTAGTAATTACAAGTCAAATTCTTATGTCTAGTTTTTTATTTAGACCTCGAACAACTACTACTGCCAGAATTCCTATCAAAAGATCTTCCTTGAACAATAAGGCCTTCTGCAGGACTATCTTTACTGATGCCAGTGAGCTGCTTGTCCATAAGCTCCTTCGAAAATAGAGATACTTTGACATCCTCTAACTTTAGAGACTGCCGAGTATAAATTAAAGTATCTCTAAAGTGCTTATAGGATGGAGGTAGTGAGTGAAGCAAAATAAGAGCTTGATCTTCATCATTATAGGAAATCTCCATATTCTCTAAGTCTATAAGGATAGTGGAGAATTCATCAATGTGAGATTTGATAGATGCACTTTCAAACATACTGAGTGTGTACAGGCGGTGTTTTCCTACCAACTTGCTAGTGAGATTCTTTTTGATATACAAAGATTCAAGCTTGTCCCATAAACTTTTAGTAGTCTTCTCTTGCATGACTTCCCGCAGTATTTCATTTGACAAGCATAAATGAATGGAAGCAAGGGCTTTTTCATCCATCTCGTGCTTCTTTGCATCATCCATAGTACTAGGCATTTTATCTTTACTAGGAAAGCTTGATGTACACCATTTTGAATCAAGACTGTTCACATCTTTACTTGCCACATGGTGAACTCATAGTCCCATCAAATTTCTCAATATCAAATTTTGTCGCTGCCATGATGACCATTTACTGGAACAGTGACTATAGTTTGTGAATAGTACACCAGATAAGTTCTCAGGAAAGAGAGGTGGGTCACAATGGACACACTTATAGGAAAGAGAGGTGGATTACAATGGATACACTTAAATACTAAGTCTTTCCTTAGCCAAAACTTTTCTAGACATGCATTATCACACCACTGCACTAATTTCCAGCAAGGCTCTGATACCAATTTGTTAGAAATTTGACAGCAGAAATAAATTTGACAACAAAATATTATAAATGCGAGAAATAAAATAGAAATACAAAATTTACGTGATTTGGCTTAAAGCCTACATCCACGGGTGAAGGAGAAGCAAAATCCACTAATTAAATGAGGATTACAAATAGGATGAAGAATAACACTCAAAGCCTTAAACCTAAAAACACCTAAATAAAATACAATAGTATTTTAACTACCCAAGGTGTTTACCCAGCCTCACATAACACTCTTAGCAAATATTGTGAAGTAGCCTATAAATATTTTAAAAGACTTCTTCACGTTGTGTTCAATTCCAATGCCTTGAGGAGTATGGCTATTTATAGCCAAAATGGAGGAGCTAATTCGTGATGAAGAACAAACCACGTAACCCATGCATGTTTAGTAGTGTAGAACAATTTGCTCTTCATAATGTTTCACTAATAACTTGGCCCTCAATGCATTATCTTTAACTTTTATTATTATGTTTTGCATGGCTTTAATTATTATGTCTTGCTCTATACATTAGCCCATATATATTTGTGAATCCTCAATTTTGCACTCTCATCATCCAAACGCAGTCTTACCACTTGTTGAGTTTAAAGTGCTACGCGAAGCCATTACAAAAAGAGAAATCTCGAAAAATTGCCAGGGTGACATGTGGCTGCCGCAAAACAGGAGTGTGGTGTGCGTCAGACCTGTGCAGCGCCGCACACCTTGCTTGAGGCATGCCGCATAAGTCTAATGTGGCTCCGTATAGGCCTAGTGCAGCACTGCACTAGATTCTATGAACTTCTGACCCCCCTATGGGCCCCACCTGCGTAGAAAATAACTTTTTATCCCTTTCAGTGTAATTTTTAGCCATTTATAGCCTTACCCCTCATGATCTTTTCATATTTTCAATACCTAAACTATCTTCAACCCTATTTTTCTATAAATAAGCTTCCCATTTCCTCATTTCTCTACATCCCTTGAATTAGTATTGATGGTTATCTACTAATTCTTCTCTTCTCCTTCCTCCAACCACTCTCTGATTAATTAATTAATCTTTTTAATTAATTAATTATTTCGCCCTAACCAAGTTAATTAATCTTTTTAATTAACTAAAACTCTTTTTTTAATTAATCACTCAATTAATTAATTAATTAATTAATTAATTAATCACTATTTTCTCAAAAATCAATATTTTTTTCAAAAATCAAATTAATCATTTTTTTTAATCCACCCTTCATCCAAATTAATTAATTGATCTTTTTAATTAATTAATTAATTTATTCTTTTCATCATATTAATTAGTTAATTAATCATTTCAATTAATTAATTAATCTTTCAATCCATTCAATCACCCGGTCCCGATAAAATGAAATTTTAGTCTGGTAAAACTCTCCGCCTACTAAAAGTCAAGATATTAGCCTTTTCATCTCAAATCAAATCAATCAATCTAATCAACTACTAAACCCCTCTACTTAATCGTAGAATGAATTATGTGGGTTTTGATTCCTATTCAATGAGATACGTAGGCACGTTTGGAATCTAAATCCAAATCTCAAATCCAAATCTCAATCAATCCCCTTTCCCCTTTTATTTTAATTAATTTGTGAATGTTTTATTTTCACTATGCATTCATGTTATGCCATATACATGTATTTTCTTTAATACCATCTTATAAATGTTATTCATGAAATTCAATTTTCAAATCAAATTAAACTTAAGAGCCAAATTTAGATTATTTAAAACTAAAAATCTAGTCCCTGACATCAACCTAGTTCGAGACTAGTGATTTTATCCATGGGCAAATTAAAGTAAAAATTAATAAATTAGAGTCAACTTGGATTTTTTTCTTAATATTTTCCCAATTAAATAAAATTAAGATGGCGACTCCCAACATCATTTTCAAAATCAATCAAATCCAAACTCGAGAGTTTCATCATGAGTTTAAATCCAAATGAGCATCTCGGTTCCCTCTAGTAAATCGGAGCGATGTTTGGGCGAGGTCTCATTGTATTATTATGTCTCAATCAAAACAAAAATCAAAAGCCACACGCAACAATTTAAAATGGGCAAGACTAAATTATTAAATATTCTTATTCTCAAAAGTATATTACTTATTTGTTTAATATATATATATATATATAATGTGAATGTAATTATTTATATTCTTAAAATTTTAAATTATTTTTATAATTAAACTTTTTAAAAATTTTATAACAAAAATTTTCATCATATAATTGTAGTTTCATAAAAAAAAATTTAAATAACATGATGGACATCATGTATAATCTTTAAATATTATATAATTACTAGATTCCATTTAATTTCTATAATATAATTTTAATTTTTAAATTAATTAAATTAGTTATAAAAAAAAGTCTTTTACATAAAATCTTATAAATATATATATATATATATATATATATATATATATATATATATATATATATATATATATATATATATATATATATATATATATATATATATATCCACATTAGTGTTTGACTCAAAGATAAATTTTACTATAATAAAAAAAAAGATGAATTTCAAAATTAAATTATTAGTATACATAAATAATTGCTTTTAATTTGAAATTAGTTTGACATTAAATTGAGTTTATTGGATAAAAAATTATTACTCTTTAAATCAATGGTTAAAATATATTTAATACATTGTTATTTTTTTAGAATAAAAAATTTAATAATATACTATATATTTAATTAAAAGAAAAAATAAAAATAAAAAATAAAAAAGAGATTGGTCGTCAGATCGACCAACTCTTTTGGGAAGCATTCAAAAATTAAGTAAAGGACGTCTCCCTTTATCAGAAATTTGAGTAGAACGGCTTACATCTGGCATATGATTAATTGTATTTTATAATATTTCATCTATTATCTGTATTATATTTCAATGATTTGGAATTCTTTGCAACCTTGAAAAGTTGCTTGCGTGGAAACTAAACTATCTATGTCATTATTTGGTATTCATATAATCGTCATTTACAACTAACAACATTTATTAGGACAACAATATTGAGTCCCATTCAAATAAATTCGTCTTATTGCTTCACCCATAAATATATTAAAATATTTTCTTATAACCCTTATGGCATTGCATTTGAAAAAAGTGATTTTTAATAAAAAATTTTATATTTTTTTAAAAAATTACTTTTAAACAGAACCAGCTAAATTGATATTTTTTTAAAGTAACCGTTTATAAAAAATAATAAAAATCAAAAAAATTCTGAAAGCACTTTTTTAATTCCTAGCAATCCCAAACACATGTTTAGCAAATACTCTTAGCTTTTTTTTTTTTTTATTTTTTTGTTAGAAAACTAGATAAATACGTATATAGATGATAAAACAGAATTACGGTATTTGGAGCTCAAAACATATGGTAAGCTCTCATTGTCTACTTGTTTACACATGGGCCTTTTCTTATAAATATTGGCCATTGCTTGTTTACCATCTCCACTACAACCATTTCCTTCTTTTCATAACATTAAACACATTCTGATACCCTTAAAACCATATCTTTCACCATCTAAAACTACAAAAATGGCTGAATCCATTCTCTTCGATATTGCTGGGGAAATCATTATGAGGCTGGGTTCTGGAGCTCTCCAAGAGATTGGACTGTGGTGGGGTCACAAGAAGGAGCTTGAGAAACTCAAGAGAACAATGTCTACTATTCAGGCTGTGCTTCTTGATGCAGAGGAGAAGTCTGCTCACAACAAACAAGTCAAAGATTGGCTTCGCAAACTGAAAGAGGTCGTCTATGATGCGGAAGATTTGCTAGACGACTTCTTAACTGAAGCTTTTCGCAGACAAGTCATGGATGGAAATAAAGTAACGAAAGAGGTAGGCCTTTTCTTTTCACGTTCCAATACATTTTTTTATGGTATTAAGATGGCTCATAAGATTAAGGCAATTAGGGAGAGACTAGTTTCCATTGAAGGTGATAGAAATTTTCACTTAGAGGAGCGTCTTGAGGAGACTAAGATCAGGGATCCAACTGACTCCTCTTTATCTGAAGTTGTTATCGGGAGAGAGGGTGATAAGAAGGAAATTGTAGAACTTTTATTAGCCTCCAACTGTGAAGAAAATGTTTCAGTTATCTCTATAGTTGGAATTGGGGGATTAGGGAAGACCACACTTGCTCAACTCATTTTCAATGATGAACAAGTTACTAAAAATTTTGAGTTAAAATTGTGGGTGTGTGTATCTGATCCTTTCGATGTGAAAATGATTGTTAAAAAAATCTTGGAGTGTTTAAAAGGTACAAAATCAGAAGATCTTGAGCTAGAAACCTTGAAAAATGAACTTGGAGGAAAAATTAATAAGAAAAAATATTTACTAGTATTGGATGATGTGTGGAATGAGAATAGGGAAAAATGGGAAAATTTGAGGAAATTATTAATTGGTGGGGCAGGTGGAAGTAAGATAGTTGTAACTACAAGGTCTAGAAAAGTAGCTCAGATAGACAGGAGTAGTGTAGTTCATGCTTTGGAAGGCCTATCTCCAGAGCAATCCTGGTCTTTGTTCTCTAGTGTGGTGTTCAAAGGACAAGAACCAGTGAAACAAAATGTGAAAAGCATTGGAGAGAAAATTGTGGCAAAATGTGTTGGAGTTCCTCTTGCAATAAAAACAATTGCAAGTCTGTTATGCTTTAGGAATCCAGAAAGTGAGTGGCAACTCTTCTTGTATAATGAACTTTCAAAAATTACTCAAGATAAGACTGATATCTTACCAACACTTAAGTTGAGTTATGATAATCTCTCGTCAAATTTAAAGCATTGTTTTGCATATTGTGCATTATTTCCAAAAGACTATGTGATTGATGTAAAAACATTAATTCATCTTTGGATTGCACAAGGGTTTGTTGAGTCATCAAATAAAAGTCAGTGTGTTGAAAATGTTGCATTGGAGTATTTTATAGATTTATGTTGGAGGTCATTTTTTCAAGAAGTGAAAAGGGATGAATTTGGCAATGTAGTGAGTTGCAAAATGCATGATTTGATGCATGACCTTGCAACCTTGGTGGCTGGGACAGGAATCAAATTAATAAATTTAAACGAAAAAGGTTTTATTGAAGAAAAAATCTATCATGTGGCTTCTGAGGATGAATTAAATTTACAAATTTTGAATAGCTTTTATAGTGCCAAAAAATTACGGACATTTCATTTAGTCAAAAAGACGAGATCTAAAATTGATAATGTTATTTTTTCAAAATTAAGGCGTTTGCGTGTATGTGTTCTGCATAATTTAAAAATTGAAAAACTGTCTCCTTCCATAAAGAGGCTAAAACAACTAAGGTATATTGATGTTTCTGGTGGAAGAATTAAGGCACTTCCGAATTCTATATGCGAGCTACACAATTTGCAAGTGTTGAATGTGTCTAAATGTTTCTATCTCAAGGAATTGCCTAAAGATATTAGAAAGCTGATTAATCTTAGGCATCTGTACAATGGGGATTGTTGGACGTTAACCCATATGCCACGTGGGATTGGGCAATTGACTTCCCTTCAAACCTTGTCTGAGTTTGTAGTGGGCAATAAGCATAATAATAAGAATGTTGGTGGATTGGATGAGTTGAATAGGTTAAACAATTTGAGAGGAAGTCTAAAAATTGTGGTGACAAATAAGGTATCAGAATCTGATCAGTTATCGAATTTGAAAGAGAAGCAACATCTTCAATCATTGAGTTTAATTTGGCATTCAAATGATGATGTAAATGTTGATTTGGAAGAAATGTTATTGCGAAGTCTCCAACCACATCCAAATCTTAAAGAGTTAAATGTGTTTGGGTACGGAGGCATGAGGTTCCCAACACCTGGTTTTCTTCCCTCAAATCTAGTCCTTTTAAGCTTTTATGGTTGCAAAAGATGTGAGTATCTCGCACCTTTAAATGAAATCCCTTCTCTTCAAAAGTTGAAGATTGAGAGATTACCTAATTTAGAGTACATAGAAATGAAGGGAACATCCTCGACTGTTCCTCCTCTCTCTAAATTGAAGAAGCTGAATATTGAGGGTATTGAAGATCTTGAATCTCTACCAGTAGATGGACTGCAGAATCTCACTTCTCTTGAAAAATTATTTATTTATAAATGCCCAGGATTAAAGTCTCTGCCTCAAGAGATGCGTTACCTCACCTCTTTACGAGAATTATATATTTATGATTGCCCACAATTGGAGGAAAGATGTAGAAATAAAAAGGGTGAGGATTGGCCTATCATTTCTCACATTCCAAATATTCTAATTCAGCACAGAAAAATTCAACTGGACGGCCGCTATGCGGTAGATGAGGAATAATCTGGAGGTGGCTTTGTAGGTTGGTGATTCTTCTCTTCAATTTCAAAATTTTGATTCTTTTTGGTCTGCATTTTTATCACAAGAATTTTCACTTTCTTGTTCTACGTGCAGATGACAGTAAATTTCCAGTTGTGCATTTTTGAATGCCAAACAATTCAACTATCCAGAGTAAGAATTTATTCACTCATAATTTATTATGCAAATTATATGTATACATATATATAAATTTCCTCACCCTGCCCAAACTACCCCCACGTTTTCCACTTCTTCTTCTGCCCAAACTGCCCGTTTTCTGCTTTTTTTATATCTCTCGACGGGCATCCCTGCCTACTGCTCGTATTCTCCGGGTAGCTCCGTTTTGCTTCTAGTTTTCGATTTGATTTTAATTTTTTTTTTAATTTAAGAAAAAGGAAACAAATGATTATAAAAAAAAAAAAAAAGGGTTACAGAGAGAGAGAATTGGAAAAGGGTAGCTCCGTTTTGCTTCTTTGTCTTGTACAATGATTTTATTTTTATGTCCTCATTTTACGCTACCTTGTTGGTTTTCTCATCCCTTTTCAGGCAATTTGGATTCTCAATTTCTGTGACTTCCAAGTGTGCTTGATATAGTTTCTGAACGAAGTAGACTGAACAGACACCTCCTGGAAGTGAGCTTTCCTGAATTGTATAAATTCTAGGAATTATTGTTGATGCAGAGGACATTCAAGGTTCTGGCAGTTGTGTGTTTTTCTATTCAGGAATTTGATCGATGCTCCATGGCTTATGACACACTTCAAAGTCAATTTTGGTTACTAGGTGAATTTTGACACTAAATAATAATCCAAATATTTGAGTTATACATTTTTTTTTTCTGTTTTTCAACAGCTTCTTCATGTTTTGGCTTGATTTTGACGTGATTGTTTGCGGTTTTTGTTTCATGATAAAATTGATAAGACTTCTCGTTTCTCAATGGATCGAATCTTCCCTTCCAACTCATGCTTAGGAATTGTCTTTCTATCAAGAATGGAAGTGGCTTACAGGTTCACCTGACGCAGCGTAAGCAAAAAGGATAAATCCAAATTTAGGGTTTTCAAAATATGACTGAATTATTGATCATTTAAACAGGCCAAAACGAGAGTCTAAATAGGGGGGCTGAAACCCTAGATACATACAAAACTGCCATAAATTGCGAGATTACAATGTTACCATAAATAAAAATAGGAAACTAAACAAGATTAACGCCACAAACGACGCCGAAAACAGAATTAAATGTCAAAAGTTATGACAAAAATAAAAAGTTTTTATAAATGGATTAACTGCCATTTTAAGGGCCCAAACGAAGAAATTTGGCCGAAAAACAACGTCGCTTATCGCCGAAGGCAATGACTTTGAGCCGGTGGCCCGTTTCCCTTTGAATCGCATATTTATAAGGCCCCAAATCCCAGCTGGCCCGAGTTAGTATTTTTTGTACTTGGGCTGCTGCTTGTCCCAACGGCTCAGGAATCTCTCTTAAATAGCCTCCACATCACTGTTAGACAATTTTATGTTTTTTATGGGTTACTATATAATTTTGTGTCAAATCCATGCACTTCCATGCTTGATTATTACTATTATTTGTATATATATTTGCAGGAATTTAGTTCCATTTTAGCAGGATGCTTGACAAGACATGGCATGAGAAATGGAGGTCACATTGAAAGAAGCGTCCCCTGTAGAACAGAGCCAAGCTAAGTGAGCACCTGTAATAATAACAGAACTGTGTAATGCTGATGATTAGAGTTAAGAGGCTTCGAAGAACTTTCATAGTGCATCTTTGTGATGTATTAACCTGTGTATATGTATGCATGTATATATGAAGGTTCCAGAACAAAAGATGTGCATAGTTATTTGTTCTGAAATTAATTGAAAAATGAGTAAGGAAGCAACTAAGGATGATTTCTGTAAATGTGGCTGGCTTAGGAAATTTCAATTTGCTCAAGAATCTGTCTATTTGTATTGTTGTGTGCAAGAGAAATGAGAATGTAACTTCTTCCCAGTTCATGTTTTATGGTGAACAATGTAATTCGTTTTGGGTTTTTCTAAGAGAAATTGAGCCTTTTTAAGTTTAACCTCCATTTGTATGTGTTGCTATGAAACATTTCCATTGTATTACCAGGTAAATTGATTGGATTCTCCATGTTATTTTGGTATTCCTTATTTTCTTGCAAAAATCCATGATTATATGTTCTTTGAATATGCATTGGTTTCTACTTATATCGAGATTAAAATTATTTTATCAAGTTACCATTTTAAAATCCATGATTAATATTTTCATTAACTAAGAGGACTATCTTTTAAATTAAACAAATAAATAAAATATATAAGGCAAATGTTATTTGGGGCTTGTAAGATATTCTTGAAGACTCTATAATATGTATTAATCAATGGATGATCAAATTACTTGTAGCAAAACAAATCACAGAGTTTGAAATATAGATTTTTAATTATATTAAAGCTTTAATATTGCAAAGTTGCTTTCTGTACCATCCAACATCCAATGTAAGAGAAATGGATGATAATCAACTGCGTTTTCAAAGAAGAAAGAAGAAAAATTAGAAATTGAGGTATCTTTTTATTTAGTAATAGTTTGTTGCCATGTCGCAAAATCTGTGTCAAAATCTTATCCTTTGTAAGCAATTAAGTAAACTCAAGTCAAACTCTTTAATAAAATAGATAAAATAATAAACACGAGAAAACAAAAAGTATATCAAAAAAAAAAAAAAAAAAGTACTAAATTTGTAAGCTTTTTATTCGGAGCATATAAATGTGAAAAAGAGAAAAATTTGGGTAAAAAAATGTAATTTCTTCTTTTTTGTTTCCTGTAGGGCAAAGGCCAAAGCCAGTCTGTCGACTTGTTATAATTGCTGCTAATAAACACAAAAGAGTAAGAAATAAAATTCCTAGACAATAATTTTATATCTTCAACAATGGCACCAATCTCCCATGAGATCTCCTTTTTATTACCATTTAAACTCGAAATGGTAATTAAAGAGTAAGATTGCAGGATCAATGGCAGATTCAGAAATTTAATTGAATGAATTAGATGATAAAATTAAGTAAACATAATATTGACCTTGTATGTGCTAGCTTAATAACATCCACAAAAAAAAAAAAAAAAAAAAACCTTTACTGATATATAAGCAATAATTGATGTATGTGCTTGCTAGCTGGAGCTGGACCCAAGCATTAAAGTTATTGACATTGTAATATTGATGTCAACTCCATTACCATTACAGTATTTACCCCCACACGGTTTACTTCCTTTAAAATCCTTTCTCAGAGAACCATCTTCTACATATTGCTTTATAGTCCTTCTCTTAATTAAACCTTAAAACACCTTCGCAATTCACTTTCCAATTCTCTTCTTTTCTGAGAAACCTATGGCAGAAGCAATCCTCTTCAACGTTGAATTTTAAATTTTAAAGCAAATCTATGAATTGAGAATCTTACTTTTTTTTTTTTTAATAAAATTTTCAATTTTGGCATAGATAATCTGAATTTTAATAAATGGACTAACAAATTTCAACTTTTTCGGTTTTTCCTTTTAGGAATGAAACTGCCTATAACACTAAAGTGAGTCGTTCAAACCATGTCACCTTTGTCTTTAGCTTCAACAATGTGCCAGACAGGGGTGGTCCTCTTTTTCCTTTTTCACATGCCTTATCTCTTCGAAGTTTTCTTCTTTTTCATTATCAGATGCCATCAATAATTGAATCGTTTTACAGAGACCAGATGCATTGATAAACTAACATTTACAGCAGTTAGATTTCTCATTTTTAAATTATTTTTATTTCTGATAGTTAAATGACAAAATCTATTATCTGATTGATGGATAATTTGAATTAATTTCTAACTTGTTGAATATGTTCTTTCATTTTTTTTTTCAAAATTTTATCTCCCTTATACGGTTCTTTAAATTTTTTTGAAATTTTGTTAATCTTTTTAATTTGAATCGCTTCATTTTACATCTTTCAATATATATATTTTTCCAATTTTATATTTTTTTAATTAGCAATAACCCTTTTTTTTTTTTTCAATTTCCTTAGCGTAGAGTTATTTTGAATTTCAAATTGTCATTTATCCATTTACTATTTTGAGCATATGAATATTCAAATTTATTTTGAGTCAAACACTAATGTTAGAATTTTTTTTTTTTAAATTTATGAAAAGATTCTATATAAAAAGCGTATTTTATAATTAATTTAATTAATTTTAGAAAATTGAAATTGTATTTTAGAAATTAATTTTCATATAAATTAAGTGATTTTTGAGTCATATTGTCATCTACTTGTATTAGATTAGATGACTTCAATATTAATGTTGGGTAATTATTTTTTTGTGAAATCTATTGAAAAAGTTTTATGTTCAAATAGTAGCCATCGTTGCCCTATCCGAAAGTAGCTCGGCGATGGTTCCTTGTCTGTGTTTTCCATTTCGATCATGATCCCATACTGAAGCTGACCCATAGCAGAAGGCGCTGACCCGCAGCGAGACAGAGATGACTAGGTGATAATTTTTCTAAAATAATAGAAAAATAATTATACAGTATAATTGTTTTAATATCTTTATCTTAAAATATTTAATCTGTATTTTCTTATGTATTTTTACTAATATTTTAATTTAATAATATATGTTAAATAAGAAATATATGTTAAATAAGTAAAAAGTTATTTTATAAATTACTCATGTCAGTTTCAAATAACAATAATAATAAATAAATATAATTAAAAGAAAAAGAAAAAAATTCCTTTTACTTCCAGAAAAAAATTAATAAACTAAAAAAAAAAGAAAGCAAGAGGAGGCGCCTTTATGTGATTCTTGGACGCCTCCCACCAAAGTTTGGCCACCCGATCAAATTGGATCGGACGATCATACTTATTTTATTAATTTTTTTTTTACTATTTTCTTTTAATTAAATTTAGATTTTGCTATTTTTTTTAGTTTTTTCTTTTATTTATATTTAGTAATTTATATTTATTATTATTATTATTTAAAATGGGCAAGAATAAATTATTAAATATGCATTTTACTTATTTAACAAATATTACAAAGTTAAAATATTCCTAAAAATATATCATAAAATATAAACGTTAAATATTTTAAGATAAGATATTAAAATAATTGTGTAACATAATTATTTTTTAATAGATAACATAAAATATTATTTAAACATAAAATATTTTCAATAGATTTTTTTTAAAAAAATTACTTAATATTAGTGTTTGATTCAAAGATCATATAATCTAATACAATTAGATAACACTTTGACTCATAGCTCATCTATTGTAATATAATCAAATAACACATTGACTCATAAGTCATCTAATTTAATAAAATTAGATGTACATATTCTTATTCTCAAAAGTATATTACTTATTTGTTTAATATATAAACAATATGAATGTAATTATTTATATTCTTAAAATTTTAAATTATTTTTATAATTAAACTTTTTAAAAATTTTATAATTAAAATTTTCATCACGTAATTGTAGTTTTATAAAAAAATTTAAAGAATATGATGGACATAATGTATAATATTTAAATATTATATAATTATTAGATTCCATTTAATTTCTATAATATAATTTTAATTTTTTAAATTAATTAAATTAGTTATAAAAAACGTCTTTTACATAAAATCTTATAAATTTAAAAAAAATATATATCTCCAGATTGGAAAGATAAATTTTATTTTATTATAATAAAAAAATTTAGATGAATTTCAAAATTAAATTATTAGTATACATAAATATTTGTTTTTAATTTGAAATTAGTTTGACATTAAATTGAGTTTATTGGATAAAAAATTATTACTCTTTAAATCAATGGTTAAAATATATTTAATACATTGTTATTTTTTTAGAATAAAAAATTTAATAATATACTATATATTTAATTAAAAGAAAAAATAAAAATAAAAAATAAAAAAGAGATTGGTCGTCAGATCGACCAACTCTTTTGGGAAGCATCCAAAAATTAAGTAAAGGACGTCTCCCTCTATCAGAAATTTGAGTAGAACGACTTACATCTGGCATATGATTAATTATATTTTATAATATTACATCTATTATCTGTATTATATTTCAATGATTTGGAATTCTTAATAACCTCGAAAAGTTGCTTGCATGGAAACTAAACTATCTATGTCATTATTCAGTATTCATATAGTCATCATCATCTTGCTGCTTTCACCCATAAATATATTAAAATATTATTTCTTAATAAATGCTCCTAGCCTTTTTTTTTTTTTTAAGAAAACTGTATAAATATGTATATAGATGATAAAACAGAATTATGCTATTTCGAGCTCAAAACATATGGTAAGCTCTCATTGGCTGCTTCTTTACACGTAGTATACAGTATAGTATAGATCTTTTCTTATAAATATTGGCCATTGCTTGTTTACCATCTCCACTACAACATTTCCTCCTTTTCATAACCTTAAACACATTCCGATACCCTTAAAACCATATCTTCACCAAAAATGGCTGAATCCATTCTCTTCGATATTACTGGGGAAATCATTATGAAGCTGAGTTCTGGAGCTCTTCAAGAGATTGGACTGTGGTGGGGTCTCAAGGATGAGCTTAAGAAACTCAAGAGCACAATGTCTGCCATTCATGCTGTGCTTCTTGATGCAGAAGAGAAGTCTGCCCACATCCATCTGGTCAGAGACTGGCTTGGCAAACTGAAAGAGGTTGTCTATGATGCGGATGATTTGCTGGACGACTTCTCAACTGAAGCTTTGCGCAGGCAAGTCATGGATGGAAATAAGGTGACAAAGGAGGTATGCCTTTTCTTTTCACGCTCCAATCCATTCGTTTATGGTATTACGATGGGTCATGAGATAAAGGCAATTAGGGAGAGACTTGATGCCATTGCTAAAGATAAGGACCAATTTTCCTTTATAGTACGCCGCACAGAAACACCATTCATAAGTATGCGGAGAGACCAAACTATTTCATATGTAGGTGAGGAAGACGTCATAGGGAGGGATAATGATAAGAAGGAAATTCTGAAACT
This sequence comes from Reutealis trisperma, assembly GCA_947687605.1. Taxonomy (NCBI): domain Eukaryota; kingdom Viridiplantae; phylum Streptophyta; class Magnoliopsida; order Malpighiales; family Euphorbiaceae; genus Reutealis; species Reutealis trisperma. The sequence continues at coordinate 1,598,766 of CANTUT010000085.1, forward strand.
TTTATTTGACTCCAACACTGAAGATAATGTTTCAGTCCTTCCAATTGTTGGGCTTGGAGGGTTAGGAAAGACCACATTAGCTCAATATATTTATAATGATGGTAAAGTCATAAATCATTTTGAGTTAAAAATTTGGGTGTGTGTCTCTGATGTTTTTGATATAAAAGTAATTGTAGAAAAAGCAATAAAATCTGTGACAAATATGGAACCAGGAAACCTTGAGTTGGATCAATTGCAGTGCAATCTTAGAGATAAAATTAGTGGAAAGAAGTATTTGTCGGTGTTAGATGATGTTTGGAATGAGGATCTTCAAAAATGGCTCGATTTAAAGCCAGTGTTGATGTGTGGTGCAAGGGGAAGTAGAATCATAGTAACCACTCGCTCTGAAAAAGTTGCAGCAATATTTAATAAAGTGTCCCATTATTCTCTGGGGGGACTATCTGCAAGTGAGTCCTGGTCTTTGTTTAAGAAAATAGTGTTTAAGGGACAAGAACCAGAGAATCTTAATGTGAAAAAAATTGGAAAAGAAATTATGAAGAAATGTGCTGGAGTTCCCCTTGCGATAAAGACAATTGCAAGTCTTTTATACTTTAAAAATCCAGAAACAGAATGGCTGCCTTTTTCTGAAAATGATCTTTCAAAAATAGCTCAAAATGAAAATGCCATTTTAAATACACTTAAATTGAGCTATGATCATCTTTCATCACATTTGAAGCATTGTTTTGCATATTGTGCATTATTTCCAAAAGACTATGAAATTGATGTAAAAACATTAATTCATCTTTGGATTGCACAAGGGTTTGTTGAGTCATCAAATAAAAATCAGTGTGTTGAAGATATTGCGTTGGAGTATTTTATAAATTTGTGTTGGAGGTCATTTTTTCAAGAAGTGAAAAGGGGTGAACTTGGCAATGTAGAGAGTTGCAAAATGCATGATTTGATGCATGACCTTGCAACCTTGGTGGCTGGGACAGGAATCAAATTAATAAATTTAGATGAAAAAAGTTTGATTGAAGAAAAAATCTATCATGTAGCTTTTGAGGATGAATTAAATTTACAAATTTTGAATAGCTTTTATAGTGCCAAAAAATTACGGACATTTCATTTAGTCAAGGAGAAGAGATCTACAATTGATGATGTTATTTTTTCAAAATTAAGGCGTTTGCGTGTATGTGTTCTTCATAATTTAGAAATTGAAAAACTGTCTCCTTCCATAGAGAGGCTAAAACAATTAAGGTATATTGATGTTTCTGGTAGAAGAATTAAGGCACTTCCGAATTCTATATGTGAGCTACTCAATTTGCAAGTGTTGAATGTGTCTGAATGTTATTTTCTCAAGGAATTGCCTAAAGATATTAGAAAGCTGATTAATCTTAGGCATCTGTACAACGAGGGTTGTTTTGAGTTAACCCATATGCCACGTGGGATTGGGGAATTGACTTCCCTTCAAACCTTGTCTTGGTTTGTAGTGGGCAATAAGCATAATGATAAGAATGTTGGCGGATTGAATGAATTGAATAGGTTAAACAATTTGAGAGGAAGTCTACAAATTCGGCGTTTGGAAAGGATGAAATCAGAATCTCATGAGTTGTGTAATTTGAAAGAGAAGCAACATCTTCAATCACTCACTTTATCATTTTGGTATTCATATGATGACGTAAATGTTGATTTGGAAGAAATGTTATTGCAAAGTCTCCAACCACATCCAAATCTTAAAGAGTTAAAGGTGGAAGGGTACAGAGGCATGAGGTTCCCAACCACCTGGTTTTCTTCCCTCACAAATCTAGTCAATATTAAAATTGAAAATTGCAAAAGATGTGAGTATCTCCCACCTTTAAATGAAATCCCTTCTCTTCAAAAGTTAATGGCTGAGGAATTAAGGAATTTACAGTACATAGAAATGGTGGGAGCAACAACATTCTTTCCATCACTACAACATTCTTTCCATCACTAAAGTATTTGTCACTCTCCCATTGTCCAAAGTTGATGGGATGGCAGAAGAAGAAGAAGAAGAGAGAAGATGATTATGATGTCGATGATAGTGATGATTCAACGGTACCAGAGCAGCTCCTCCAATTTCCATGTCTTTCTACGTTGGATTGTTGGGATTGCCCTAAGCTGACTTGGCTGCCTCAGTTTCCATCTCTCGATGAATATCTGTATTTGTGGAATGTAAGCGCTAAACTTGTGGAGCAAATATTGACACCATCAATCTCTTATTCTTCTTCGTCCTCCACTGTTCCTCCTCTCTCTAAATTCAAGGACCTGTCTATTGGAGGTATTAAAGATCTTTCATCTCTACCAGCTGACGGACTGGAGAATCTCACTTCTCTTCAACAATTAGAGATTAGGGATTGCCCAAGATTAAAGTCTCTGCCTCAAGAGATGCGTTCCCTCACCTCTTTACAACAATTAACAATTTATAATTGTCCACAGTTGGAGGAAAGATGTAGAAATTACAAGGGTGGGGATTGGCCTGCATTTCTCATATTCCAAATATTTATGTTAGAAGAGAAAGAATTCAACAGGAGGGCCGCTATTTGGCAGATGAGGAATAACCTGGAGGTGGCTTTGTAGGTTGGTGATTCTTCTCTTCAATTTCAAAATTTTGAATCTTTTTGGTCTGCTTTTTATCACAAATTTTTCACTTTCTATTTCTATGTGCAGATGACAGTAAATTTGCAGTTTTGCATTTTTGAATGCCAAACAATTCAACTATCCAGAGTAAGAATTTAATCATTCATAATTTATTATGCAAATTATATATATACATATATATAAATTTCCTTACCCTGCCCAAACGAGCCCCACGTTTTCCACTTCTTCGCCTGCCCAAACTGCCCGTTTTCTGCTCTTTTTATTTCTTAAAACGAAGCTCTCTCTACGGGCATCCCTACCGACTGCTCGTATTCTCCGGGTAGCTCCGTTTTGCTTCTTCTAGTTTTCTTTGTTTTTTAGGGTCTCAATGGAGATGGGTTGCACCAGGCTTACTTAACTCATCCCATGCCAACTACTTCCTCGAAAATTGCAAGTATAGTCTTGTACAATGATTTTATTTTTATGTCCTCATTTTACGCTACCTTGTTGGTTTTCTCATCCCTTTTCAGGCAATTTGGATTCTCAATTTCTGTGACTTCAAGTGTGCTTGATATAGTTTCTGAACGAAGTAGACTGAACACACTCTTATTTAAAAAACAAGTTTAACATCTTAACATTAAATCAAATCCTATAATTATGAATTTATAATTTTCAGATGATAATGAAAATATTTTCCTCAAAGAGTTCTATAAGCTGTGTCTTGAAGCCTGACACATCTAAAATCCCTTGTGAAGTTGGAGATTGTACTGTGGAGCTTGTCAAATGAGTGATACATCTGAAAAGGTTAGCTCACTCAGTGCTCAGCTTTTAATCTCTCTGTTTTACATGGATGTTTCTGAAATTACGTGCATTGTTGTGATTTTAATTGCCTTGAAGCCGTCCCTCAACAAAAATTATGTTTCTTGATTATCTGGAGACTCTTTCTTGTATTTGTATTCCTTACCTTGCTTATCTTTTTTAGACTGTTAGACAATTTTATGTTTTTTATGGGTTACTGTATAATTTTGTGTCAAATCCACGAACTTCCATGCTTGATTATTACTATTATTTGTATATATATTTGCAGGAATTTAGTTTCATTTTAGCAGGATGCTTGACAAGACATGGCATGAGAAATGGAGGTCACATTGAAAGAAGCTTCCCCTGTAGAAACAGAGCCAAGCTAAGTGAGCACCTGTAATAATAACAGAACTGTGTAATGCTGATGATTAGAGTTGAGAGGCTTCGAAGAACTTTCATAGTGCATCTTTGTGATGTATTAACCTGTGTATATGTATGCATGCATATATGAAGGTTCCAGAACAAAAGATGTGCATAGTTATTTGTTCTGAAATTAATTGAGAAACGAGTAAGGAAGCAACTAAGGATGATTTGTGTAAATCTGGATTGCTTAGGAAATTTCATTTTGCGCAAGAATTTCTCTATTTGGACTGTTGTGTGCAAAAGATATGAGCATGTAACTTCTTCCCATTTCATGTTTTATGGTGAACAATATACTTGGTTTTGGGCTTTTCTAAGAGAATTTGAGCCTTTTTGACCTGCATTTGTATGTTTTGCTATGAAACATTTCCATTGCAAATTGATCGGATTCTCCATGTTATTTTGGTATTCCTCATTTTGGCAAAAATCCAAAATTGCAAGTAAATTTTTCTTGCTAATAAGTGAAACTGTGACATTAGAGTGCGCATCTTTTTCCTGCGGTTGATGCCTGTGGCGAGCCACCTAGACTTTCAAAATCATTCCATATCCATGGGGAATTTTCAAGAATTTAGCTGTTCTTTTTATCTTAAAAAAAAAAAGGATTATACGGTTTCTACAATATTGAGATTAAAATTACTTTATCAAGTTACCATTTTAAATTTTAATAATTATTTTGGAAGTAATCATGAGAATTGATGTAAGTTTTTTAAAATTAAAATATGTTCATTAACTAACAGGACTATCTTTTAAATTAAATTGAATAAATAAAATATATAAGGCAAATGTTATTTGAGGCTTGTAAGATATTCTTGAAGGCTCTATATATGTATTAATCAATGGATGATTAAATTAATTGTAACAAAATGAACAAATTACAGAGTTTGAAACATAGATTTCTAATTGTATTAATGCTTTAATATTGCAAAGTTGCTTTCTGTACTATCCAACATCCAATGTAAGAGAAATGGATGATAATCAACTGCGTTTTCAAAGAAGAAAAACGAAAAATTAGAAATTGAGTTTTTTTTAATTAATAGTTTGTTGCCATGTCGCAAAATCTTATCCTTCATAAGCAATTAAGTAAACTCAAGTCAAACTCTTTAACAAAATAGGTACAAAAAATAAACACAACAAGACAAAAAGCGTGTAAAAAGTAAAAAAGAAGCCACAAATTTATAAGCTTTTTATACGGTCCTATAAATGTAAAAAAAGAGAAAATTTTGGGTAAAGAATGTAATTTCTTCTTCTCTGTTTCGTGTAGGGCAAAGGCCAAAGCCCGTTTTATGCAATGAAGGGTAAATATATATATAATTTAACAATAAATTCAAATCCAAATACCCTTCCCAATACTATATATATATATTAATCTATGCATAATTTAGGCATATACCTCTTAATGATAGAAGGGCCATGAATTTTATTTCATTACACTCACCAAAGTTACATAGGATTTCACTTCATGAATATCTTGATTTCTAGGGAAATACTTACACATAATGTATAGACCTAGGACTCATAATGCTAGTCAAATAAAAATTTAACACCTTCAAAACCGTATCAAAAGAATCAGAAGCCTAAGGAGAAAGTTACACCTTAAAAGTATTTCCCCTATTTTGAACAAAAATTTTATAGTGTTGGTGTCTAGACTTTTGGATTTTTTGCTCCAATATTGAAATTATTTTTTTTTTCACAATCAAGTATTTAAATTGAATTTTTTTTAATTATCTATTTACTTCACAAAAATATTAAAATGAACTATTTTAACTCTGTGTCAATGTAATTCCAAGTTTGTGCATAGTTTCAAGACTTGAGATTGTGCTGTGAAGGAAATTTCATTCAAAAGACTTTGTTGCCTATATTATATAAATATGATATGATGTTTTATCGTCTCTCTTGTGGAAAATGAGATGATGGCCCTAAAAGACAAAGACTTTTCGCAATAGTTTACAACCACTGCAGAAGTTGCGCAAAAGTAATTGCAGGACCAATGGCAGTTATTGACTTCGTCTTATTGGCATTTCCTGTCAACTCCATTACTATTGCAGTATTTACCCCACACTGTTTACTTCATTTAAAATCCTTTCTCAGAGAATCATCTTCCACATAATTGCTTTATAGTCCTTCTCTTAATTAAACCTTAAATCACCTTCCCAATTCACTTTCCAATTCTCTTCTTCTCTGAGAAACCAATGGCAGAAGCAATCATCTTCAACGTTGAATTCTGGAAATTATTGAAAATAAACTTTATTATCAATAAAATTTGTTTTTATCGTCGAGAAAGAGGAAATGTATTCGTTTTCATTGGTCGGATCACATGCCCCAATTAGAGGGCAAAGATGACCTTGGTCGTCTGTTCTTTTAAGAACGACCACCAACCCTTTTTTTTTTTTAATTAAAATAATTAAATTTATAATTATTTAATCTAATACAAATATTTTAAATTTATATTCTACCAAATTTTAAATAATTAAATTTACACAATTATTTAATTTACTCAAAATTAATATAATTAATTTATATTCTACTAATCTTTTTAATTCAAGAAAAATAATATCTTATTATGAAAAATAAATAAATATGATAATATTGGACACTTGTTTTAATTAGTAATTTAAGTGGGACCACACCATTTGGAAAAATTATAAGTCAAATAGTTTATAATTTAAAATGAAACCCATAAGAACTTAAGAAACAACCTATATAACTAAGTCATTTTTTAACTTGCTCTAACTTACTAGCAAAAATAAAAAGGAGCGATTTATCAATAAACCAGCTGCACTATAGAATTAACCTCAATAACTTACAACATTAAGTGTATTAAGAATATAATCTCACATTAATTAATTACAAACATATTAAATAATTAATATAGAAATGGATTCATCAATCTTAGTAGCTAGTTTTTAATGTTAATTCTCTCAAATTTATATTAAAAATTTAATATGGTATTAGAATTTAATCGATTTTTATACCACCTCATATACTATCATAATTTGGACTGAAATTTTAATTTCTTACCCATAAATATTTCTTTCAAATTTTATTAAGTGATTGATATATAAACAGACTTTTCAATCTTAATAATTAGGTTTTAAGGTTAATTGATTTATATTAAAAATTTAATAAAGTGGAAACTAAACTACCTATGTCATTATTCGGTATTCATATAGTCATCATCATCTTATTGCTTTCACCCATAAATAAATTAAAATATTATTTCTGAATAAATGCTCTTAGCCTTTTTTTTTTTTAAAAGAAAAATAGATAAATACGTATAGTTTAGACCTTTTCTTATAAATATTGGCCATTGCTTGTTTACCATCTCCACCACAACATTTCCTCCTTTTCATAACCTTAAACACATCCTGATACCCTTAAAACCATATCTTATCTTTCACCATCTGAAACTACAAAAATGGCTGAATTTATTCTCTTCGATATTGCTGGGGAAATCATTAAGAAGCTGGGTTCTCGAGCTCTCCAAGAGATTGGACTGCGGTGGGGTCTCGAGGATGAGCTTGACAAACTTAAAAGCACAATATCTGCCATTCATGCTGTGCTTCTTGATGCAGAGAAGAAGTCTGCAAAGGAGCAGAACAATCAACTCAAAGATTGGCTTGGCAAACTGCAAGAGGTTGTGTATCATGCGGATGATTTGCTGGACGACTTTTCAACTGAAGCTTTGCGCAGGCAAGTCATGGATGGAAATAAGGTGACAAAGGAGGTATGCCTTTTCTTTTCCCGCTCCAATCCATTTGCTTATGGTATTAAGATGGCTCGTGAGATTAAGGCAATTAGGGAGAGACTTGATGCCATTGCTAAAGATAAGCAGCAATTTCACTTTACAGAACAGCATACAGAAACACCATCCATAAGCATGGGGAGAGACCAAACTATTTCATATGTAGATGAGGAAGACGTCATAGGGAGGGATAATGATAAGGAGAAAATTCTGAAGCTTTTATTTGACTCCAACGCTGAAGATAATGTTTCAGTCCTTCCAATTGTTGGGCTTGGAGGATTAGGAAAGACCACATTAGCTCAATATATTTATAATGATGGTCAAGTCATAAATCATTTTGATTTAAAAATTTGGGTGTGTGTCTCTGATGTTTTTGATATAAAAGTAATTGTAGAAAAAGCAATAAAATCTGTGACAAATAAGGAACCAGAAAACCTTGAGTTGGATCAATTGCAATGTAATCTCAGAGGTAAAATTAGTGGAAAGAAGTATTTGTTAGTGTTAGATGATGTTTGGAATGAGGATCTTTCAAAATGGCTTGTTTTGATGTCATTGTTGAAGTGTGGTGCAAGGGGGAGTAGCATTATAGTAACCACTCGCTCTGAAGAAGTGGCAGCAATAACTCGCACAATGCCACATTTTTCTCTAGGGGGCCTATCTTCAAGTGAGTCCTGGTCTTTGTTTAAGAAAATAGCTTTTGAGAGACGAGAACCAAAGAATCTTGATGTAAAAGATATTGAAGAAGAAATTATAAAGAAGTGTGCTGGAGTTCCCCTTGCGATAAGGACAATTTCATGTCTTTTATGCTCTGAAATTCCAGAAACAAAATGGTTGTCTATTTTGGAAAATGATCTTTTAGGAAAAGCTCAAAATGAAAATGTCCTTTTAAATACACTTAAATTGAGCTATGATCATCTTTCAGTGCATTTGAAGTATTGTTTTGCATATTGTGCATTATTTCCAAAAGACTATGAAATTGATGTAAAAACATTAATTCATCTTTGGATTGCACAAGGGTTTGTTAACTCATCAAATAATAGCCAGTGTGTTGAAGATGTTGCATTAGAGTATTTTACATATTTGTATTGGAGGTCATTTTTTCAAGAAGTGAAAAGGGATGAACTTGGCAATGTAGTGAGTTGCAAAATGCATGATTTGATGCATGACCTTGCGACCTTAGTGGCTGGGACAGGAATCAAATTAATAAATTTAGATGAAAAAAGTTTTATTGAAGAAAAAACCTATCACGTAGCATTTGAGGATGAATCAAATTTACAAATTTTGAATAGCTTTTATAGTGCCAAAAAATTACGGACATTTCTTTTACTCAAGAAGAGCCATACAATTGATAATGTTATTTTTTCAAAATTAAGGCGTTTGCGTGTATGTGCTCTGCAGACTTTAGAAAATGAAAAACTGCCTCCTTCCTTAAAGAGGCTAAAACATTTAAGGTATATTCATGTTTCTAATGCAAGTATTAAGGCACTTCCGAATTCTATATGTGAGCTAATCAATTTGCAAGTGTTGAATGTGTCTAATTGTTGGAATCTCAAGGAATTGCCTAAAGATATTAGAAAGCTGATTAATCTTAGGCATCTGTATAATGAGGAATGTATGAGATTGAGGCACATGCCACGGGGCTTTGGGCAATTGACTTCCCTTCAAACCTTATCTGAGTTTGTAGTGGGCAATAAGCATAATAATAAGAATGTTGGCGGATTGAATGAATTGAATAGCTTAAACAATTTGAGAGGAAGTCTACAAATTCGCCATTTGGAAAGGGTGAAATCAGAATCTTATGAGTTGTGTAATTTGAAAGAGAAGCAACATCTTCGATCATTGAGTTTAATTTGGGATTCAGATGATGATGATGTAAATGTTGATTTTGAAGAAATGTTATTGCGAAGTCTCCAACCACATCCAAATCTTAAAGAGTTATATGTGTTTGGGTACGGAGGCAGGAGGTTCCCAACCACCTGGTTTTCTTCCCTCACAAATCTAGTCAGAATTCAAATTGAATATTGCAAAAGATGTGAGTATCTCCCACCTTTAAATGAAATCCCTTCTCTTCAAAATTTGCTGATGAATGGATTTCATGATTTAGAGTACATAGAAATGGAAGGAACCACAACATCCTTTCCATCACTGAAACGTTTGTCGCTCCGGGGATTTCCTAAGTTGATGGGATGGCTGAAGAAGAAGAAGAAGAGGGAAGATGATTATGATGGTGATGATAGTGATGATTCAACTGTACCGGAGAAGCTACTCCAATTTCCATGTCTTTCTGGGTTGGATTGTATTGCATGCCCTAAGCTGACTTGGCTGCCTCAGTTTCCATCTCTCGATGAATATATGTATTTGTTGAATGTAAGCGCTAAACTTGTGGAGAAAATATTGACACCATCAATCTCTTATTCTTCTTCGTCCTCGAATGTTCCTCCTCTCTCTAAATTGAAGAATCTGAATATTAAGGGAATTGAAGATCTTGAATCTCTACCAGCAGATGGACTTCAAAATCTCACTTCTCTTCAAGAATTAAATATTGAGTTTTGCCGAAGATTAAAGTCTCTGCCTCAACAGATGCGTTACCTCACCTCTTTACAACATTTAAATATTTGGAATTGTCCACAGTTGGAGGAAAGATGTAGAAATAACAAGGGTGAGGATTGGCCTATCATTTCTCACATCCCAAATATTGAAGTTGGAATTCGCAATAGAATTCAGTGGAACGGCTGCTATTTGGTAGATGAGGAATAGCCTGGAGGTGGCTTTGTAGGTTGGTGATTCTTCTTTTCAATTTGAAATTTCTGAATCTTCTTAGTCTGAATTTTTATCCCATAATTTTCACTTTCTGGTTCAATGTGTAGATGACAGTAAATTTCCAGTTGTGCATTTTTCAATGCCAAACAATGCAACCATCCAGAGTAAGAATTTAATCATTCATAATTTATTATGCAAATTATATACTTATATGTAAATTTCCTTACCCTGCCCAAACTACCCCCACGTTTTCCACTTCTTCGTCTGCCCAAACTGCTCGTTTTCTGCTCTTCTTATATCTCTCTTAACACGAAGCTCTCTGAACGGGCATCCAAACCTACTGCTCGTATTCTCCGGGTAGCTCCGTTTTGCTTCTTCGAGTTTTCGGTTTGATTTTAATTTTTTTTTTTTTAATTTAAGAAAAAGGAAGCAAATGATTTTTTTAAAAAAAAAAAAGGAGAGAGAGTAATTTACTTTTTTTATTTTTTTTGGAAATACTATATTTCATTTTTTTTAATTAAAGAAAATTCATTTATTTATTTGCTTTTTAAAACTGTTCAGCTTTGTGTCTGTGTGATATTTTTTATTTTCAGCTGATGTAGAATTCAGAATATTTCCATCAAAGCTATAAGCTCTGTCTAGAAGGCTAATATACACATCTAAAAAATCCCTTGAGAATGATCAAAGTGACTCGCAATGGCCAGGCCTTTAGGGTGTCAATGATTTTGTTTTTCTGTCCTCATTTTACGCTACCTTGTTGGTTTTCTCACCCCAGTTCCACCTGTTACCCCTTTTCAGGCAATTTGGATTCTCAATTTCTGTGTCTTCAAGTGTGCTTGATATAATTTCAGAACGAAGTAGACTGAACTGACACCTCCTGACTGTGATGGTTGATCTTTTCCGACTTATGCCTACAGCTGTAAGCTTTCCTGAATTGTAAAAATTCTAGGAATTAATGTTCATGCAGAGGACATTCAAGGTTTTGTCAGTTTGTTAAATATTCTGCTTCCTTATGTGCTTTTCTATTCAGGAATTTGATCGATGCTCCATGTATTCTGACACACTTCAAAGTCAATTTTGGTTACGAGGTGAATTTTGACACTGAATAATAATCCTAATATTTGAGTTATACATCTTTTTTCTGTTTTTCAACTGGTTATTCATATTTTGGTATGAGTATGATGTGATTGTTTGTGGTTTTTGTTTCATAACAACATTGATGAGACTTTAATCTTCCATTCCAACTCGTGCAAAGGAATTGTCTTTCTGTCAAGATGGAAGTGGAGTGCTAATGCAAGTGATTCTCAAGGCTGACAGGTTTGTGCTTCTCTCTCTCTCTCTTTCCACCCTTGTATTCATTCTTCCTTTGTTTCAAGGCTTAGAATTTCAATTTCTTATGCAACAGTGAAAGTCTGGAGCACTTATTACAAAAGCAAAAGATGTTTGGAGAAAGATTGTTTCAAATAGACCTTTCTGCTGGTATACTATGTCTCTCAGATTTTTCATTTCCTTCAACACTCTCTAATTTTTTTTTTTTTAAAAAAAGTTTAGCATTTTAACATTAAGTCAATCCTTACATAGCTATAATTATTTATGAATTTATGATTTTCAGATGATATTGAATATATAGAATATTTTCCCCAAAGAATCCTATAAGCTCTGTCTAGAAGCCTGATACATCTAAAATCCCTTGAGAAGTTGGGGATTGTACTATGGAGTTTGTCAGTCGAATGACACGTCTGAAAAGGTTAGCGCACTCAGCGCTCAACTTTAATCTCCCTGTTTTACATGGATGGTTCTGAAGTTGTGTGCATTGTTGTGATTTTAATTGCCTTGAAGCTGTCTCTCAACAAAAATTATGTTACTTGATTATCTTGAGACTCTTTCTTGTATTTGTATTCCTTATCTTGCTCATTTTGTTTAGACTGTTAGACATACTAAGTTTCATGGGTTACTATACAGTTTTGTGTCAAATCCATGAACTTCCACGATTAATTATTACTATTATATATGTGTGCAGGCATTTAGTTTCATATTAGTAAGTTGCTTGACAAGACTTGGCATGAGAAATGGAGGTCACATTGGAAGGAGCTTCCCTGAAGAAACAGAGCCAAGTTAAGTGAGCATTCTGTGATAATTACAGTACTGTGTAATGAAGACTATATTAGGGTTGAGTGGCTTCGAATAATTATCACAGTGAATCTTTGTGATGTCTTAACCTTCGTATATGTATGTATATATAACATATTTGAAGGTTCCTGAACCAAGGATGTGCATAGTTATTTGTTTTGGAAATTAATTGAAATATGCACGACTTTTGCTTTTATTGCTGAGCTTCGAGCAGCCATTTTTGCAATTAATAAGGCCTGGAGCAAAGGGTGGCATAATCTTTGGTTGGAAAGTTACTCACTCCATGTGGTGCAGTTGTTCAAATCACGATCTTTAGAGATACTGTGGGAGTTAAGCCAGCAATGGCCCCAATGTTTGAGCTATATGAATTAGATGAATTGTTTCGTGTCTCACATATTTTGTGAAGGTAATCAAGTAGTAGACAAGCTTGCTCGATTTGCAATTTCTACTTCGAACCTCCGATGGTGGGATACTTCTACAGATTTTTGTAATGCTTTGTTGTATGATGACTTTAGTGGTAGAGAGAGTTTCCGTTTTTAATTGCCTTCTTTGTTTCTTTAGGAGGCCAATTTTGTTTTGTTTAGTTCATTATGATTATCTGTAAACATTTTCTTTTATTTATAATATTTTTAGGTTGCTAGGTAGATGATGAGGATGCTAAGAATGTGACAACCTAGTTGGGATATCCTGGAGCATCCACTGATCTCTAGTCACCTAATTTTTACTAAAAAGAAAAAAGAGTAAAGAAGCAACTAAAGATGATTTCTGTAAATGTAGCTTGCTTAGGAAATTTCATTTTGCACAATAATGTCTATTTGTACTGTTGTGTACAAAAGAAATGAGCTTGTAACTTCTTTCCATTTCATGTTTTTGTGGTGAATAACATACTTGGTTTTGGGTTTTTCTAAGAGAATTTGAGCCTTTTTAACCTCCGTTCTTATGTTTTGCTATGAAGCATTTCCATTGTTTTACCAGGTAAATTGATTGGATTCTCCATGTTATTTTGGTATTATTTATTTTGTCTAAAATCCAAAATTGTAAGTAAATGAAAATAGACTTCTCAAAAATCAAAATTTCACTTCCACCGAACTATTATATATTTGGCCATTACATTTCCATACTTGACTAGCTAGCAACTATGCGTATGCAATTTTTTTCTACAAACTATTCATCAACAAGTTTTTTGTCCAAATGGTGGATATGTTGTTGAACGACTAAAATAGAGCCAGTGATATTCAATTCACATGAAGCCAAGAGATCCCCAACTGTCCCAAGCTCTGGACACTCTTCAAATTCATTTAAACCAGCCATCATTGGGGAGTGATCTCTCCTACCTTTCCCTGCTATAATTAAAGAATACGCGTCTCCCACCTCCTTTTGTGGATGTCGCCGCCTGCACTCCGGTGTTCACATACTTCTCTGTATGAGAAGCTCTACTGCATTTCACATACTTGATCAAGAAAATTGTAAATGTTACAGTCTTACAGACAAAGAAAATACAAATACTAATAGATTCGGCATTGCTATTGCACCTTAAGATTACCTGTTTAGGAACTCCTCCATAGCTACATCATCCATCTCATTCTCAACCTCAGGATCTGACATTGCAAGCGGAACTTCATCAGTCTTATGAGCTCCATCATTAGTCCACGTATTAAGTTGTTCTTTTTATGCCGTTGGTCGGAAACGAATTACTGTCAACTTAATGTAAGGATGCATAGCAATCCTTTTACTACATGCCAATGCTTTGCGATCATCAGGACCTCCAAAAAATAGTGTTGCTACTTTCTACACTGATTCAGATCCTGGTTTTTTAAATCCAGTATGCCCTCCATCTACAGGAATCCCTACTGAGCATGGTGCATGGCGAGGAATCTTCTGGTTGCTAATCCTAATTCCTTCCTTTCCATTCTCCAATTTTTCATCATTACGTTGGTGTTTGTGTAGATGGATGAATATCATTGATATGCGAAATTCCTCTGCACTAGTGCACACATCCTCATACATCCTTTCAAAAGAAGCTACAACCTTGTTTTGGTGGATAAGAATTTTAATTTCTACCATAAAAGCGTCAACAATATCATTAATTTCCAGCACATCATTTCCACCATATTCCTCTTCGTCACGAAACTGGTCACCATCTTGCAGCTGATGATACATTAATTGGGTTTTGCGGTGTTTCTTTGGGAGCTCCACTAAGTGCATCAAGTAAGGGGTAATGGGTGCATTCATAGAACCACTCGTTGCAGCGATCAGCCCAACAGTAGCAGATATATGGCGAGAACCATAAACACAAGCCAATAATCGAAGCTCACAGTCTGCGTCATGTGATTCCAGCAAGGTATATCTATGCGCAAAGTAATGTTCCTTCGCTTTCAACATAAAAACCACCACTAGTCCTGCAATCAATGTGACTAGTCCTGCAATCAATTTGACAAAATATAATTTCCTAAACAAAGAATTCAATAAAACAATTAAGTTAATAATTGGATGAATCATGAGAATTGTTCTCATGTTTCATCATCATTTCTTGGCAATGGGTGAATCACCAATAGAGAAGGGGAAAATATACTTTCAATGAATTTTGGAGCTATTTCAAGGATTAGAAGTTCAGTATGGCCTTTCAAGTTGAGTATGGAAGCATGGATGACACCCTCATTCTTTGGTATGTTTATGTAATAACAGGCAGCCAGAGTCCCAACAAGTTTTCCTCCAGTGTTCAGCACGATCACAAGGCTAATCATGGTGATATTCTCACAAGTTGAAAACATATGCACATCACAAATTGAAATCCTACGAGACCAAAGTAAATAGGAAGCATAAAGTTGTGGACAGAATAAGTGAGTTTGCGCAACAAAATCCGAGATGTTTTTCCTTCCCTAGGGAACATTAAGCCAAGGAAAAAACAAGCAAGTGTACATAGATAGCCATTGGATTCAATCAAAGTTGCAATAGCTACAACAAGGATGAAAATAGCAAGCACCTCTATGTTTGACACGTATTTTTTATTCTAGTTTCTTTTGTTGAACAAATTAGCTAAATACTTATTCAAAATAACAAGTGCTATAACTAAGAATAGACAAAGAATCCCATGTCCAAACATTTTCCAGCCTGACAAAACAATACTACTGTGACCAATGACACCATCGTTATGTAATATTTTTAGAACAAGTTCACGATAGCATTGTCCTCAACATAACATGCAAAACAGAATCTGACATATTTAATTATGTTTAATTTCAACAAGAAGATCTAAACTCTAAAGCTTGAGAGATTAGGTACAATGCAACAGCCCTAGCTACAATATAGGTAAAATGACAATCTCAATCAACTTAAAGAATGCTTTTCCAAAATGAAAAAAAAGAAAAAGAAATAGAGAAATAAAAAGGATTATATACATGCAAAGCCTATAGCTAAAATTATTATATTTCTAATTTTCTTATTTTTCTTTCATGGAAACTGGAAAGGGGATTTTTTTTTTTTTTTTTTTTTTGGTCACACAAAGGGAGAAAAACTCTCCTTGTTTAGCATTCAGTGTGTTTCTAAGTTTTATAGTATTTATGATTCCCTTAAAGCTCCAAATATTTAGTGTGTTTCTCTGTCTAACCAATTCTTGGATTTTGATTTTGATGAACTGATGAATTCTTTTGCCATTCTCTGTGATTAGACTATGAATTTCAACTATGAGAACAAATTAACCTAATCAGTTTGAGCTTGAAAATTGAATTAGCTGGTTAAGTAATTAGTTATAATTATAATAATATTTTATAATTTGTTCAATAAGCATCTGAAGGGCCAAGAAGCCAATCAACTAACTGATAGTCTACTACATAAATTGATCCTTAATGTAATTTGTGAACTCTTACTATTATCTTATGAAGAAGTTTAAAGTTTAATTTATAGTATTTGACAGTTAATGACCCTTTTGAGCATTCTTTTTTAAATAGATAGGTCCATTTTTATGTCATTTCAGGGTCAGAGTATAATGATTGAGATATTTAATTACATATACTATAAGCTTCAATAATTAAGAACACTAGACCAATATGAATGAGCCTTCTGTAATAATAATAATAAAGTATTAAATTTTTAACCCATGAGAAAAAACAAAAGTTTTGGGTGAGAGATGATATGAAAGAATTAAACCCCACAAGAAATTGACATCCAACACCAAAAGCATGAATTGATTGAGATGAAAATTAATTAAAGAGGTGAATTATTATGGTAGAAATATCTTAATAATTGTATTTAATTAAAAAGTTGGATAAGGGTGTGAATCATGTGGTGCAGAATGAAATATTTTATATATATACATATGATAAGCTTCAATAATTAAGAAGACTAGGAGAAAGTGAAAGTCCACATTTTGTCATTTCATTGAGTTATTTTTATATCTAGATAGATGCCAACAATAATTCCCTATTTAATTATACAATCAACTTCGGCTTCAGCTTTTGTGAGAATGAAATCAGAATTATATATAATTGTAAAGTTTTGTCTTTAACTTTGTTAAGAACGAAAAAAAAAAATCAAATGAAGAATTTGGTGTGGAGATAGCTCCGATATTGATTAAATATAAAATATTAAATGAATTTATATCTAATTAGATTCTCCAACTTTAATATCTAGTTTTTGAAGTTGGCACTTCTATGAAGAAAGTGAGGAGCTCTCTCCCCCATTCAATCTAACCTACACCCATTCAAATCACATTTATCATTATTATTTTTCATAATGAAATTCTTTTATATTTGCCTATGGTTTTTATCCTAATTTACTAAGTTGTTTGGAGATTTTCCACGTAAAATCTAATACTCTAATCCGGTCCTAATTTTACAACACGATTCAAGAAAATCGAATTAAAAATCATGATTGAAAGAAGAATTGATGAAGAAAAAATAAAGATTATGGGCAATATTTCCAAATGACATGGACATTGAAGAGTTTATTTGTATATTAATCATTTAATATTTTTATAGTTAATCAATATAAAATACTCTAACAATTACTTTTTCCATACGCCTTTTCTCTTCTTAGTTTACATCTTTTCTAGATGTTGTTGTCCATATTCAATAATAATTCATCTAACATTAACAGATTTAACTTCGTGCCAATGAATTGCATTAAATCTTTAGTTGAAGCCATTGTGGTTTTGGCGGGTATTAGCAGATCATACTACTTAAATTAGTCACACCTTCTGGGTTTATAACAAAATAAAAGGCTATGAGAAATAAAGTGGACTCCTTTTGATGTTCACATAAGCCTAAAGAAACTAGAAATGGAAAGGCATCCTGCATTCCAATTCCGCAGCTACACTTGGTTCAACTGCAAATTAATGATATAAAGGTCCGGATGCACTGGTGAAACAAAATCCATTAAGACATAAATATTAATCTTCAAGAATGCTTTCCTTTCATTATGATTTCAGTTAATGATCAGATCTCACCATATCTTTTCTTGTTGCAAATACCTAGTGTAGTCCAAAATGCCAACTAAATTAATTACAAATAAATGTAATAAATTTTCTTTCTTCCACTATCCAATGGGTGAAGACAGTATCATGTATTATTGATCTTACTTGAAACTTGTACAAGTTTTTACCCTCCCAGCACAAAACAACGTGGTATTCACAGTGGTGGTTTATGAATAGAATACTAATACATCATGGTTAGGGTTTAGCAACCCCCATGGATCTTGTGCAATCATCCATGGCAGAGTGGTTCAGAAGTAAGCGCACAACACGAACAAGCAACAATGTGTCTGCCATTCTCCGGGTTCAAATTATCAATATAAACCACTCCGCTTGTAAACATGATCATCTTGATAAGCCATGTAACAATATCACATTACTGAAGTTTCTGATCAAAAGGAACGATGCTTAATGTTAATGAGACTTGCATGTGAGAGGTGATATGCTCTCGGTAGTCCATGTGAGTTAATACTTAATCCCACATCAAGTAAAAGAAAACTAATTGAAGAACAACTATGCATCCAAAACAGACTTATAATACAATGGTTTAGGATTTTTGGATACTTAATAATAATAATAAAATTTTCATTTGTGAAATAGTAATTCACAATTGATCTATTGAAGGCAATAAATGTTACGACTTTGTAACGAACTTTAAATTTTTATTTGACAATTTCATTTTTAAAGTTATCATTTTTAGTCTTGTCTTGTGCGGCCATTTCAATGGAGGTCTGCATTGCCTTTGAAGTTCAGCTTGGAGCAGCTATTCATGCTTTGACTCATGCACGCCAGCTTGGGTGAAAGAAAGTTTGGCTTGAAACTAATTCTACCTATGTTGTGAATTGTTTTCGACAGTAGTGAATGGTACTGTTCGAGCATTGTCTACAATAGAGAGACCATTTGACCAGTGACGACTGTGGTAGCTTCACCAAGTTGATATAAACTCAGCAAGCATATATTTGTCAAATATTCATGTTAAGAATTTAGCCTCTAGAAGATCAAATAATGTCACCAGAAAGAAAAATAATATAAACATACAATTTTGGTTGATTGAATTTTTTTATTAATTAATTTATAATTAAAATTGAGATTAATTAAATGGAAATTTATTGAAATCAATTTATATATATATATATACATATGATAAGCTTCAATAATTAAGAAGATTAGGGACAAGTGAAGGTCCACATTTGGTCATTTCATTGAGTTATTTTTATATCCAGATCATGCCATCAATAATTCCATATATAACTATTTATACAATCAACTTCAACTTTAGCTTTGTGAGAATGAAATTATCTTTACAATTTTAAAGTTTTGGCTTCAGCTTTAACAATGTGGCAGACAAAGGAGCTGAGGTCCTCCTTTTTTTTACTTTTTCATAGCCATTTTCTCTTCTCAGTTCTCATCTTTTCTAGATAAGATGCCATTAATGATTAAGATATTTACATATACCATGAGCTTCAATAATTAAGAACACTAGACCAATATGAATGAGCCTTCTGTAAAAACAACGGATTAATTAAGATCTTCTTATTAACTTTTTTATGCAATCTTAAGTATTTAAAATGATTAAAAAATGAGGTAATTTGAATTTTTCATGTAATAATTTTATTTGAACAAATTAAATAAAAAATGAAGCACTAAAAGAAAATTTTTCATTTTTATATTCTCTCATAAATTTTTTTTTTTTATTGGATATTGTAATTGATACTTTGACTTTAATAATTCGTTAGTGTAAAAAAGAAAAAAAGATGGGTTCATAAATCTATTACAACAACAATAATTATTTATACAAAATATACAACAATTTTATATTATGTATCTTTTTTTTTTCTGCATAATTAAGGTTTTCAGGGGAAGGATTATGTTTATGTTGTTGTGAGGATATGTATGTAATAGTCTAACAAAGCCGGATTCAATCCTTATAATAATTCAGATATATGAGGAAAAACATACAAAAGTTTTGTGTGAGAGATGATATGAAAGAATTAAACCCCACAAGAAATTGACATCCAATACCAAAAGCATCAATTGATTAAGGTGAAAATTAATTAAAGAGGAAAATTATTATGATTGAAAATAGTGATGCTATAAAGTATAGGCCTTTTCTTATAAATATTGGCCATTGCTTGTTTACCATCTCCACTACAGCATTTCCTCCTTTTCATAACCTTAAACACATTCTGATACCCTTAAAACCATATCTTTCTCCATCTAAAACTACAAAAATGGCAGAATCCATTCTCTTCGATATTGCTGGGGAAATCATTATGAAGCTGGGTTCTGGAGTTCTGCAAAATATTGGACTGTGGTGGGGTCTCAAAGATGAGCTTGAGAAACTCAAGAGCACAATGTCTGCCATTCGTGCTGTGCTTCTTGATGCAGAGGAGAAGTCTGCCCACAACAATCAAGTCAGAGATTGGCTTGGCAAACTGAGAGAGGTTGTCTATGATGCAGATGATTTGTTAGACGACTTCTCGACCGAAGCTTTGCGCAGGCAAGTCATGGATGGAAATAAAGTGACAAAGGAGGTATGCCTTTTCTTTTCAAGTTCCAATCCATTTGCTTATGGTATTAAGATGGGTCGTAATATTAAGGCAATTAGGGAGAGACTTGATGCCATTGCTGAAGATAAGCGCCAATTTCACTTTACAAAACGCCACAAAGAAACACCATTCATAAGCATGGGGAGAGATCAAACTATTTCATATGTAGTTGAGGAAGACGTCATAGGGAGGGATAATGATAAGGAGAAAATTCTAAAGTTTTTATTTGACTCCAACACTGAGCATGATGTTTCAGTCCTTCCAATTGTTGGGCTTGGAGGATTAGGAAAGACCACATTAGCTCAATATATTTATAATGATGGCAAAGTCATAAATCATTTTGAGTTAAAAATTTGGGTGTGTGTCTCAGATGTTTTTGATAAAAAAGTAATTGTAGAAAAAGCAATAAAATCTGTGACAAATAAGGAACCAGGAAACCTTGAGTTGGATCAATTACAATGTAATCTCAGAGATGAAATTAGAGGAAAGAAGTATTTGTTAGTGTTAGATGATGTTTGGAATGAGGATCTTCAAAAATGGCTCGATTTAAAGCCAATGTTGATGTGTGGTGCAAGGGGAAGTAGAATCATAGTAACCACTCGCTCTGAAAAAGTTGCAGCAATATTTAATAAAGTGTCACATTATCCTCTGGGGGGACTATCTACAAGTGAGTCCTGGTCTTTGTTCAAGAAAATAGTGTTTAAGGGACAAGAACCAAAGAATCTTAATGTGAAAAAAATTGGAGAAGAAATAATAAAGAAATGTGCTGGAGTTCCTCTTGCGATAAAGACAATTGCAAGTCTTTTATACTTTAAAAATCCAGAAACAGAATGGTTGCCGTTTTTGGAAAATAATCTTTTAAAAATAGCTCAAAATGAAAATGTCATTTTAAATACACTTAAATTGAGCTATGATCATCTTTCATCGCATTTGAAGCATTGTTTTGCATATTGTGCATTATTTCCAAAAGACTACAAAATTAGTGTAAAAACATTAATTCATCTTTGGATTGCACAAGGGTTTGTTAACTCATCAAATAAAAGTCAGTGTATTGAAGATGTTGCATTGGAGTATTTTATAGATTTGTGTTGGAGGTCGTTTTTTCAAGAAGTGGAAAGGGATGAATTTGGCAATGTAGTGAGTTGCAAAATGCATGATTTGATGCATGACCTTGCGACCTTAGTGGCTGGGGCAGGGATCAAATTAATAAATTTAGATGAAAAATGCATTATTGATGAAAAAACCTGCCATGTAGCATTTGGGGTTAAATTAAATTTGCTGCCACAACAAATTTTGAATGGCTTTCGTAGTGCCAAAAATCCACGGACTTTTCTTTTGCCAATTGATTTTGAACATTATGTTCAAGAGCACTTTTCAATTGACGAAGCTATTTTTTTAAATTTTAGGCACTTGCGGACCTGTGATGTACATAATTTAAATATTGAAAAACTGCTTTCTTCTGTAAAAAAGCTCAAACATTTAAGGTACATTGATGTTTCTTATACACCAATGGAGGCACTTCCGGATTCTATATGTGAGTTACACAATTTGCAAGTGTTGAATGTGTCGAAATGTTACGGTCTCAAAGAATTGCCTAAAGGAATTAGAAAGCTGATTAATCTTAGGCATCTGTATAATTGGGGTTGTGATAAGCTAACCCATATGCCATGTGGGATTGGGAGATTGACTTCCCTTCAGACCTTGTCTTGGTTTGTAGTGGGCAATAGGCATAATAATAAGAATGTTGGTGGATTGAATGAATTGAATAGGCTATACAGTTTGAGAGGAAGTCTACAAATTCGGCATTTGGAACAGGTGAAATCAGAATCTGATGCGTTGTGTAATTTGAAAGAGATGCAACATCTTCAATCACTGACTTTATTTTGGTCTTCAAATGATGATGTGAGTGTTGATTGTGAAGAAATGTCATTGCAAAGTCTCCAACCACATTCAAATCTTAAAGAGTTATGTGTGGAAATGTACGGAGGCAAGAGGTTCCCAACCACCTGGTTTTCTTCCCTTTCAAATCTCGTCAATATTAAAATTAAAAATTGCAGAAGATGTGAGTATCTCCCACCTTTAAATGAAATCCCTTCCCTTCAAAAGTTAGAGATTATTGGATTATCTGATTTAGTGTCCATAGAAATGGAGGGAACAACAACATTCTTTCCATCGCTGAAGTATTTGTCACACTGGGATTGTCCAAAGTTGATGGGATGGCAGAAGAACAAGAAGAGGAGGGAAGATGATTATGATGATGATAATAGTGGTGTACCAGAGCAAATACTCCAATTTCCATGTCTTTCTACGTTCGATTGTATCAATTGCCCTAAGCTGACTTTGCTGCCTCAGTTTCCATCTGTTGATGACTATCTGTCTTTAGGGGATGTAAGCGCTAAACTTGTGGAGCAAATATTGACACCTTCAATCTCTTATTCTTCTTCGTCCTCTACTGTTCCTCCTCTCTCTAAATTGAAGAAGCTGCAAATTTGGCGAATTGAGGATCTTGAATCTCTACCAGCAGATGGACTGCAGAATCTCACTTCTCTTCAAGAATTAAAGATTAGGGATTGCCCAAGATTAAAGTCTCTGCCTCAAGAGATGCGTTACCTCACCTCTTTACGACAATTAAAAATTGGCAAGTGTCCACAATTGGAGGAAAGATGTAGACAGGGTGAGGATTGGCCTATCATTTCTCACATCCCAAATATTGACTTTGGAGACGAAAGAATTCAACGGGAATAATCTTGAGCTGCCATTGTAGGTTAGTGAGTCTTCTCTTCAATTTCAAAATCTTGAATCTTTTTGGTCCGCTTTTTACCACAAAATTTTCACTTTCTGTTTCTATGTGCAGATGACAGTAAATTTCCAGTTTTGCATTTTTCAATGCCAAACAATTCAACTATCCAGAGTAAGAATTTAATCATTCATAATTCATTTGTTTTATGATGCATTTATGCAAGATTGCCGGAAAATTGTTGTATTTTTTAATTGCATTGATTAAATTGATTAGTTTGCTATTTAGGAATTCTTTTGTAGGTCTTTGATCTATGCAGATTTAATTCTTCCAGGATATCTTCTATGCATAATAAAGCCTAATGTCACCAGCATTTTACATCTAACACCAAAATACAAAAATATGCAGTAGTTGTTTAGCTCTTCTCATTTCATTTTTCCTCATTTTACCCATTTTGTTTTGTTTTCCTATGCAATGTTTCCTTACACATACATGAACAACTTAAATCCTCAAAAAACTATCATTGATTTGATTTTTCACAAAATTCAGTATATACAATTTCTGTCAAAGAAGCGAGCATAAAGACACCTAGATGTGTCTAGAGACAAGAGACATCTCACCAGCCATGAGAGTTGAGAAACTAGTGGTAGTGGTTCTTTATGAAGCTTTGCTGTTAAATGATAAGGAAGGCTTGCGGTGGCCAAGTGTTACTTCCAACACTGGAAATGACACTGGAAATATTCAGATGCTGAAATTGATAATTACGGATGATGGGAATGTTTTTGCTCATGAGTGAATTTCATTTATCACAAAGGAGTCAGGATCTTTCAATCCTTGCTTCAAATTAATTCAACGGAGTTTTGAAGGTGATTTTTGAATCCATCTATAACATGTTTGCAATCTATTACATAACTGCCCTGCATATGTTATCTGCATATTGAGCTGTAAAAACCATGCAAGTCCCTCTGTTTTCTTCTTTTCTTTACTGCTAATATCATTGAATCTTGGATTGTGTTAAAAAATTTATGTTTTCGTATTGCAGATTCTATGGTATTTGCTGGATTTGAAGTGAAATACTAGTGGAGAATTGATTTTGACAGTTGAGTTTCTTCTTAATCAAACTGCATTACAAGATATTTTTTGTTATCTATCGTCTTCCCGTGGATTTTGTTTAAACAGGTATTTATAATCATACAAAATTACCTGAATATGATTGTGACTTCTAGCAAATCTAGTTAATAAAGATCAATGAATGCATGATAATCTCTATTGAGTTCTCTCTACTTTTTTGGCTGCAGGATTGTAAAGCCCAATATGTGCACCTCGCAATATGTGTGAACATTTTGTTTACATTTTGGAGCATATATAATTTAATGATGTTGTAAATCAGTTACTCTGCTACAAGTACAGTACGTAGCTAAATGTGGACTACTGCAATCGCATATGGCACAGGAAATAAGAGGTCATTAAATAGTGTATATACAGTTATTTTGATTTTGAGTTACAGGCCATTATAACAAATTGAAATGCAACTAGGCAAGTCATTGGCAATGGTTTTCATCTTGGTTTTCTAGGTGAATTTTGACACTCAATAATAACCCAAGTATTTAAGTTGCACAATTTTGTTTCTCAATATCTTCTCTGTGTCTTGGCATGAGTTTGATGAAATTGTCTATGGTTTTTGTTTCATAATAAAATTGACTAGACTTTTATTTTCCCAATTGATCGATTCTTTCATTCCTATTTATGCCTCAACATATGCAAAGGAACTGTCAACAATGAAAGTGGTGTACTAATGCAAGGGATTCTCATGTCTGACAGGTTTGTGCTTCTCTCTCTCTCTCTCTCTCTCTCTCTCTCTCCCTATCCTTCTATTTATTCTCTCTTTCTTTCTATTTCAAGGGGTTACGATTTCAATTCAATTCCATATGAAACAGTGATAGGAGCAAATAAGATGTTAAGAGAAAAATTATTTCCAATCAACCTTTCTGCTTTTAGCCACAACTTTTCTGGGATATCATCTCCTCAGCTTTTTCATTTCTTTCAACATTTATGATGAAAAAAGAAAAAAAAATTCAATGTTAAAAATCAATAAAAAAAAAATCAATGTTAAAAATCAATCATTATATAGCTATAATTTTGATTTTCAGCTTATATAGAATTCAGAATATTTCCCTCAAAGCTACAAGCTCTGGCTAGAAGACTGACACATCTAAAATCCCTTGAGAATGATTAAAGTGACTCTAGTTTGGACAACATCTCACAATGGGGCTGTTTCTTGTAAACTGATGTTAGATTCTTTACAGGGCAGTCAACCAATTTTGCGGTGGAGTAAGGAAAATTAAAGTGACACAGAATGGCTAGGCCTTTTGGGTCTGAATGGAGATGGGTTGCAGTAGACTGACTTACTTATCTCATGGCAACTACTTCCTTGAAAATTGCAAGTATAGTCTTGTACAATGATTTTATTTTTCTATCCTCACTTTACTTTACCTGGTTGGTTTTCTCATCCCAGTACCACCTGTTATTTCTTTTCAGGCAATTTGATTCTCAATTTCTGTGTCTTCAAGTGTACTTGATACAGTTTCAGACAAAGTAGACTGAACTGACACCTCTTGAATGTGATGGTTGATGTTTTCAGACTTATGCCTACAGCTGTAAGCTTTCCTGAATTGTAAAAAGTCTAGGAATTATTGTTGATCTAGAGGACATTCAAGGTTTTCACAGTTTTGTTAAATATTCTGCTTCCTTTTGTGTTTTTCTATTCAGGAATTTGATCGATGCTCCATGTCTTCTGACACACTTCAAAGTCAATTTTGGTTACTAGGTGAATTTTGGGTTGCTATATAATTTTGTGTCAAATCCATGAACTTCCATGATTGATTATTACTATTATATATGGATGCAGGCATTTAGTTTCATATTAGCAAGTTGCTCGACAAGACATGGCATCAGAAATGGAAGTCACATTGAAAGGTGCTTCCCCTGAAGAAACAGAGCCAGGCTAATTTAGCATTCTGTAGTAACAGTACTGTGTAATGGAGATTACTAGGGTTCCCAAACAAAAGATGTGCTTAGTTATTTGTTTTGAAATTAAATAATTAATTGGTATATGAGTAAGGAAGTTACTAAGGATGAAATTAAATAATCAATTGATATATGAGTAAGGAAGCAACTAAGGATGATTTCTGCAGATGTGGCTTGCTACGGAAATTTCATTTTGCACAAGAATTTGTCTATTTGTACTGTCGTGTACAAAAGAAATGAGCTTGTAACTTCTTTCCATTTCATATTTTTGTGGGAGGCAATGTACTTTTTCTAACAGAAATTGAGCCTTTTTAACATCCATTTTTATGTTTTGCTATGAAGCATTTCCATTGTTTTACCAGGTAAATTGATTGGATTCTCCATGTTATTTTGGTATTATTTATTTTGGCTAAAATCCAAATATGTAAGTAAATTTTCTTGTTCATCATTGAAACTGTGAAAGCAGCTGGGAATTAGTTTTACCACATAAATGATATTAGAGGGCACATCTCTGTCTGGTGCTGGTGGTGAATCACCTAGAATTTCAATGTTTTAGTCAATTTAAAATAGACTTCTTGAAGATCAAAACTTCGCTTCCACCAAACTATTATATATTTGGCAATTACATTTCCATTTTTGACTAACTAGCACCTACGCATATGCAATTTTTTTCTACCAACTATTCGTCTACAAGTTCTTTGTCCAAATGGTGGCTATGTTGTTGAATGACTAAAACAGAACCAGTGATATTCAATTCACATGAAGCCAACAGATCCCCAACTTTCCCAAGCTCTGGACACTCTTCAAATTCATTTAGACCAGTCATCATTGGGGAGTGATCTCTCCTACCTTTCCCTACTATAATTAAAGAATACATGTCTCCCATCTCCTTTATGCTTGTCGCCGCTTGTGCTCCAGTGTTCACGTACTTCTCTGTATAAGAAGCTCTACTGCATTTCACATACCTGATCAATAAAATTGTAAATGTTACAATCTTACAGACAAAGGAAATGCAAATACTAATAGTCTATTCGGCATTGCTATTGCACATTAAGATTACCTGTTTAGGAACTCCTCCATAGCTGCATCATCCATCTCATTCTCAACCTCAGGATCTGACATTGCAAGCAGAACTTCATCAGTCTTATGAACTTCATCATTAGTCCACTTGTTAAGTTGTTCTTTTGATGCTGTTGGTAGGAAACGAATTACTGTTAACTTAACGTAAGGGTGCATAGCAATCCTTTTACTACATGCCAATGCTTCGCGATCATCAGGACCTCCAAAAAATAGTGTTGCTACTTTCTGTACTGATTCGGATCCTGGTTTTTTGAATCCAGTATGCCCTCTATCTACCAGAATCCCTACTGAACATGGTGCATGGCGAAGAATCTTCTGGTTGCTAATCCTTATTCCTTCCTTTCCATTCTCCAATTTTTCATCAATACGTTGGTGTTTGTGTAGATGGATGAATATCATTGATACGCGAAAGTCCTCTGCACCAGTGCACACATCCTCATACATCCTTTCGAAAGAAGCTACAACCTTATTTTGGTGGATAAGAATTTTAGTTTCTACCATAAAAGCATCAACAATATCATTAATTTCTAGCACATCATTTCCACCATATTCCTCTTCGTCACTAAATTGGTCACCATCTCGTAGCTGGTGATACATTAATTTGGTTTTGCGGTGTTTCTTTGGGAGCTCCACTAAGTGCATCAAGTAAGGGGTAATGGGTGCATTCATAGAACCACTCATTGCTGAGATCAGCCCAACAGTAGCAGATATATGGCGAGAACCATAAACACAAGCTAATAATCGAAGCTCACAGTCTGTGTCATGTGATTCCAGCATGGTATATCTATGTGCAAAGTAATGTTCCTTTGCTTTCAACATAAAAACCACCACTAATCCTGCAATCAACGTGTCCAGTACCACTACTATTATCACTACACTGTGAAGTCTTCGGTTCCACCAAGCCTGCAACAGCAACCAAAGCAGAGTGAGAAAATGAAAAAGTAAGAGGATTCATCATGGATGCATTCATTTTAGAAGCTGATAGCACCAAAGTTTTGAATAATGGAATTAGAAACAGTAAGATTATGTTTGGTAGACGTAATGCAATGTAATGTAATATAATTAAATATATTTTTAATATAATATTTATGCTAAAAATGCATTCGATTATATTACATTACATTGCATTATGGCTACCAAACGTACCTAAAGATATCACAAATCATATTGAATAGTTCCAAATTGACTTGTATGAATTCTCAAAGCCACTTGCAAAACACTTGAATCAACAATAAACAAGAATTTGATAAAATATAAGTTTGTTTAAGAATTCAATAAAACAATTGAGTTAATAAGTGGATGAATCATGAAAATTGTTCTCATCTTTCATCTATCATTTCTTGGCAATGAATGAATCACCTATAGAAAAGTGGAAAATATACTTACAATGAATTTAGGAACTATTTCAAGGATTAGAAGTTCAGTATGGCCTTTCAAGTTGAGTATGGAAGCAAGGACGACACCCTCATTCTTTGGTATATTTAGGTAATAACAGGCAGCAAGAGTCCCAACGAGTTTTCCTCCAGTGCTCAGCATGATCATAAGGCTAATCATGGTGATATTCTCACAAGTTGAAAACATACGCACATCAAATTGAAATCCTACGAAACCAAAGTAAATAGGAAGCATAAAGTTGTGGACAGAATAAGTGAGTTTGCGCAACAATGTCCGAGATGTTTTTCCTTCCCTAGGGAACATTAAGCCGAGGAAGAAACAAGCAACTGTACTTAGATAGCCATTGGATTCAATCAAAGTTGCGATAGCTACAACAAGGATGAAAATAATAAGAACCTCTGTGTTTGACACGTATTTTTGGTTCTGGTTTCTTTTGTTGAACCAATTAGCTAAATACTTATTCAAAATAACAAGTGCTATAACTAAGAATAGACAAAGAATCCCATGTCCAAACATTTTCCAGGATTGGATAGAAATATATGAAGAATATAGCAATACACATGACATTTCATTGACTAGTCCAGAAGCTATTCCTAATCTCCCAACATCTAAAGTATCAATTTTCAATTCTGCTGCCAATTGGATCACAACAGGAGAGGCTGAGTTTGCTAGGATTAATGGGACAATAATAACCAATGCCCATTTGCTGAAATTAAACTTTAGTAAATTGAGTATAAACAACGCAGCAGCTGCTCCAAAGAGAGTGCATACTACTATACCCCCATATGCAATTATGGCTGCTGAACGTAGATTTCGCCTCAAATAATTAACATCTGTGCTCAAACCAATCAAGAACATAAAAAATACTCGAATATTGAATGTCAAAACTCGATAATATTCTAAAGAAGAGGTTTGAATGAAGAATTCCTTAAGTTGTTTGATCCTACACAACAATGAGGGACCTAGCACCAATCCAGCCTGACAAAACAAATTCAACAATACAAGTGTAAGTTATAACAAAGACTGCAAATAGAGTTATGTTTATCTTAGACAATGATTGGTAACCCATGAAAAGATGCAACTATTTTTTTAAATCACAGCACAGTACAGACGTATCAGTGCTTATGAGGCCACAGTGTAACAGTGAAAAAATTTTAGGGAAACCTAATCCAATACATCATATTATGACCTATCCAATTATGATATTCCATATTAAAAAATAACTACTCGTAAGGTGAATTTGCTAATTAAGTACCTGAATCATGGAGTGTGTATTATAATTAATATACCGGCATATCACATCATTCTATAATATAATGTGGTGAATTTAGTTCACCTAAGAATTTTTCGTGGTAATGCTACTGTACCCAATGACACTATATGTATGTAATGTTTTTGAGCAAGTTCACGATAGCATTGTCCTCAACATAACAATGATTGCAATTTATAACCTTGGATGTAACAAAATAGATATATTATTTATTTACATTTAAAAAAATATATGCGGTTATATCAAAGAAAGATTAGAAGCATACGATAATATTTGCAATGGGTCCTGGTTGTCCTGAAGGTGTCAGTATAAGATGAAATATGTGGGAGATTACAAGCATGGCAGCTGCTTGCATGCCTGTTGTCACTAGTGGGTTAAATGGATCTTCTCTGCAAATTGCACGTCTTGCAAATGCTGCATCCATTATTCTCAAGAATGCTAAAGAACAAGTATAACTTGAGAAAACAAGCAATGCAAAAAGGTAAACTAAAATGAAGGTAAAGAAGGTAACAAATTAAGTGGGCTAATATTGTTAGAAGCTAAAGAAATAGACTAATATCCTTTCTTTTTGTTCTTCTTTTCCTTTCCTCCTATCTCACCCCATTTTCTCTGCTTAGGGTCTTACATGTGGTTTGAGAGAATTTTCTTCACATTAGAGATTGCATGGAGCACCTTTGTTTACGGGAATTGAAGAAGTGAACAACTAACTCCCAAGCATTCTCCTTGCTTCTCTCAAACACCATTTTATGGTTAAAGATTATTTCACAATAACATCAGTGGTAGAGTATTTACCTATAATTTATAACATTTGGATTGCGAGTGTCCTCTATATATAAATTAAAAATATAATTTTTTTTTCTTTTTAAGTTTCAGAAATTAAAGGTAATTATTTAATAATAAACCTTATCAAGATTTAAATTTAATTTTTTACTTGAAGTTTTTAATAAGCCAGACTTATCTCCATTTTTTAAGAAAAAATTAAGTTTCGTTTTAAAATCAACTCGTAATTTTTAAAATCTTTAAAACAACTCACCTATCATTAAACTCTGTTTATGATTGAGTTTGAAAAAAGCGTTTACATATGAATTAATATTTTTACTAGAAATAGATTTAAAAAAATAATTTATAAAAAATTATAAAAACCAATCATTAAATCAAAAAATTCTAAAAATATTTTTTTAACCCTAACTATAACTCTAAATACACCCTTTATGCGATTGGCCTAAAAATGGGGTGTACATGGCTTCTCCGGGCTATCACACAATAATTGCTGGAATCATACATTAGTTAATGAATTAGATTATATAGTATTAATACTAATATTAAGTCCGGCAATAATTCTAATATCATTGAATTAAAATTTTATTGAAAAATAATTATATTTAATGTAATCTATATATATATTTATGGCATAATTAAATTAATTAATAGTAAAATATGCTACATATAAAAATTCTAGTTTTTTGTAGAAAATAAAATGAAAGAAATTTTTTTTAGACTAAATAAATAATCAATTAATTAATGGGTTAAGAAAAAAAAAATCCCTAACGTGAATACTTTGGGTCGTTCATGTCGTTAAAGACTCACAAATCGCAATTCCTCCAAATACAAAAGCCACAAATTAGGGTTTTGCATTTAGAAACAGAGTAAAAATGGCATCTTTTGGCTCTCTTAAATCTTCAATTTACGACAGAGAAGAGAGAAAACAGTAACTTCTAATTAACTTGATCCCTGTATGTATATATTATTCTTCAATGAATTTCGATACTGAAATTCTGTTATTTACAGGCAATACCAAGCTCACATTCGAGGACTCAACGCGTATGATCGCCACAAGAAATTCTTGAACGATTATGGTACGGTGTTGTTTATTCGATTGATGATTTAAATTTTGAAGCTTTGAATGTGGAAAATGAAGTTATAAATCGAATCTGGGCTAAAAGTTCTTTTTTTTTTTTTTCGAATTTGCTGGCTGAAATAATATGGACACAAAGGGGATTATGCAAATAGGGAGCTTTTTATTTGTGGAATCCTTTATGTCCTAAAGTAAATGGATGATGAACAATCTCTTCTACTAAGAAAGGAAGTAGGCTACAATCATCCTTATATTTTGTTTTCTTAAGCTGAAAAAATTTGTTTCTTGTGGATGTTTTTATGTGCTGTAGAGTAGTTGTAAGGATTAGGCCTGATTGCAGTGTGTATATGGAATGTATATCCGTTTTGAATTTTTTTTTTTTTTTTTGGGTTTTTGATGGGTATGATTTTGATGCAGTTAGCTTTTATGGGAAAGAAAAGTCTACAAATGCGAAGTTGTCTGTTAAGACGGATCTGGACACCATAAGAGAAGGATACAGGTATATTAGTCTTGTTTCAAGATTGTTCTAAATTACTGCACAGAAGCTCTGTGACAGAGCTGTTCATATATTTTCAAGTACTTGACTTTTTGCTTCTAAATTGGGCTTTTTTTTGCCTCTCTTGTGACAGAGCTCTTTTGCTCTAAAGCACAGACTTTATTGTCATGTTTCAGTTTTAGGGAACTTGTAATGATGGAAATCCCCTCTATTTAATTACCTGTTTCTGCTTCGTAGTATGAAACTTGGCATTTATGTATATTGATTGTCTTTTTGATTTTTTTAAGGTTTATACGTACTGAGGAAGATGATATGGATACATCCTGGGAGCAAAGGCTGGTGAAGCGCTACTATGATAAGCTTTTTAAAGAGTATCCTTTGTTAAAAGATCTTATTTATTCCATTTTCTTTGAACATTCTTATTCTTTTTTATGATTTTAAACTATTTTGGTTGCTGCTACCACATTGTAATTAGAGTATCGCACTCTTAAGAGCTTGGCCATTGCCTTAAACTCTTTCAAGATACTGCATAGCTGACATGTCGCGATACAAAAGTGGCAAGGTATGTGGTTATCCATTGTACAAAGGTATCTAATCTGAGTTGTTTCAATTATTGTTCTTCAGCTAGTTATTCCCATGCAATTAGGCTGGCTCACTAAAATAATCATCTCCAATGACTATATGAGATTATTTAAGCTAATTCTTTGGAATAATTATTCATGTATAATGCTTCTACAAAAAAGAGAAAAAAAAAAAGGCTAATTGAAACTCAACCCGGATAATATTTCACTCTTTCTTCAGGCTCAAAACTTGTTACGGTTAGTTATTTTTACCCCATTTCATTTTATGAAACTGATATCTTGCTGTGGCCTGTCATCTGGTTCTTGTATTTTGTTTTATCTATAAATTTAAATTTAAAACTTATAGCAGCAGACCCTTTGGTTGAAAGTGTAATACTATGAAACTAGTGATATCTTTGAATAAACCTCCTGTCATTTTCCTGTTGAGATAAGCTGGATTTCATCTTTTCTGGTTATTAGCCTTCTGAGCTGTTTTCCTGCTTTGAGAAAATTGAAGAGTAATCTCTGTGTGGTGAACTGTAGCAGCCTTGCCTTGTTTTTTGTGTATCATAACAAGGCTTTGGTTATTTATGGACACCCTGATTCTATTATTTTCAGCATTACATTAGCCTTCTGGAAACAAGTTAATAGAGAGATCAATAAATTTACTAGAATGACAAATATAAGATTGTTTATAGCTGTAAGGAACAACAAAAAGCTCTGTTCGAACTTTATTAAGCATACCATAGCATTACTCGAAACTTCTGTAAAAATGCTAGGTATGAGAAACAGATGCCTAGTTGTGTTGTAAATAACTTTAATATTGAGTTGCATCATATTTGAAATAACTTTTCTCTTGATTTTGAAGTTGTCCTTGTAGATTGGTTTGAGATGGAGGACAGAGAAGGAAGTCATATCTGGAAAAGGTACTATAATTATCTTCATTGGTTATTTTAGCCAATCTGATATGTTCATAATAGATTTATTTTAGGGCTTCATATTGTTTATGAAATAATTAGGTGAATGTTTCTTTGTTTCTCTCTCTCTCTCTTGCTTTTTTTTTTTTTTTTTTAATAATAATAATGTGATAGGCTTTAATACATACCCAAAATCACCTGCCGAAATTTAATCAGTAATATATTCTCAGATGTTATCAATGACTTGGAAATTTTCTGTATCATATTGTCCTGTGAAATGCCTTCTGTGTACTTGGGACATGTCACTGAAGTCATTTATGATCCACACAAACAGATACAGCACATATAACTTCTGTTTATTTTCCTTGTTTATCAGTTTATTGTGCCTCTGCATCATCCGTTTTGTTCCTTGTAGTTCTAAACAATGTCTATTTTTTTGAAATTACAAAGTGACTTACTATCCCTTTCTGTCAGGGCAGTTCATATGCGGTAACAAACATTGTGATGAGAAAGATGGTTTGGCAAGTTATGAGGTAAGAATTTGTACCTTTTAGGTATTAAGAAAAAGTACTTTGATGTCATTATAATTTTGAGAGCTTGTTCATCAATGGGGCATCAGAACATATTACAAACAACGGCATTGCATTGAGCATATTAATTGCATAAAAGTGTTCATTTACATTTGGTTACAACTTTTATGTGTAGACAAGTTTTGACACATACCCTGTATGTCTGTGTTTTGGATATGAAAGGAT
Source organism: Reutealis trisperma (assembly GCA_947687605.1). NCBI lineage: Eukaryota > Viridiplantae > Streptophyta > Magnoliopsida > Malpighiales > Euphorbiaceae > Reutealis > Reutealis trisperma. The sequence continues at coordinate 1,633,304 of CANTUT010000085.1, forward strand.
TACTGCACTAATTCTGAAATGTAAACTTAGGAATTATGGGTATACTGTATATCTCTCCCTTTAGTTTTATGTCATGCTTGTAATCAACATGGAACATGCCATTTAAGAACTTGCTATTATACATGATTTGGTTTGACTTGCCATTGATGTCAACATTTCACATATTTTCCCTGATATATTGCAGGTGAACTTTTCATATTTTGAAGCTGGTGAAAACAAGCAAGCCCTTGTGAAGTTGGTAACTTGTGATAGGTGAGTTGGTAGTTATGAAAGCTATTAACTGCCTATGCTTTTGCAATTGCTTGCTTTTTTCATGTTATTGCCTGAGGTCAACTATCAATAATGTATTCTCAGGTGCTATTCTTTTTCATTTGTACATTCCTAATATGACCTGAAATTTTTTTGTGCTCTTTTCTTATAACTAATTTTCTTCTTTTGAGTGGTTCTATTAGGTGTGCAGAAAAGCTTAACTACAAAAATAGGAAAGAAAAGGAAAGATTAGAGAAAAGGGAGAAAAGAGAGAAGGAAGAGCATAAAAGAAAGAGGTACTGGCTCTCTTACAGTCTGCTATACTTGGCAACACATGTTATGATGGTTAAATTATGATTGCCCCAACATCTGGTGTGTAGAGGTTGACAAACAGTCTTTTTTTCAGGGAACCATCAAGAATTGATGATGATTCAGATAGTGAAGGGAGCAAAGAGAGGAGGAAAAAAGGTTTCTAGATGCCACTGGTGTTAACTTTTATTCTTCATAAGTTGACAGTTATATAGGATGATGGCATGCCAGTGTGTGTCTTGGTCTTCTAGAATGTTTGTCATCTCCAAGATCTCACTGGATCAATTAGCTGTCAATTGAAAGTTGAAACTTTGATTTTGGCCATGGTGGAAATGATTATTAAATATTAACTTGGCTAATGTTAGTCTGAGCTAGCTAATTGCCTGCCCATCTGTTTAAAGCAATGAGATTCTAGTTCACTTTTCTGAAATCTCTAGCTTTCAATGTTAAATGGTGTGCTTACACTTTATGTTTTTTCCTCTTAACAGATAAAAAGAATTCTGTACCAGAAGACGAACGTAAAGCTGATGATGAAGAAAACTTTGATGAATTTCTTGAGGGTATGTTTCCATAGCTGAGCGGCCGCTGCCATGCCTGAAGGGTACTAATCTTTTGTTTGGCGATGTACTGAAAAAAAGAGAAAGTCCGACAACATGGTTGTGAAATGCCAATAGAACCAAAACGAGCTGAAACTTGAATGTTCTTTCATGCAACAGCATATTCATTTACCCTGTAAATTTTCAAAGAAATAGTGTTTTTGTGGACAAGAATATTAAGAGAAAAATGGCTATACATGTAATCTTTAGAAGCATGAAGTATTATATGATGCATTGGCTTTCCTCCCTTGAAGTAGTTCTCAAGTTTTAGCAATTTTTTCAATGTTACCTTATTCTATTCTTTTTAACATATATATATATATATATATTGTTTCCTTTGTTAGCCGTCCACCATATTCTGGTAAACTGAGACCAGAATTTATAATGGCTATGTTTGAAAAAATTCATTTGGAAAGAAATCAATTTTATCAATAGAATTAAATTAAATTTTATTTTTTGTAAGAATTGTTCTAAACATGATGAAAATAAAATGATGGATCAAATGCATTTAATTTTTGTAGTTACCCTTATTTATTTAAAAATAACTAATAATATTGATACTTGTATAATTTAATTTAAGTCTAATTAAAATTGAATTATAACAAAAATCAAATTTAAAATGAAATTATTTTATTTATTTTAAAATATTTTTTTACATTAAAAGAACTAAATTTCATATATTTCTTTCTTTTTTTTTTCTTTAAACATGAGAATTAGCAAATAGAATTCTTTTGAATTGTATTCTGAGTTCTCAAACATGAGTTATTTGTTTAATATATACTTATTATAATGTTCTTTTAAATCAATTTTTTTCATTACAAAAAAAACCCTCTCCTATTAACTTGGATTAAATTTATGAAGTATAACTTTGTTTAAGGTAAAGTACAAGATAAGGAATAAACAAGCCTCTCTCTTTTTCTGGGACAGCTTCAGATACATTCTGTACTTGTTAGTTGTTACCCAAAAATTTTTGTACTTTGTTTCTATGCTTTGTCTCTAAATCCCACATGAGTTCGTAAACCCAAGAACTAAAACAAAGACTTTAAATTTAAAATTCTTTCTAAAACACTTTTATTTTTTTACCTTATTTTTAACTCAATTTAAAAAAAAAAAAAAAAGAAATTTTGTAATTTAAAAGTTTAAATTTGTAATTGAGAGGTAAATAATTATATTTTTAATATTTTTTATGCAATGCTTGTTGAACTTAAAATTATCAAAATTTGAATTTTAGAATTTTTTAACTCGATTTAACTCAACTAAATCTTAATTTCAAAATTAATATACCTTTACATCTTTGACTATATTAATTTTTTATTTTCACATCTTCTAATAATTGTAATGCCTTTTAATTATATCATATTTATATTTTTCAATTTAATTTAAATTTATCTTTTCTTTTTTTTTTTTTTCTCTCTTTTATCACGATGTCGTCAATCTGCCTAATAAGAGCTTCTTTAAGTCTTTGCACATTCATGTTTACATTATGATCTTAAAAACAATCATATTTGATATATGTTATCCTTTTGACATGAATTTTATATTTTTTTTATTTAAAATTTTTTAATATTATATTTAAAAAAATACCCAACTTAAAAAGTACAAATATATAATTGTTTAGACACATATACATTGTTTACAGTCCCTTAATTAAATTAATAATTTAAATTAAATTAAATTATTAACTAAATTAAATTAACATAGATAAAAAGGGACACCTGAGCTGTATTCCAGCTGTCGTTAAAATTCAGCCTTGGTTTTCCACGTGGCTCTTATCTGGGAGTTCTACATGCCAGCCTGTTCACACGTGCCTCGGTTCACGTGGCTTTTGACTCCTCCTCTTTTGGACATGTGCTCCTCTTCTTTGTTGAATGCATTGAAGCAAAAAAATTGGCCTTTTTATTTTTAATTAATTTTTTCTCACTGTTCATTCTTTATTTTATATTTTTTTATTTAATTTTGATGATTACTTTGATAATTAGATAGCAATTATAGATATAAATTTGAAATTATTTTTTTAATTTTTTATTAATTAATTAGAATAAGGTGTACACATTTTTCATTTCATCACCTTCACCTTAGTCATTCAACTAATAATTTAATAATTAAATATTATTTTGTTAATATCAAAATTAATTTTTTCTGTAAAAATTAGAAAATAAAATTACCATCCGCAAAAAATTTTCTTTAAAAATTGAATAAAAATTTGCTTATAAAATTTTAAAAAAAGAAAGAAACTTAAAATTAGATTGCATTCATTACATTCTTCACAATTAAAAAAAATTTATTACAATTACATCTATATTAAAAATTTAATATACTTTTATAGGTAAGACATATTAATAATATATGTATTTTATCAAATGAAATCTAGTTAATTTTTTCATTCTCTTTAAAGATATGAAAAAATTTAAATATATTATACACCAATTTGTATAATAGAATTTTATATTAATTAAGTGAGAATTATTATAAAGAACAATTTATTGTAATTATGCAATTAATAATGGTATTTATGTGTTTATATATATATATATATATATATATATATATATATATATATATATATATATATATATATATATATATATAATTTAAAACCAGATTGAAATCGGTGGTTTTGAACTATTGTCCATATTTAAGCTCGACCTTCCCAAACCCCTTGATTTTTTTTTTAAATACATATATGTTAGCCTCTTTAAAGTTTCACATTTTTTATAACTTAATATTTTATGCATATTTTTAAAAATAAATATATTTAAATCCTTTAAAATTTTTAAAAATTTTATTTATTACATATCTAATTCATCATAATTCACACATAAATATATTTATCATATAATTATAACAATAAAAAAATTAAAATTATATATATATATATATATATATATATATATATATATATATATATATATATATATATTTCCTCACAATGACAAGGCAATGGCCTTGAAAAAACAACACATAAGCTGGACCCATCATAGGAAAAAACAACACCCATATTATCCTCCGTAAGAAAATACACATTACCCACATTATAATATTTTAACTCCACAAGTTTTGAAATTTAATTCTGCTTCTTATCTAAATCAACATATTAGTTAGGACAAAAATTTTAAAAAAAACCAAACAAACAAGGGAACCAACCGACCGAATAATAAAGAAAAATTTTCTAAACCTCTCGTCGAGTTCATAGATGGCTGTTACCTAGGATTAAGACAAGTTTGCCGTTACCAAACGGCACACATCGCCGTTAAGATGTAGAGCCGTTATTTACAATATTATCTGTGTTTTAAAACCGAACATGATCTTATGATGGATAAAAATCAGAGGTCATGAGTTCAAAGTTTAACTAGAATCAAGTTAAAGTTTTAAATAATAATATATATTTATTATTATGTATATATAATAAAGATATATTTAGTATACCATAATGAAATATAATATAATATAATATAATTAATTTTTAATATAATTTTATATTAAAATTTTATTTGATTATATTATATTACGTTTCATTACGATTTATCAAACGTGCTCTAAATATTATATGCATAGACAAAGAAAAGAAAGCTAAAATAGATTAAAATCAGGCTCAATTTTAAAAAATTTAGATTATTATTTTTAACACTTCATTTATTTTTAGCCTAGTTAAATTTAAATTTAAAGCCTATTTATTTATAGCCTACAACATAATATTAAATCCGAAACTCATTTAAATCTAAAGTCCATTTATTCAATTAAGTGTAGAATTTATTTATTTATCTTTACAAAATAATCAAAACCCTAAGCTTATTATTTACCTAAATACATCTACATGAAAACGCCAAGCAAAGGTAAATTAAAAAACAAAGACTTAAAGCCTAATGGACTTCTCTTCTTATCATATCCAGGTAAATATACATGCCTATGCATTTTTTATCATTGTTTTTGCCCATTTATATCAAATTAGTTTTAGATCATTCATATTTTAAACAAAAAATTTTTATTTTTATATATTGTTGTTAATGTATAGGTGAATTTTGATAACTATTTATTTTATCGTTTATCTCCATCTCTATTTGAAACCTATTTAGAGGAACATTTTTCGATATGTCCAGCCTATCATCCACTCCATTTTTTAAAAAAATAGCCGACAATAAATAATTAGAATACTCTTAATTATATGTTATGTAATATTTGTTTTTTATATATTCTGAGTGAATATCAAAATCAGATCAAAAGTAAAAATTGAGTAAAATAACATTTGTCATACATTACTGATTAAAAAATATATTTAATTTATAGGTAATCCAAATTAAGCTGTCTATGAATTTTTTATTTTTCGGATTAAATTGATCGGATAGATCTGAATTTCAAAATATATAGTTTTTTTTATTGGAGCCGACTTGCTGGTGACCTTTTTTGGGGAGTTGACGACAATTTGTTGTAGTTCGTAAGGGTATAACGTGGCAATATAAAAAATTTATGGGACCCAGTTCTTAGTCATTGTGAATTTGACACGTATTTGTCTCTCTCTATACATGTGTCAACGCTAGCAAAATTCTCAGTTCCATTACTTCAAATTTTAAATTATTATTTTTTGTTTTTATTCCTCTTTTCTTTTCTTTTTGTTAATTTAATTTACCTTCCACTAATGCAATTTCAATTATTTAATCTTTTTTTAAGATGAGCATGTTGTGTATAATGTCCAATTTGCCCCTTACTGTGTATTATAAATTCTTTTTTTTTGAAAATCTATTTTTATTTATTAATTCAATTATTTATATTTGTGTTGTGACAAAAAAAAGAAAAAGGGAGAATTAAAGTTTTGGGATTTCCTATGTGTGAAAAAAAAATTACATACCAAAAAATAATTAGTGAAATTTGCTTTTAGCTTTTTTTTACATAAAATCTCTTTTATGTTTATTAAGATTTTATTTTGAGGAAAAGTCACAAGATTTTTTTTTTTTTTTTTTTTTGCAAATATCTTAAGTTCTGAATATTAGTATGGATACTAAATGATGACGTATGGTGTAAAAATCAATTTTTAATTAAAAAATAAAATTATCATATGTAAAATGATAAAATTGTTATATTAATAGTTCAAAAGTGGAGTACTTTTATTGTGTTAGAAGCAAAGATTCAAACTTTAATAATTTGTATTATTTAGTCTCTTTTTTCCTATTTGAAAATTCGGATTTTGTAATAATTCAATTAAAATAATTTTTTTTTTATCAATTTTTATGTTCGAGATAAGATAATTTACATAATTTAATTTTTTTTAGTGAATAAATGATTACAAAGTAAATAGAAAACATATCATTTTATAAAAATTTATTTTTAATTAAAATTTATTTGGTTATCAAATCACACACACATATATATATATATATCACAATTTTCGAAAGTTTCAATATTATTAGTAATTATTAAATAAATATAGATAATAAAGCAAATAAAACAAATTAAATTAAATACTTATGTACATGAAATTTGAAAATTATTTCACAAGAATTCAATTCTATTTTATTGATATAATTGAATTCAATTGAATTCTTTCAAATATATTTTTCAAACAGAATCTTAATGAAATTTCAATATTTAAAAAAAATAGTATCATACCAAAGAAATTTTATACTTCCAAACTTAATTTAATGATAATGAAATTATTAAGTTTAATCGAATAATAAATACATATATGAATTTAAATTATATTTCAAGTTTGAAATTTTTTTCTTTCTCGATACAAAACAAAATGAAATTAATGATGAAAATGTGACTTTTTTAACATAATAATAAATTCAAATCTCTTATCAATACAATATATATATATATATATATATGTAGAGGGATTAAAAAAATATAACTAAAGTGATGCTTGATACATACTTGAATAAATGTGGTTTAATTAGGAAAAAGAAGAGCTAGTTCAGTACCTTAGCTTTGCAAGCAACATATATGCAAAGTGTTTTGAGACTGACTCATTTTCTATTGTGATAATAACCTATCAACTAAAATTTCTACAATATGGAAGTTAGGTAAAAATTAAAGTTAGCACTCGAGCATTTCTAAAAGCCAAAGGAAACTCCACGACTTCTGGAAGAAAACTGACCATTTGTGGGACATCTCTGTCTTCTACTAACTACTGAATCTTGGACTTCAAATTGTGTATGAGTTTCTTTTAATTTTCATTGCCGATTTAATTTAGCGACCAATAAATCCGTCAGATAAAAATTTGCCGTTAAAAAAAATAATTAATTTAACTATTTATCACTATTTAACAACAAAAATATTCGTTAATTTGATTTTATTGCATCAAATATTCCATAAATACGATTTAAGATATTCATATTATATGCTAATTTTTATAGAAATACATATATTATATGTTTATAATACATCGTAAGCATATATTATATATGTATCCATACAATGTGGATTTTGTATATTATGCAAATAAATAAGAAAATAATATAAATTTAGAAGATGTCATTTTCGTCTATTTTGATCAGAAATAGGCTTTCCTTTTTCTCTATTTTTTTAATTTTTTCAAGTAAAGGTTTATATTTATTATTTTTTAGGTGAATCTGGGTTTTTGTCTTTTTTTTTTTTTTGGGGATTTAGTTTGTTTAAATCTACTATCATTTTTTATTTTATTATGTCCACCCTTAGATCTTCAGATTTTATTTTTTATTTTTTGCATTTTTCTTAAATAATCTTCATATCTATTATTTTTTTTGATAATTTTTGACCTCTTAATATCATATTTATCAAGATTAGTGTGTGGTGTTTTTTACGGTGATTTGAATTTTTTATCATTGGTATATCTGTTTGATTGATATTACATGAATTATATAGATTTTTTCAAGTATAATTAGTGATTAGATAATTTATATTATATTCGTAGAAAGACTATATATAACTTAAATAATTGCGATTTAACATCGATTGGAGTGTGGTTCATATCAATTGATTTAATCAAATATTTCGTCAACCCAATTTATTTTTCAATTTTAATAATCCAATTTAATTTATAACGTGATATTTATATAATTGTGAAATATCTTGCATATTTACCTTATATTATTTTTCATTAACTGAAATAATTTTTTTAAAAGTTATAAATTTAGAAGAAAGTGACAAGAAATAAAATATTACAGCATAAGATGATGTAATAAATTAATATAAAAGTGTAGATAATGCAAATAATATTCTTGAAAAACACATATATGACTATCATCACTAGTCTTCTTCTATGTATTTGTAGCTTTTGGTAACTTGGTCTTGTACTTGGTTGGATTTCAACTAATGTACTTTGCAAACTTTTTTTCCGTTTCCTATTTGGGCCTAAATGAGATGGAGCATTATATCTACTTTTAGTAGCTTTTTTTTTTCTCTTTGGGAATGATATCATTAATAAAATTTCATTTTGCGAGCTTTCATTCTAAGGAATTTTATAATCAATACAGAATTTTCCTCCACTTTTTTGTTTCTCATCAAACTTTTTGTTAGGAATAGTTTTTGAAAAATCAATTTCAAGTTAACTCATATTATTTATTATCTCTTTTATCTACAACCTACCATTTGAATTCACTCCTCTTTTAACTTGTGCATATAATAAGTGAATCTTAAATATCATTAAAATATGAATAATATTATAAAATATAGATAAAATTTACTCTTTCCGTCCTAAAAAGATTGTCCATTATTTCTTTTTAGCATGTTCTAAAACATTTGTTCACTCTGAAAATAGTTATAAGTATTTGTCCGTTTTATCCTTATTAATTGAAAAGTATATATTTTCAAAATTAATAATAAAAGTAGTAATAAATAAATATATGAAAGGATAAGTGAAAAAATATAATAAAAATTATGAGTTGACAAGTAATTAATAATATTTTTTAAAATTATGTGAAAAAAAAGGATAATATTTTTGGGACGGTAGGAGTATATTAGTTAGTTGCAGTCTCTTGATTTGTGCTAGTTTTAATATTTTTTTTTATTTAACTTGTATTTTTTAAAATATTTTAAAATATATGTATTGCTATTATTTTTATTATATTTATATAATATTAATGTAAAAATATATGGCCTAAATTTATTATATATACGGGTTACTTGAAAAAATAAAAAAAATATTGTATATATTAATTTTTATAAATTTTTAATTAAAATCTACATAAATTTAATAACATAAAAAAATTAATGATGTGGTTTTACATGAACTAAAATTTTTAGGGAATTACTTGATATATGTCAGAATTTTTTCTAAATAATTATTGAGTTCAAGTTTTATTTTATACATAAGATATTAGTTATTACTTCTAATAGAAAATGAAAGGGTTGAAATGCCATTAATATATATTATTTTGTTTATTAATAGAATGACACTATGTTGTTGAACATGAAACAATTCTCCATATATATATCAAATAAATAATAAATAAAACAAAATCTTTAATGAAATTATGAAAGAATTATCTTTTTTTTTTTTGGCAAAATGTAATTCTAAAATGCATTTATTTTATTTTTTCTTAAGAATTAAAATGCATTTAAACTTAAAAAAGAAAAAAAATTAAAAAATGATTAATTTTCCTTATTCCATTTTTTTTGTAATTATGCAAGACCTATTTTTTAATGAAAAAATATTAAAAAAAAAAAAAAGGAAACAATTCCTTATATCCTTGTACTCAAATTTAAACTAAAATAAATATTTTTTTTAAAGATAATTAAAAAAAAGAAAAATTTAGAAATAATCAAGGGGTAGTTTTGTCCTACTAAAAAGTTCACATCTCATCTCCCCCAAATTTATCATTTTCTTCCTTAGAACAGACAAAGAAAAAGACCTTTGCGTGATCGATAAATAAATAATTAAATAAAAACAAAAGTTAAAATATAAACAAATTTTTTTCTGAAAAATAATAATTATTTTTATTTCTTCAAAATCCAAAATACTTTTTTAATTTTTAATATTTTTTATTATTATTATATATATATATATTCTCTTTCTCCATCAAAATGCCACTGTGTCGCTCTTGAGGTTACAGAGAAAAAGAAATTACAAGAAAATAAGAGAAAAAATGGACCAAAGTCGGTGACTTTCACATAGATTCTTCAAGCTCTAATAGCTCTAGGGTTTCAATTTTTTCAGTAAGTAATTCTCCCTTTTTCATCTGCAATTTTCTTTTTTCCTCTGTTCCGTTTTGATCCAATTTTTTTTTTTTTTTTTGAGTCTTAATTTTGTGTTTTTGATGATGGGTTTTTCTGCTTGAGAATTTTCCGTTTGGTTTGGAGGAAAATTTGAGGGGAAAAAGAGGAAATTTGAAAACTTTCGTTCTGGGTTTTCAAGAAAAGGATAGTTGGATAAAGTTTATTCTTTGTGGTTTTGTTTTTATTAGTTTTGGTCTAATGATGGAGTGGATGTAGCAGAATTTGGAGTGGGGGTGAAATTTTGGCTTAATTTTGATAAAACTGTTCAGTTAAGTTGGGATTTTATGTTGAGAATTATAAAAAATTTAGGATATCTGTAATTTTTTTTTTTTTTTGGACATTGAAATGGTAATTTTTATGTTATGTTTAACCTTTTTATTTTCCTTCATCTAAGTTGGGGGTTTCAATTCAGTATATTCCAGTGCCAACTGGAACAGGTGTTAGGTGAATATGTTTTTCTTTAGGAAGATTTCTGATAATGGTGCTTGTGAGTTGTGACCATGCATGTGTGTGGAATTTGTTGTTTTGCTCTCTGTGTCTTTGCTGTGTGGAATTCTGTGATGTATATTTTTATGCCTGTGCTATGCTTTTTTGTCAAGCACCAAAGCACTTCCATTTTTTTTTTTTTCTTTTCGAACTTTTTGAGCATTTCATAACGTCAATATTAAAGGTTTCTGTTATTTTGTTTTGTTGTATTTCAGTTTATCTTATTTTTGTTTTGTTTTATTTCAGTCAAGCGGTTGGGGATTGAGCTGTTGATATTTTTCCTAGGAGCAAGCAAATAATGCCGGCAAAACCTGAGAATGAAGATCGACGTGTAGACCAGAGTGCACATAGTGTGTTGCAATCAGCCATATACTCTCAACCTTGGTGGCGGGGAGTTGGGAATAGTCCCGCCTTTGGTGAAAGTACATCAAAATCATCCTCAGCTGAGCACTTAAATGGTTCTCTCTCTGATGGAGCTGTCCAGTCACAAGCTAATTCTGGCTTAGATAATGGAGCCAACTCCAATAAAGATATGCAAATCGGTATAGCATCACAATCTAGTACTTATCCTTCTGAACTATCATTTATTGCAAGAATATTCACATGAAATACACACACACACACACACACACACACATATATATATATAGTTTTGAGAGAGAGAGAGAGAGAGAGAGAGAGAGAGAGGGGGAGGAGGGGGTGCATTTGGGTCATTGCAGTGGGTTGGTGTGCAAGTTGGTGGTGGTTGACAAGGAAAAAGGGTTTAGTGTTATGCCAATTGGAAGGACAAAGTGTGTTGGCATTACAAGGAATTCTTGGACCTTCAAGTGCACCTTGAAGTTGCAGTGTCCAATGCTTTTACATGGGTAGGAGTGTTAGTGCTGGAAAGACAAAGCCATGTGTCTCCTAATTCCTAAACATAATTCTTGGTACACGAGTTCTACAATATTTACCTCATGGTGGTTTTCTCGTCGCTTATTTAATCCATGAGTAAATTTAAACATAACAAAAACAACCCTGTTCAGTTATGGTGGGCCATTTCTCTAGTACAATGTCAATCTCTTTAGTTGGGTAATTGCCTCGTGGAACCAAAGTGATCAGAAGTAATTTGTGCTGGAGTTGGTTCTAAAGCAAATTGATCAGAAGTAATTGCCTCATGGAAACAAAGACTCTCAACTGCACAAGAGTTGGTTCTAGAATCATTTTGAATGGAGTATATTCAAAATGATTATCATCTTTTGAGTTCCATGAAACTTAGTTACTGCTAGACTCCTTGCCTTTTTCATCACCATACATCATGTTTGCTAAACTTTATTGTGGGGAGCTGATAGCGTGCATGTGCTGGTTTGAACATGGAACACATTCCATTTTGTTATGACATAAATGTGCATGGATGTTTACCATACGTAACCTGTAGTTTCAGTTCAGTGAATGAATATTATGTTTGTGCTTCTTATTTTAAGAAAACAAGTTATGTGATCTTTAATGTGTGTTGCCAACATAACAGTTTATCAGATGACATACAGACACACCTATATTATTATATTAATGCTAGTGTTTCTTTTCTAGACCAGATGGAAGTAATGGACAAGAGCACCATCTCAAACAGGTTCCATCATCAGCACCTCCTTCTATGGGTGGACACTTTGGGTCGAATTCCCAAATGGAACTTGTTGGCCATTCAATTGTTAGTGCATACCTAATTTACACTTTCTTGTTGATCTAATATACATGTATTTGTGCACATGCAATTTAATTGCCACCTACAGTACACTTGACTTGTTTTCCAACCATGCATTGATCTGAGTTTTTTTTTTCCTTCTTCTTCTTCTTCTTCTTCTTCTTCTTCCAGATTTTGGCATCATATCCATATTCAGATCCACAATATGGTGGCATGTTAAATTCTTATGCACCACAAGCTATGGTATGTAATTTATGATCTTGTGTTTATGTGAGAATAGAAAAAATAGTTGTTGCACACCTCAAAGTTGAGATGCTTTACCTTTGAAACCTAGATGATTCCCAACCTTGCTGTCAAGGCATGGACTTTTGTTTATTGTATCCTCTGAGATTTACTGTTTTCTTTGAATTTGATTTGGAGGTTAAGTATTTTAGATAAACAATTTCATTAAAGTAATGAACTTGTAACGGATTTTTGTAGCATTCTACAAATGGAACTGAATTATCTAAACAGTGGCATATATCAAGTTGCATGTCAAGCTGATATTTCACCTATAATTTGAACCAATACTTTTACTGCTAGCAATCCTTAAATTAAGTAGAGTTCTTGCATATTATTGTTGTTGGACATGTATACGAATTCTCAATGTGTTGTAGGTTCCTCCTCAATTATTTGGAATGCATCATGCTAGAATGCCTTTGCCCCTTGAAATGGAAGAAGAACCTGTTTATGTAAATGCAAAGCAATTTCATGGTATTTTGAGACGAAGACAGGCACGTGCAAAGGCTGAGCTTGAAAAGAAAGCAATAAAAGTCAGAAAGGTAGGATCAATACTGTTGTTCTGAATTCTTCGGAATGGATTAAGTTTTCAATGGGTAAATCTAGGTTTAAATGTATCTTTTGTCATTAATGAGGAAAGAGATATTAACTTGTATTGTTAATTTGGAGCAGGTTATTTAATTTTTTGAGGAAATATGAATACATTCTATGGGTTAACTCATGCATTTCCTTCCAAAAATTAGTTGTACATCTGTGTCACAGTTTCTCTGGCTAAAATACATTACTTTATCCTTGCTTATACGAAGTTCCACATTTCTTTTGCTTTATGAAGATTATCCTCAGGGAGAAAAGATCCACATTTTCATTTGGACTATTTCACATCAAGTTTTGAGTTTGACTAACTGCACGTTGATGAGACTTTCAACAAGGATATTTTCACATGAAATGATAAAACTTTATTATGTCTGAAATATCAAATCTGTTTCAACTATAAAGAAAATTCATATCTTATATGTCCAAAATCCTACTAGTATAAGTTTGCAATCCTGTATTGTTCATTCAGTTTTGTGAATAGCATCTCCACAAAGTTATGTTAGGTCTGGCATAGTGAAGTTAAGATAACCAACATATGTGTGTTGAATTTGCTTAAGGAGACAAATTGTACTCAAGCACCAGTTAAGAGGGGTTAACTGGAACAAGTTCCGACTGTCTTGTATAAACAGAATTGAAAATGCCTGGTGAACAAAGCTGATTTTCTTTTGAGCTACTGATAAGTGCCACTCGGGCCAAATTGACATGCTCATGGATTATTTTGTGGAATCAAGCACGTATATGCACACAAAACTTGATTGTTAGTTGCATTACATTATGGTTTGAAAAATGTTGAATTCAAGGTTGAATTGATGCACTCCGTTACCAAAATAATGTTCCGGGGTAAATATGAATCTCTTGTTATTTTGCTACAGCCATATCTTCATGAGTCTCGTCATCAACATGCTATGAGAAGGGCAAGGGGTTGTGGAGGCCGTTTTCTCAGTAATAAGAAGGGCGAGAATAGTTCAACAAATCCTGCATCAGATGAAGATGTAAGTTCAGGTGCTAATCCTTCAAGACAATCTGCCATCTTCTCAGGCTCTGCTGATCAGGACATGCAAGCACGTGTCTCGTCCAATGGTCATGGTAATGGTAATGGTCATGGCCACAGACTGTCATCAATATATCATCCACCGTCAGGTGATGGCTTGACTGGAGGCTTCTTGAGTCAGCAAAGGGAAAATACGCATAGGAATGGGGTCTCAAAAGAGGCCCTGCCCATTAACTAACTTTCCACCTCAAGTTGTAGGGGTGTCCCTCCAGCATTTGTGCACTGGTCCGACTGTTAACTCAGATATGCTCTTCTGTTCCATTCTGTTTTCTCGTATCTTGTTTTTTTTTTTTTATCTCACAGCAGTTTCCTCTTCTGCAGGCAAAGCTGGAGGCACTTGTCATACGCAACTTGGGTCGATATCTTTGCTATGTGGTGCTTCCCCCAGGCAATTCATTCTTGGCTTTGGATACTTTGTCATTTTGTGTATTTTAGTAGGTGAGGGAGGAAGAAATGGTCAACGCGGTCTTCATGCTGTCTTCATTCTTAGACAAGTTCCATTTCACTTCCTGTTCACGTCTTCTGTAAAAATAGCGAAAACTTGTGTATCTATGCATTAGGAAAAGTTGGGAATTTAGACTGTTAGTTTTACTTTTGAATTTTATGAGTGTGAAGAAGGCTTATTATTAGTTTGTGACAGAAAGGGTTACCTGCTGTTGTACCCTAACATCTCAACAATGTTACACAAGAGTTGGTGGTGGTTTTTCTTCTTTTTGTCATTTTCCTTCAAATAATGTTTAAAAATTGGTTTCAACTCCATTTTAATTGTTATTTGGTAGCTTTTTTCCATCATGGAAGGCTAACGCCTACTGTTATTAGGCAGCAACGTGGCCAATGTTTGATCTTTTTGTTTAAATACCTTGGCAACTGTGGCTTATTAGTTTTCTGTCATAATAATGTTAGAATTTTGTTAGATGCCGGATTTTTTTCATTTTTTTTGTTAGGTATAATATAATTGGTCAAAATATTAAGGTACGTTTCATAAATAAATTGTAATACGATGTAATATAGTATAATTAAAGTATTATATTAAAAATATATTTAGCGTTTTTAAACAATTGATTAAACGCATATTAGGAGCTTAATTTGAGACTAACTTAGAATTAAATATATTTAATTATATTATACTATAGGTTTATATGTTCAAATGGTCTTCAAAGGGCTTACTAAAGGTAGCTTAAGGGTTCAACTTGGGATTCACTTGGGATAAATTTAGAGTAAGTTAATTTGAGAAATGGATTTATTTTTTATTTTATTAATTATGATTTAAATTTTGATGAGTTAAATTATAAAAATATAGTTTTTTTTTTTTTCACTTGTGAAACTTTTTAATAATTAAAATGGTTTGCTTTTAACTGACGCAGAAATTAGAATAGTAAGTGGATTTACAATATGATAAAATATTAATGATTTAAATTTATTTTTACATTTTTTGAAATAAAAAAATTTGCCAAATGGTTTATAGGATATGCAAAAAGTTAAAAACAAAATCAAAAACTGATCCTGATTGAATCAAAGCGGCGCCGTTTTGCTCTAGACTCTAAAAAAACTCACACTACTTATGATCTCTTTTTCCTCCTAACAAAACCCGCCGAGGGGTTCCTTGAGGTCCATCTCTCCTCTTCTTCTCTCTCTCTCTCCCTCTCTCTCTCTCTTTTTTTAAATTGAATATTAATATTGATATCCCGGTGACGAGAAATTTAGTAATCTGAAATGTACATGAAATAAATTTCATAAATTTTTTGAAAAATGGAAGCTCCCTTTCTACAGATATGCAGAGAGGTTGAGGAACCATTTCAGGGTTTCATGTACCAGGTCGAATTTGGGCGAAATGCCGAGGGATGTCTTCTTAGCAAAAAGGGGCAATCTTTTTCTCTTTTTAATTTTTTTTTTTTTGGCTAAGTGTTGTGTATTTAGGCAAGTTGTTCTAGCAATAATTTTCTGTTTTATTTTTTCAATTAAATCATTATCTTGAATTAATTTTTTATACCAAGGTACTTTTTGGGTTTTTTTTTCAAGTTTTATTAAAGCTTTGATTTTGAATTTAGGAAGCTAGCAGTTTGCTTTGATTTAGAGATGTAATGAAATGTTTAGAAATAACTAATGAGTTTTTTCTTTTTAACCCTTTTCCACAACTTGCATATTCTTGTTCTTTATATAATGTTTAGCATGTCATAATGAAATAGAATATACCGTAATCAAATGTATGTATTTTTAGTATAATAGTTATATTTGTTCACGTTAGAAATGTATTTGATTGCAGTGCCTTAATATAATTTATCAAAGGGAGTCTTAGTGTGTGTGAGCTAATCACAATCATCTTAATGTTTTTAGATTATCCAATTGTTGGAAGTTTTTTATTAGCTAATCACAATTAATCAGGCTTATACTATTGTATACTAGGAGTTATTTGGCATTAACGTTGAAATTACTTTTCCAAAAGAGTGTTGAGTTTTAAATGATTTTAGAAAAAGAAAAAACAGCTTAGGAAATCTGTTTTAAAATTTTTATGAGTAGAACATTTCAATTTTCATATTAGAAATGAATTTTAATGATCTCTGTTCATTAATTTCAAAGCAAGTTCTGTATCCTTCTAGCTCACTTGGAATGTGAAACTATATGTAAATTATAGGCATTTTTCACTTTGTAGTATAGTTGCAAGAAAGATTTGATTTCTATGTATATCAGGAAAACATGGCAACCTGAGAAAATGATTCAAGCGTGCAACTCCAATTAATTTGTCCTGGAAGTCTTCGCTAGGCTTGCGATGAAATGTGAAGAACCTCTAGCAGATTGAAGCATTGGCTAGCAATTTTTATATAACAGAAGTAGACCAAGTGGTGCAGATCTTTTGATTTGATTACGTGCTTTCTGCTGATGTATCAGTTTTGATTTATAAACCACAGAAACAATGTATCAATCAGTTAATTGTTCTTCTTTGGCAAAAAAAAAAATAAATCAATTAATTGTTCTTGTATATGATCAGATCTAGCATTACTTTTTTGCATTTATTCTTCTGTTGCGAGTTTTCATTGCAAAATTGCCTTTGATGTGTCTTAATATACCCTTAGGTCTCTGTTATTTTAAAATTAATACTTTTAATCCTTGTGCTTCCATCACTATAATCAAGAATTTTCAAACAATAAGGATCAAAAGTGTCTATAAAGGCAAATTTCAGGAATTATTCTGTAGCTAACCCTTTTTCATCATTATGCTAAGCTAGGGGAATTTAATACTGATTTGAATACAGAAGTTGCATTATTGACATAGAAATTACACCAAGTTTTTTATTTATCCGGAAATTGTGTATACAAGTACAAATATTAGTGTACAAATCTCACTAAGCCTCCTGTTAGGCATGAATCTAGCTATTTTTGATACCTTAATGATGAAATGTTCTCTGCTTTGAACAAATTACAATGTTGCCTGTTCTTGAAGTTGTTCCTGCTCGATATTCAAAAAAATTTTGGTTAAACAAGCAGTATAATAATGATTTTTGGAAAACAAAGAGTAGATAGAATAATTGATAATTGCAGGGGAAACCGACTTTCAAGGACAAAACATAAAATAGAGAAGAAAAGCAGAAAACACAGAAACAGGTAACAGTTATGGTGGTTCCATGACAGAATAGTTGGTTAATCTTGCTCTACTCACAATTCTTTTTGAATTCCTGCTCTCTGTCTCACTAACATGTTTTTGGCCAGAACGACAATTCAAAAAGAAAGAAATTCAAGTAATTAAAAAGAATTAGATCTAGAACTAAGCGAAGTTCGACTCACCTCTGTCACAAAGAAGGCATGGAACCCATATGGAACCCTATGAGGTAATTCAACAACCGCCACAGGATCAGATGACATTGTTTTTGCATCAATTACATTCACTGATGATTTTCTGCATATTAGAAATAAAAGGTTAATTTCAGAGTGTATCCCTCTTGACAACTTGATAGATGAAGACTAGAAACAAGTCTACAAACCACTTTATCCTCCTATCCATCCTAAGGGGGTAACAGTTGAAAAAAAAAAAAAAAGTAGATGTAGAATAAAAGCCTGGCGCTTAATCAGTATATATATAAATCAAGTTCGGGAATAATTAACTCACTTGTATGAATCCTAGGGTAGAAAAACGTTGATGAAAAGAAATTGTAGATTAATAATTCTGCACAATCACAGATGGTAGCAAGAAAGAAAAAAAAAAAAAAAAAAAAAAGATTACCCAGTGTTTTCATCATGCACAAAGAATATCAAGTAGCCATCATCTTCCTCAGAACTGGTGCCAGGCTCACGGGGAACAAATATAGCCTCTGAACCAAATCTACCAGGTCCCAGATCAAAGATGCCTTTAACATTTCCACCGACTTCAAGCTTTTTTTTCTCCAGCTGGGGTTCAGCATGTAGATCAAATTTGATTATCCCAGTGACCTTGGCAATGCTATCCAAAATTGTTCCATAAACATATCTTTGCTTCCTGAATTCAGAGAAGATAAACCAGTAAATAAAAATGCTAAGAAAAAAAAATAAACAATTTAATTAATGCCACAAACGAAAGAAGAAATAAAATGAACTCAAATTAAGAACATCATTGCCATTTCAGATTGAATTATCTTCTTCAAAAAAACATGATCTATCTATTCCTAGTGTAGATTAATACCTCCCAGTGTAGCTCTCATTCACCCTAGGAAAATCAACAGAAGATGCTGACAGTTTCTTTTGTGAAGCCACTCCAGTTTTCATGTTGAATCTCATCTCGTAGCTGCTTAGAATAACAACAATCAGAAACAGCTATAAAAAAGTTGTCATAAAAATTCATGGGAGAGCCATAATCATCTTACAGCTCATTTCCAAAATTCTCAAGTTTTTCTTTGACATTCCCGCTGACCATGTCTAAATCTGGTGGATTTTTTAGGCGGCAAGTGATCAAAACAACTTCATCCTCCTCCTCCCAAGCATTGGCTAGTAAGAAGTTGGTAAAAGAGTCAGAATTGACACATCTTGATTGGCTTAGTCATAAGGCAACATCAGTCATCATACATTTGACTTTCCATAATGAAATAACAATGAAAGCAAAAGCAAGTTCCAGTTGACAATGGATTATGTACACGCTACAAGAAATGTCAATTTTGTGAATTTTGAACAGCTTGAAAGACAAGCCAGCACACTCTTTACCCAACAGAACTATCAGACTACAAAATATGATTGCCACTACGAATAATTTTCTAGAATTATGATGAATCCTAACAGAGAAAAGCCTAATTACAATCTTTAGTAATTTATTTACATTACATACTAATATTGTGTATACTGTTGTTATGGAACAGTCATATGGCCAGATACAAAAGCCTTCTAAAGCCACACCTTGGGAAAGAACATTTCCATAAATACAAGGGTTGAATGAGTCATCGAGACTCGAGCTGATTGCTAAAAATAGATTTGACAAGATATTCTGAGTGAATATAATGATGAGGCTTGCTGTGAGCTGTTAACATGTAGCAGCAAACATAAATTTCTGGCCAATGCCAAAAACCAGGATTGAGAATAAAATATTTTACATGCTGACTAGGTATGCTCATATCAATTAAAAATAGAATGACGTTGGCATTTAAATGGACATGGGAAAACCAAGTGGCCTCACCATTGTGGAATATGAAGCAATTTGGAAGCTCAAACCATCTTATTAGGCCATCATCCTTTGCATACCGTGGAAGGACACCAAAACGAGCTTTTTTTGTAGCATCAAATGTGAATATCAGCTTCTTTTCTTTCACCATTTCCTGGAAAGTGTGAAAACATTAAGGTGAGGTAAACAATTTCCACCTTGGAGCTAAATCATCAAAATTTTCCAGAAGAATTCATTCGTTATTTGAAGCTCACTTCTTACCCTATGGACTGATTTACATTATATAAGGCTCTATTTGTTGTCAAGAAAGTTTTGAAAGAAAACAATTACAGGGGAAAATGAATGAAAGGGGAATAAACTAATTTTCATGCAAATGCATGGTGTAGGAGCAGCATTGTGGCAAACAACCAAATTGTCTTACTCTACCTTTGCATTGAAAATGTCAATCAGATTTAAGGGAATTGGATCTAGTGGCGGATCAGTTCTTTTCATGACAAACAGATCAACAGAAAGTGAAAGGAAATAATTTATAACCCTTTTCCTTTTAACCATATGGAGCTTGATTGAATAAAATCATTTGCCTATTGTAATTAAATAGTTACTTATCACCATGGATTTACATTACATGGACACAATTGAATTATCTTCTTAGTGAATTCTGTACCATATCCAGAAACTGCAAGAACTCAAGAACCATACCTTTGGCCTGAAGTACAAAGGAAGATCCATAAAAATGGCATAATTCTCAGTAATTGCAAAGTCGTGCATCATGATGGGTTCTGATATGGTTATTGGTACTGGATCATGCATGATACCCTCCTTTGAAATAACTCTGTAAGTGATGTATGGGGGTTCATGTGCATAACCAAATGTAAACATCTCTCCTGCATCAAAGGAATTACTATATTAGATGGTTTTATTTTATAAAGCTAGTTGACTAAGTTTCTTTCATAAGGGTGGATATTACCAGTGAATGGATCGACTTTGGGATGAGCAGTGAAGGAATGTCTAAGTCTCTTGTCATAATCCAACAAGCCAAGAGTTTGTAGATCTCCATCTTCCATAACTTTAACTACATCTGTAGGATGTAATTGGAATAATTTTTATTTGCTGTCAAATAAAGCAAGAAGCACCAAATAATCCGGTTCCCAAAGAAACCCTCTGATTTTTGTTGAAAGTGAAAACATAGAGAGAAGCTAAGCTTACAGGGTTTGTCTGCCTCTGAAAGTGCTAAGAGCTTTCCATGGTGGTAAATGAGAGCTGTATTAGCTGGAAGAGGGTTACAGACAATTAGATTCCTATGATATCATTAGTTTTTTGAGAATGCTCAATTATATCATTAGCACCTAAGACAGATGCATAGGTGGAATCTCGAATTCAAATTATTTATATTAAAAAATGCAAAATGTTCCCCAGGTTTCAAGAAATTTCTAAGGGAACTTTCTCTAAATTGAAGGAAAAGCTAGATAATACTTCTGTCTCTTGAACATTTTCTTTGTAAAAGGGTACAGAAATAGAGAACAAATATTAAGTTCAACTGCTTTTGAGGTCCATACCTACACCAAATGCAGTCATCTTAGATACATAAAGAGTGAATGCAAAAAGGAAATTCTTTACATTGCCTGTAAAATAATGTGCTTGGATCTAGAATGGAAAGAAGGTAGCAAATGTGCATAATTTTACGTGGGATTCTCAAATTAAAGCAGTTGCATACTCAATAACTTACCTGTTCCATGTCCAAACGACATGTCCAATACTTTCAATTTTGCTCTCAGAATTTGCATGTTAACCATGAGTAACCCAAAGAGCCCCTTGAGATCTCCTATCTGCAATTGAACATCAAAGAATGGAAAGAAGTTCTCTCAAAATACATCTGCAGCATGAGGTTTATCTACTCTTTGATTGGTGAGTGAAAAACCAAGACTTTTGAAATTTGAAACTGCCAACAATGCTATACAAAAGTAAAACTCCTAAAATTGCAGTGAGCTAAGGATATACACTATACCACATTATATCGACCTGTCTGAGCCGTGATATATAATTTACTGTTGTCATATTAAGTACAAGCACAAGCCTTACAAAAGAAAAATATTTATATAATCCCATGTAAGAGTCAGTCTAAAGTAATTATTCCAACAGAACAATGCAGATTTTTATGGAGTATAAGATGTCAAATGAAATTATCAGTCCCTTAAAGCAGTAGAACTCCAAATTCAGGTACTTAATAACTGACATGAGAATTTTATAAAAAGGAAATGACATTAGGGATCAAACACTGAAGTATATATCAAGAAAAGACTTACTCCCCCAACCCTGTCTCCGCATCCAAAAAAAAAAAACACTTAATTGACTACTTACATTTGAGGAATAAAGCAATAATATAAAAAGAAACGATAAAAGCCTACAAAATGGTTATTCTATAAGTTCAGAAAATTATCCTGTGCTTTCTCACTTCAGCAAACTAATAAAGGGATGTAGAACTTTTCGCATCTACCATGAGGTTTAATTCAATAACATTTGGCATATTTTAGAAAATGATTAAAACTAAAGTCATACCTATATGGTACCATGTTTTAGAAAATGATTTTTCTTTTGTTTTTTAAGGAATTCACAAAATGATAACCAGATTATATGTTGGGGTAAAATGAATTCCTTTTGGTAGTTCAGTATTATACCTTCATAAATTTGGAGCCTCCAAAAAACTCTTCTTGTTTAAAACGTGATGTCTTCACATAGCGACGTACATACGTTGCCTTTCCATCTTTGATGCGCATACCATGAATCATGCTGCAAATTATTTGATACATAAGTTAAAAAAAAAAAAAAATTATATAAAAGCAACCATCCAACTTTCAAAATCCTAAAACAATTATGAAGGCAGCAAAAAAGCAAGTAATAGACTTACATTACAACAAAAAACAGAGATTTATGAACAGTCAAGCATCAAGAATTCAATAATCAGCTAAACAATTTATTATAGTTTATAGCAATGGTATATGAAATGTTAATTCCTCAAAGGTTAGTATATAATAAAAATTGGGACAAATATTCCAGGAGAATAAATGGAAAAGTAAAGTAGGATAATCATATTCTATTTCCTAAAATTTAGCAATAAATCAGAGCAGCATATTCTGATAAAAGTAGCAGA
Source organism: Reutealis trisperma (assembly GCA_947687605.1). NCBI lineage: Eukaryota > Viridiplantae > Streptophyta > Magnoliopsida > Malpighiales > Euphorbiaceae > Reutealis > Reutealis trisperma. The sequence continues at coordinate 1,656,502 of CANTUT010000085.1, forward strand.
ATTTCACATACCCATCTCCATCAAACCTGAAAAAACAGCAATAAGAGAAAGGAATTAGCCACAAATTTCACCTGGCCAAAGTTTCATTCTTTACGAATCATTTCCAATAACAAAAGAAACCCAACCATTCAAAAAGACTTACCAATGATATCCAGCAACAGGAGCAAACCTCGGATTAGGACCTACTCTCACAAACTCCCCATTCAAACAATCCTTAACAAATTCAACACCAAAAATTGAAAAAAAAAAAAAAGCTCAAGCTACTTCACTGCATTTAATTACAAGTTCCAGTATTTAAAAAGAATTTGATACACTCACAGGCAGGTGACCTTTAACAGGAAGGTCTTTAACCGGAGGAGCTTCATCAGGAACCGGAGCAAAATTACCGGAAAGATAATGGAGAGGTTTAGAAGTATCATACATTAATTTCACGATAAACTTTTCTAAGTAATCAACAAGCTTTGAAGTAAGTCCTTTGCTAGGCTTCGGATTCACCTCCACTATCGGGTCCGCCACAGCTCCGCTGTACTCCGATTTCTCCTCCGCCATTTCTTGTTTGTTTTGTCTTTATCTGTTCTCTCACTCTGCTCGATATTAGTGAAGTTTGTAGGAATTGGTTATTCGAAATATATATGTTGTTTCTGTTTGTGATTGGTTAGTATATGTTAATGGAACTACCACGTGGCTTCTGTTTGTAGTTTGAGGTTGCAAAAATTTGTTGGGAAAAATATTAATATAATACTATAAATAAATAAAATAGAAAATAAGAAAAAAATTAATAAATATTTTTTATTTGGAATTTTGAAAGATGAGAAATAATATTTAGTTATTAAGAGAAAAATAATTTTTTTAAAGAAAGGTAAAATAATATTATTAAAATAGTTATTTTTACTAATAAGTAAGAAAAGAAATGCAAATATTATTAAAAAGTTATTTTTACTAATAAGTAAAATAATAAACATTGGGTTAATTGGTCTTTCTATCTCTTTTAAAATTATAATAAGTAAAAATTCTTATATTCAAATCTCTTAAAATATAAAAAATACACTTAAACCTAATACTCTTATTTAAATTATTATATTGTACTTTTTCTGATTTAAAATATTTGCCGCTTTAGAGAAATTTATTTTATTTTAATTTATTTGTCATTTTTAGATTTTAAGAATATATTTTTTTTTAATTTTTTCCTTTATTTATTATTCCATTATATATTTATATTAATTATTTTTCTTTTTATATATCAAAATTAATAAAAAATATTTTAATTTTTTAACATTAAAATTATAATTTTTTAATTAACACATTGAAATTTTAAATGAAAATATTTTAAAATTGATAAAGTATTTTTATTTAAAAAACGTAGTAATTAAGGAATTAGTTAAGTAATTAAATACGGACGACAAAGATTATGTACAAAATTAATGGATGTTGTATTTAGTATGGTTGGTGAATGTTGATTAGATAGATGATGTAGTCAATCACCTATAATTATAATATGATAATATACATAAATTCATTGTCAGAAATGGTAGGCCCACATATATTTTTCTGTGGTCAATTTAAAGACATTTGGGACATACTCCCTCCATTTAACAAAAAAAAAAAAGGCTATTAAAAAAAAATACTATTTTTAAGATAAAAATAATTTTATTAAAAGTAGTGAAGAAAACTCTTATTAATTACAGTATAAATTAAAAAAATATTTTTCATAATTAAAAAATAGAATGATAAATTAGCCATTTTATTATTTTTTTTATTGGGTTGCTAATTGGCCACTTATTTATAAACAAAATTAACTTTTTTAATAACCATTTTTTTCAAAATTGAGGGAGTATATTATTATTATTATTATTATTATTATTATATTGGATATCACTTTATTTTCTTTTTTTAATTTGAGTATAAGTATAGAATCAAATCTTACTTAAAGTGGATATATAAACTAATATAATGAAATAATAATGTATGAAATAAAAAAATTATAGATTTCTTCTTATTAAATAAAAATAAATAAAAAAATATCGACATTTTATCACACATTAATTTAGTGTATGAAATAATTTTAATATACTAAATAAGAATTTTTCTACAAGTATAAGACATAGGAAACTTAAATTATTTTACTTCATCTATTAGCAACTTATAATTTTACTCCATTCGTTTCAAAATATATATTCTTTGTCGTTTTAGAGTTTTCAAAATATATTTATTATTGTTTTCAACTTTATCCTTTATTTATTCATTCACTAACTATTTGTATTAATTACTTTTATTTCTCTACTCAAAATTAATATAAGAATATTTTAGCCTTTTTTTATCTTAAAGTTATGATAATTTAATAATTTTTTTAATTTATGTGTCAAAATTTTAAATGACATATATTTTGGAATAGGGAAAGAGTTGTATTTATATTAAACTCTTAAATCTTTTTTTATATTAAAAATGACTTTTTCTGTAAAAAATTAAATTATGAAAATTTTGTAGAAAATAATAACAAATTACTAAAAAATTAAATTATTTAATAAATAAAAATTTAAAAACACATCAAATTTTTTTGTTATTTTGGTAATTTTTTATAATGATTATTTTTTTAATATTTTTATACTGCTATTGTCATGCCCCGAATCCGAGGGCACGTGACCGGCACTAGGACACGGGAAATGCACGTGGCTACCAGTGCCCGTAGTAAGCCTAACCCAAAACACACAACTGAAAAACCAAAACTGAAAAGGGCTATGGGCCCAAATAAGTTAAGCAGATCCAAATAAAACACAATATAAATTAAAATCTTATTGGGTCAACAACTTATTTATTCCATATATTCCAGAAAGTAGTAAATTACAAAAAGTTCTACTTGACAACAGATTACAGCTCTTTAAAATACATAACTGAAATAATACAGAAAACACAAATACAAAGTGTAACATTGCGGAGTTATAGAGTCATAATCACAAATGTACATTTATTACATGTATTCTTAATATCCCATTAATACAAATTACTGCCGAAGGAAAATTGACAGTCTACTCAATTACAATTCCTTCATCGGCTCATTCCCCGACCTGAAAGCAACAAGATGAACAGGAATGAGCGTCCGACTTAGTGAATGATACTAGCTAATATATTAAACTGGTATCCTACAGATAGATTTCTAATGCACATACTATGCACTATGCCACAGAAACAGACAAATTATCTAATTAAGCAACGATAGGGTATGGTCCACAGTACCACACTGATACTCAATATTCAATATGGGAACCGATCCCCCTACTCTGGCTCTCTAAGTCCAATAATCTGTCTCTTATATCCAAGGGGCCCGGCCATCACTGGTCTGTACCGCGCAGCCCTAACCCGACTGACAGTAGCCCTGGCGATGAACAGGCCCGGCCGATATCCATCAGTTATAGCTCATCTTCTGAATCTCATCATAATCCAAATCATAACCATAATCAATTCATAATCCTAGGTGGTACTGTATCTTCTCGACTTCCATCCATCAATCACAACCATAGTAAGGCACAGAATACAGAATATCACTGACATACACTGACACCTCGCAACAGCGGATATCAAGAATAAGAATCACACTTAACTAGACAAAATCTACAGATTTCTGTACTCAACAACCTAACAAATACTCTAAGAACTACTAAACATAAAATAACTTATATAACGACTGAAATACAAGGGTTTTGGGTTAACCTTCACAAATTCTGAACATACGGACATTGAGGATCGTGCTAGAACGTCGAAACAGAACCACTGAACCTCCCCATGCGCCTCGGCCACGCGCCACCGCCGGCCGGCCACGCGCCGCAGCTGCTGGTGGCGGATCTGGGGAAACTCCACACCAGTAGGTTCACCTCGACTCCAGGAGCACAAAAACGGTCACCACTCGCCCTCCAGTCACCGAAAAATGCCTCCAAAGTTACAGTTTTGTATTTTTCGATCTCCTCCTCCGGTGGTCCTAAGGGGGTAAGGTAGGTACTAAAATGAAGCTCTCATTCTCAGGAGTAGAACGGCACCAAGATCGTTGGATTCCGCTGCCGGAATCGGCTGAAAAATCGAGTTGAAGTTACGGCACCGGCGGTCCTTCTCTCCTCGCGTACGCCGCCGTGCCGCCTCCGATTGTCGTGCTGCCACCTCCCTCGAGGTTGCTGAACCTTCCTCTACCCAGCGGTGGTGGCGGTGCTCGCCACTGCCCACCGGAACGCCCCCAAACTCCTCTCTCTCTCTCTCTCGGCCTCTCCCTTTCTCTCTCCTCCTTCTTCTCTGCTGTCCCGTTCTGTTATTCCCCAAAACTCCCCGTTTTGCTCCCTAACAGACCAATCACAAGCTTCCTTTCTTCTTTTTTTAATTTACTTAAAACACCGTTATGCTATATATATATATACCAAACCTTATAATATAAATATACTATATACATATATTTATATAAACATAATACTACACATATTTATATATACAAAATAATAATAATAATAATAATAATAATAATAATAATAATAATAATAATAATAACAACAATATTAACTCATAATAATAATAATAATAATAATAATAATAATAATAATATTATTATTATTATTATTATTATTATCACTAATAACACAATAATAATAATAATAATAATAATAACAATAATAATAATAATAATAACAATAATTAACAATAATTCATAATTTACATATTAATAATAATTTACAACATATACTCATGAATATATATATCAATAATATTATTAATGATAATTATAGTAATTGTAACGGAAATCCAAACTTTCGATAAAAATACTATAATCGAACTTATAGTATTAATTAATACCTTTATTAATATTCCAGTGTCAAAATACGATCCAAAATACAATTCTCCAAAAATTTTCATTAACATTGTCATAATAATATGTATATATAATATTGTAATAAAATTACCATTAATAATACATATTCAGATAGTATGAATATTTATAATTTAATTAAATATAATTTCAATTCTTACTTTAATAAGAAAAATAATAAAATAATACGTTTCCATACGAAAATAGAATTTTATAAAATAAATAGAAATTCAGGTGTTTCAGCTATATATGAAATTTTTTATTAAATTTATTTATACTATGAGTAACGAAATTCTTAATATGAAAAAAAATAATAAACATCTTAAGAAATTAATGTAAAATAGTAAAAATATAAGAATTTAATCGATAAAATATTATACTAAGTTAAGGGATTATATGATGGCTTTTCAGAAAAATGTATAAAGAAAGTGAAGGGATAGTTTGGTAAATACAAGAATTAGAAATCTGAAAATGTTATTATATTCTTATTTATTTACTTTCTCTTATTATTCCCTCCATTTTAAAATAATTATTTCTTTAGAAATTTTATTTTGTTTGAAAATATTTATCATTTTAAAATTTTAAGAAAGTATTTATTATTTTTTTTAAGTTTATCTTTTCTTTATCTCTCTATTAAATATTCACATTAATTACTTTTATTTCTTTGTATCAAAATTAAAAAGAGATACTTTAGTCTTTTTAACTTGTAATTATGACAATTAAATGATTTTCTTAATATATGTGCACTCTCCTAAAATGACTATTAATTTGAAACGGAGGGATTAGTAATCAACAAGATAGATCAAACTTCAAAATAAAATAAAATAACCCAAAAATTAATGAGAATAAAATTTAAGATTTCTTGATGGTCACGATTTTCTTTTTTTACAAAATTAATTTTTATTTAAACTTTTATAATCTCAATGTATTGCAAGATTGGTATCTCCCCTGGTAATAATTTTTAATAATTTTTTTATATTTTGTAGAAAGTAAACATAATAATTTATGATTTTTTTTTACAATTTATGATAATTGTTTAAAAACAAAAAGATGCTGGACTTTTTTTTTTTTTTTAAAATACCAAAAGATGCTAGACTTTCTTCACCAAAGATTCATTCTGCTACAATACAATAAGCATAAGTATCAAATTTAACCGATAAAATATATTTTGGCAGCTTGTATTAATAAACAAAGAGCAAATTCCCTAGAAAATTCAGAAATAAAATTTCATAATATTACTAGTTGATCCAAAGCATCATTCTGCCAAATTGAGTCTAAGATATGCTACTAATAATTTTTTTTTTTTTTGCCTAGCTACGTATTTAACAGGAGATTAATCTTACTCGAGTCGGGTAAAATTATAAATGTGGCAAATCTCTCTCTACCGAGTATTTAACGCAGCTACATGCTTAATGTTCAAATTCAAACCTCGATTAAACTAGAACAACTCGTTTATCAGCAAATCTACATGCTCGGCTATAATATGAATTAACACATTAGCTATAGACTCGCACTTTAATTATATATTTTTATTAAATTTAAATTTAGTTTTTGATAATTTTAAATAATAATGTAAAAATATTTTCTAAATAATTTTTGAATTCAATTTTTATTATAAATCTAAAACAAGAAAAACAATAAAAGAAAAAACTAAAATATCACCTTGATATTAACCATAAATTAAGTTGTTTTGACATTTCTATTTATGAAAACAATTGTCATATAAAATTATATATATAAATATACACGGATTACTCCACAAAAAATTTTCTCTAAAAATATCAATTTCGATGTTAATTATGCAACTGAACTACCTACTATTCATACAAATGTGAAAGGGCTATGAAATTTGTCTAGAAAATGATAAGATGATCTTATCTTAATGATCATCTTCTCTTTGTCTAAAGCCTAATTTTCAATGCAATTGCCAGCAAAGTGAACCATGAGTTTGGTTAACAAGGTGGGAGAGGGCACGTGTATTAGACTTTCAAAGGTTTTGTATAATTATGTCTAGACAAATTTCTCGAAGAAGACTTATTGTTTGTATAATTTTAGTAGTATAGATGGAGTTAGTCCTGTCATCCGAGCTGTGGTGACTAGATATCCCAATATGAGATGAGATTTAGACTTGACAAATATGAGATCAGTAAAAAAATTATAATATAAGAAAAAAATTGAACTAAAATAAGACTTGAAAAGTATTAATTAAAATTTAGTATTTTAATTAATTAGTATTAGAAGAAAATAAAAATAACAATCTAGTTATAAAAATAATTGAATAGAAGGTTACAAGATAGTGAAAATGAAAGATGTGAGTTATAAAGTGAAAATCGATTATATAATTATAAATGGGTTGCAAAAATTTTTTTAATTAGGAAAAAGAGGTTGTAAAAATTAAAAGGATGAAAAAGGAAAGAGGGAATTGTGTAAAGAAAATTTTAAATAAAAAAAATTATAAAAATAAAAGGAATATAAAGAGAAAATGAGAGGTTAGAAATAAAATTTTCTTCGCCATATCCGCTCATTTCTTTTAAATGGGCTAGGTTCGTAGAACTCTACTAAAATAAATAATTTTGATTGATTAGCCCGATAGAAAATGTTTTCCTCAAGCCTTATATATTGACAAAATATCAAGAACAAACTTGGAAGAAGTATATGTATAATATAGATATTAACAAAGAAAATATATTTATTTTATTTAGTTTTCGATTGCAAAATACACAAATTGTTCCTAAGGATAAATCTAGAAGAATTTTATTTAGTTTCAATAACTTCTATATTCTAAAGGACTGATTCATGAAAATTTTCACTTAATTTAGGGGTAGTTTAGATGCTAGCTATTTGAATTCTGGGTTTCGTGATTTTTTTTGATAAAATAAAATGTGGTTTATACCATTAGTAATTTAAGATTTAAAATGCTAGGAAAATTAGAATCTATTGATGTGGCATTTATATAGTAATAGTGGCATTTATTTCACGTAAGCTCCGCATCGTAACTGGTAGACAATGTTAGTGTTTTGGGTTCCAAATTACTAATAGTGCAAACTACATACTCTAATTTATCAAAAAAATTCATAAATCTCAAAATGTAAAAGTATTAAATCACGTAGTACTTTTTTATATTCTTCTCTTAAATTTTTCTGTTTTCAAAAATAACTTTAGAGTATGAAATTTTTTAAAATTAATTTTAGATGCACAAGAGTCAAATTACAAATTTATTGTTCACGATATAAAAAAAATTCTTTTTAATTTTTGGTACATATTATATTAAGTTTGCTTCCTTAATCCAATAAAATTAGTGAAATTCTGTTATATATCACAACTCAATTGACAAAACTAATCTAGCTTACTATTAGGGGTGTGCAAAAATTGAATTGAACCAAATTGAAATTATATATTTAATTCGATTATTAAGTAATTGATTAGCGATTTGGTTTGAAATTTTAAAGAATTTTGGTTTTTGATTTTCAGTTCAGTTTTCAAACCTTGAAAATCGAATCGACCGAAAAAATCAAAATTATATATTTAATATATTTTTAATGCTTTTAATATTATTTTTATCTTATATATTTACATATTATATATTATTTTATAGATAATAATTTTACATATTTTTATATTATTTTATGAATGATTATTTTATATTTTATATATTTTATACATTATTTATATATTTATATATTATTTTATATATAAAAAATAAAAACAGAATTTACAACCGATTTTCAACCAAACCGAACCAAATTAAAATTTAAAATTTGGATTATGAGACTTATTTTGGTCGATTTAATTTAAAACTTTTAGAAAATTGAACAATTCAATTTTTTAGTTTTTCAAACCGAACCGACCGACGCACAGAGCTATTTACCATTGCCACATTAAACCAAAGTCAAACATTTCTAGCTTGGTGGGAATTTAGGAAGCTACATAAAAATTTATAGTTTTTGGGGTGTTGGACTTGGTTTCAAATTCTTGATTGTTCTTGTAGATTATACACATATAATGGTTGGTCTTATAGCATATTAAGCTTATATATTGGACTAATAAGGTTTTTAGAGTTCAAAGTCATATTCAACAAGTATAATTGCTTGTAACGCTAATTTACAAATGAAAAAGATAGGCTGCCTAGTCAAAATTGGGTTTTTCTTTTGGTACATTGGAGAATTATGGGTTGACCTTAATTAAAATTCAAAGTCATATTTAACTAACATAACTGCCACTTTTTAAACATTAATTAAAATTTCCAAATCAAATAATAAACCCTAAACCCTAATCTTTTTTAATTATTTTCTCTAAACTTTTTCTTTTTCTATATTGAATTTCTTGTTAAATCAATAATAATATTAATACCATGGGCTTACGGACTCTAGTCTATGGACCTTAAATTAATTAGTCTATTATTTAGTTTCTTCCCCACTAACTATAGAGTCGTCATCATTTGAAGAAAGAGCTACAAGTCTATCATTTTTCAAGTAATTTCCCTAAGTGATTATCTATTTATAATTATTTTTCCTTCTTCATTATTAATTCCACCGTAAGAAAATTTTCTTTCTCCCTTTGTTATTATAATTATTACTATTAATATAATACTATATGCATTGTGTGTAATTTATTTATTGAAAAAAAAAGTAGTAATTGGCGCCTTAACATAGTGGTTTATTGATTCATTATGAATTATAAAACAAAAGAGTAAGATTAGCAATTAATTTTTAGTTAAGCGACACAAAATTATCTTTAAAATTACGAGATTTTAAATTTGAAATCTAAATTAAAACTAAATTTTAGGTTAAGGTAGATTTTATAATTAGTTTTTTGTATTCTTTGATTTATTGGTTTGGTAAGCTGGATTTAATTCTTTTATTTTTTCAATAAATTAGTTAAGGCTAGAGTGTATTGTAAACGTAATGAAAATGTCAATCTAACTGAAATATTCTGATGTGTCTCTGATATTTTTCTTATCACTTTCATTTAAAATTTTTTTAGGTTAGGGCATAAGTTGATAATTGTTATAATGCAATCATATGAAGAATATGTGGTGTGCATTATTACAAAAGAAATCATTTACAAATTCATAACTTATTAATGAAACAAATATAGGATATAGTACAAGTCTTATATTTTGGTTATGTCATAAAGTCACAAGAGATATGATCAAAAGCTTCCTTAGAGTGGCAACAAATTAAGCAAAATCACACGATGAGCCCATCCCTCTTCTTAATTTGTTTCTCAAACACACCACGGCAACTCTAGTCTATAGCCTATTTATTACTTCTTGTTATTTCACCCACGCAAATTCCATTCTCTTACCTTACCGCAATCTTAACTTCTCTTTCTTTACCTTGTACCAATGCTCAATTCGACCTAAAATAGTGCTAACTTCCCTAACTTACTCTACCACAACATAGTCAGTTCTTCATTTTGACATCATGAATTCGGCCTTATAGTTATAGGTACGGTCCAATTAGGCTTATCTGTTTGGATAAGCAGTTGGAACCAATCATCAATATATAAATTTCAGATAATATTAAGGTTGCTTTTTACAGTGTCTACATATACATTTTTTACCATTATTTTACAGTGTCTATATACTTAGATTACATTTAGCAGGCCGTAATATAAGATAATATAATCAAATATATTTATCTACATTTATTTTGTTGATAGAACTGAGTAAGACTAGACAAATTTAACTTATCTAATATTTGGCTTATTTTTATATATGAACAAGACTAGACAAAAATCACATTTTATCCTATCCTATTCCATTTTTCAGTTCTTTCATTTTATGGATGACTCACTTATGTAGTTTTTAGAACTTAATTAATAAAAAATTTATTCATGAATTATCCTTAATAAACATAAAATATAAATTGCAATAAATTTATTCTTAAATTACCTCTTTGTTTAGTCCTTAGGACTCATTTATCTCCATTGTAATAAATATAAGACATGCCAAATAATTATTTAGTCATATTTCATTTTATCTTATATTGACATGTCCTTTATTGTCCTGTCTATGCAATCAAATGTAGTATTTTAATATAATATTTACTTTAAAAATACATTTAATTATATTAAATTATATTATATTATGACCTACTAGACGTATTTCATTAGTTAAGGGTATTTAGTAAATTAGGGTTGTAACAACTTTTTCAAATTTAAAAGTAAATATTTCCTATTATCAATTGCTTATTGTTAATTAGCCTATAAAAAACAATCACTATCATTAAATCAAATATATACTTCTATATTGTAATTTAATTATAATTTTTAAGTGTATATCTCGTAATGTAAGAGATCAATGGCTTACTACATGTGGATAACGTTATGGCTTTTTGATATCTCACCAATGTAAGGATTGAAACAATTACATGTGGATACCGTTATGGCTTTTTGATATCTCACCAATGTAAGGATTGAAACAATTACTTGTCAATTTTTACATTGATCCAATTGATGATGTTGACGATACGGAAATTGTGCCTTGGAAAATACATCATTGTATCCATTTTCATCAGTTAAAAGCTGCGTTAATTAGGGGTACAAGTCATAGACTGGATTGTTTTGCAGTCCTTTTGGAAATAAATTGCCTTGTATGTAGGTTCAGTTTACTTCCATTTCACCAACAATTAAGTGAAAATTCATCTTTAATTAGTGCATTGGAAATAGATTAATTAATTTTCCAATGAAAGAATGATGATTATAATAACAAACTTGACTCTAATAATGTCTTTTTAACATGAAAACTTATATTAACAGTTGACAAATACAAATAAACAATATGAAATATGTAAATGGTTTGCAATGATTTCCAAATCTTAATCTATTTGTCTCAAATTTGTTATAAGCAGTCCATGTTCTACTTCATTAATTAGTTGATTTGATAAGCCTTTTTTTTTTTTTTATACAATAAGGTTCGTTTGATTCGCAGAAAATAACTTGTTTTTTCAAAAAATTAGTTTTCTGTTGTTTACTAGTTTTTTGTTATTTAGTTATAATATTAAAAAATTAGTTAAAAAAAATTAAACAATTTTAATTAGTAAAATTATAAATATATTTAAATTTATAAAATTTTTATACTATTAAAGTTTTATTATTAAATATGAAAAAATACATAAAAATGATAAATTTAATGACATTGCAGCGGTGGTTGTTGGTGGTTGCCGGCAATAAGTATATGGATTAATAAATTTATATTTATATATATATATTTATTATAATGAGTTTATCAAAATCTAAAAATGATATTTTATATTAAAAAGAGAGAAAATATTTTTCAAAAAAAAATATTTTATCCAAAATAAATATAACTAATTATCAAAAAGATTTTTCTCAATAAATTGGAGTCGATTTAGAATTATAAGTTTTTAAATTCGAAATCAAAATAACAATAAAATAATGATAAAATTTCGAATTTCAAATTTAGCCGGACTAAAAGAAAAAAGATATGCAATGTCAAATTAATAATTTATTGGTTAGTTTATGCAGAAAGTCAGCTCCATGTATAGAGTGTAGAGAGAGACAGAAGGAAGGTCAGCACTACCGTATGTAAGGTAGAATCTCACCATACGCACGTGTGTATTTGGTAAAATAGCAAATGAATACTTAACTGATTTTTCCTTTTTTCTTTGGTGTAAAAGTCCAAGATTAACAAACTTAATTGCTATTTCAAGAAAATAAAAATTATTTGCCATTTTCAATTTCTTGTTTTAGGGTTTGGTACTTAACTGCTAATTGAAAATTCTTGAAAAAAATAAAAAGGGTTTGGTCCAATTATTGAATATAAATCAAATATCCGCTGCATTTTAATATTAGTTTTTGTGAAAAGCAGAGTAAACTATATTTTCTTTAAATATAAGTTGAAAAAAGCAAAAAGAGTAAAAATAAAAAAATAAAATTTTAAATTCTTAAAAACAGATGCTCCACAGTAATGCCAAACTAACTCTTATCTCTCTAGTATCTAAAATATAAGCTATAGGAAAAAAATCCATTAGATTCATTTAAATATAGAAAAAAAATATATATATATAAAGATATAATATAAAATATATGTAATATATAAAGTAAGATTTTGAATGGTTTGCTTATGTGCAAAATAACAAATATTCTAATTAAATTCATAAATCATTTCATTTTTCAGTCATTATTTATATTTGAACTCAAAAATTATTAAAGAAATAAAATATTTACTTTATTATCTTATTTCAATAATTCAATATTAATAATAAAATAAAAAGTAAATTCACTTACCAACTAAATCAATCTAGATTAATTTTTATTTTCTTCAAATGAAAGAAAAATCGTAAAAAAAAAAAAAGTTTGGCTACCAGCCCAATAAATATTTTCTTCTCAATTTCTTACATCTCTAAATCCATACCTCTCTTGACTCATTAAGAAAAAAAAAAAATCCTTAAGTAGTCAATAAAATATTTTTTTTTTCTTCAAAGTCTTGGTAAAAAGCAATTCCCTCCTTTGTGTCTATATATATGTTGTGGATAGGTTCATTTCATGACCAAATAGAAAACATTCTTGAAAACAAATATCTCCTATTTCTTTACTTAGAAAACCTTCCCATAATCTTTTCATATTGTTTTGTTTTTCTCTTTAAAAATACATACTAGTGGAAGACAAAAACAATGCACTCACCAAGCCATCATTTGCTTCTTCTTTTTCTCATTTCAATAACATTCTTTATAAGTTCTTGTTTTGCTGCTTACCAAGAAAATCCAATTCAAGACAATTTTCAGAAGCCTATCTTTTCAAACTTTGCAAAGCTTACTAGGCACTCAGCAAGTACTTCTACAAAAAGGGTGAATGTGGATGATTTTGGAGCTAAAGCTAATGGAAGAAATGATGATACTGAGGTATATATATGATTTAATTTAATGAAATCATTGGTTTTAATTCCATTTTTTCTTTCTGATAATTTGAATTTTGCCCATTTTAGCTCTCTTTTTTGGGTGTAATATTGGATGTTTTTTGTTGGGATTTTGTTAGGCATTTAAGAAAGCATGGGAGAAGGCTTGTTCTTCTAAACAAAGTGCTATCATTATTATCCCTAAGCACAAGACTTATTATCTTAAGCCAATTACATTTTCTGGTCCTTGTCAATCTGATCTTACATTCAAGGTGAGTCTCAATTAAATTATACATGCATTTATGGATATCAAATTTTACATTTTCATGCGGTATTTATGTATCGCATCAATTTATTTTTTTTATATAAAAATTTTTTAGAGAAGATAAAAAGTTATTCAGAATTGAAAATTTAAACTCTGATCTTCATAAAATGAGACAGATATTTGACCACTGATAAACTATTTTAAATGTTATGAAATAAATATTTTAACAATGAATTGGTTTACATTTATATGCTACGTATGCAAAAGGATATATATTTAAGTATTAGAAATAAATTATAATTTTTATTGCATTTTTTTTTTAAATTCCAGATTTATGGAACTATCAAAGCTTCTACTAAAATGAGTGACTATCAACATGATAGAAAGCATTGGCTTGTGTTTGACAATGTAACAAGTTTGAGAGTCAAAGGTGGTGGCATTATCGATGGAAATGGGAAGATATGGTGGCAAAATTCTTGTAAAATCAACAAAAACAAGGTACTTAATTCATTAATTTAATTAGTTAATATCCTTAATTTCATTAATTTTTATAATTAATATCCATTTCTACTATAAATGACTAATTCTGTCCAATTTTTGTCCAGCCTTGTTCAGATGCACCAACTGTAAGTTGATAATCCTTCTAATAAATATTTTTAATAAAGAAATAAGTTTTTTTTTATTAATTTCTTTAATTAATTATAATTTTTTCTATTCTAAATATTAATTAATTAATTTGCAGGCTGTTACCTTCTCTGATTGCAAGAGTTTAATAGTAGCCAATCTATGGTTCAAAAATTCTCAACAAATGCATCTCACATTTCAAAAATGCATAAATGTCAGAGCTTTGAATCTTATGGTGACAGCACCAGAAAAAAGCCCCAACACTGATGGAATCCATGTCACTGGAACCCAAAACATTAGGATAAGAAAATCTATCATAAGAACAGGTATGTATATATAATTAATCAGTTAATTAACGCATAAAAATATTCTAAATTATTATTTTAAAAATCAAATTAAATTTTAGACGAAAATATTATCAGAATCAGCTTATTCGATATATCTTATGAAAATATAAAAATTTTAATTTTTAACATTAATTTGTTTATATGTATATTTTTTGGAAGGTGATGATTGTATATCAATAGTAAGTGGGTCCAAAAATGTTGAAGCCACAGATATAATATGTGGACCAGGACATGGAATAAGGTTAGTTTCTTCTATATATATTCAACTCTAGCTAGCCAACTTTCTACCTAATCAAAATTTCTATCTATCTTATCTCTACTATGCACATGGTTTTTGGTTTGATTTTATTATTATTATTATTTGCAGTATTGGTAGCTTAGGAGCTGGTAATTCAGAAGCTCAAGTTTCAAATGTGTTAGTTAATAGAGCAACACTTACAGGAACCACTAATGGGGCAAGAATTAAGACTTGGCAGGTGAGACCCTTTTCTCAATTAGTCCTTTTCAGGGCACTTCACAATTTCTTTTAGGTCACAAGCAATTAACAAAGTATAATATCAAATAGACACTTAATATTTAAATTGTATAGACAAATTTAACAACCTTGATTTGGAAGTCAATTTGATTGATGATGTTTATTATTTCATCAAATTTTTTAGAAAATCTTTTAACAACTTGTTGAATATGGTTCATGGATTAAGACATTAAATTCATTCCCTACATCAAAGCTGTGAACCTAAAACAAAGAGACACATACACAAGGAATTTGGTTTAGACTAATAGTTCATTAGGAAATTGAATAGCATAAGATTATAGAAGGAAAGAAATATGCACAATTAACAGTCTTTGCTCTTCTAATTGTGATATTAATTAGCACAAAATTGACTTTCTCTCTCTCTCTCTCTCTCTTGACTAGTGATAGTGGAAAGATAACCAATTTTATTGCTTTTTCATTTTTTTTTTTGAAAATTCGAAATCATTTTTTATTCAAAAATAAAAATTTATTTTTTAAAACAAGATATATACACATTAAACAATATATAAACATGGTTACTTATTCATAAGTCGAACCACGGATCTCAATTTATGAATAAAATTATAGACTTTCAGGTCGAAATTTTGAAAAATTTAATATTTTTCAAATTTAGATCCAACTCATAAATAGATATTTTATTGTATAAAAGAAAACAAACTTAATTATTTGATTTTACTTATATATAGAGTATAATTTTAAAGGAAATAATAATAATTTGTTTAATTTTTATGATTTGCAGGGAGGATCTGGATATGCTAAAAATATAGTATTTGAAAATCTCACGATGAAAAATGTGTCTAATCCTATAATTATTGATCAAAACTATTGTGATCAAGATTCTGCATGTCCAGAACAGGTACTTAATAATTAAAAAAAATAACTTTTTTTTTTATTTTTTTAAACTAAATTTTAAATTCATATCTCTCATGAAATTACCTCTCGTATAATTTTTTCTTCATCTATTGTTCTAATGGCAGAAATCTGCTGTGAAAGTAAGCAATGTGGTGTATAGACGCATAAAAGGAACAAGTGCATCAGAATTAGCCATGAAATTTGATTGCAGTAAAACCTTCCCTTGTCAAGGAATTTTATTGCAAGATATAATTTTAGGAAGTGAAGAAGATGAAGAAGAGGCTAAAGCTTCATGTGTTAATGTTAACTTGGGAAAAAGAGGGAAAGTTTATCCTCAATGTTCTTGAGAGAGAGAGAGAGGGGGAGAGAAATTAAGGAACATATCCATCGTTATAGTGATTGATTAATTCAGATGTTAAAAT
This sequence comes from Reutealis trisperma, assembly GCA_947687605.1. Lineage (NCBI taxonomy): Eukaryota > Viridiplantae > Streptophyta > Magnoliopsida > Malpighiales > Euphorbiaceae > Reutealis > Reutealis trisperma. The sequence continues at coordinate 1,673,247 of CANTUT010000085.1, forward strand.
TATTTAATACACATTTTAGTTTTTTTTAGCTTTTTTTTTAGTCATAGAATAAAAATTTCAATGTAAATAATTACAAATTTAAAATTATGTTATTATCTTCTTTTTATCAACAGTTTTTAATTCAGGAGTATTATAATCGTCTTCGTCCTTAAACTTTAAAATTTTCATTTTTAATAATTAATTATGTATTTTTAATAATTAAATAATACTAATACAAAAATATATTTACATGTTAGTAATGTGCACATACTATTATTAATTTGCTTATTCAGTTTTTTAAGCCAATCAATATTTTTTTTTTAAAGAAAAAATAAACTAGGCCTACTAATTAATTCAGTTTTAATTATGCTATCATACCCATTGATTTTCCAATCTGATAAATTTGCTTGGAGAACAAGTTCAATTATTTGGGTTGGGAACAAAGAAATCATTCCCTTGAGATCCTAAAATTATGAAAACTATAATGCAGTACTAGACTGATTCACAAATCCAATATGAATTTAAATTTAAAAAATTATAGAATTTATAATTTTGATCTGTAATTTTTTTTTTAAATTGAGATTTATAATTTGACCTACGAATAAGTCTACCCATTAATAATAACATTTTTATACTGATATTGTTATTTTTCACATTATTTTTTTTATGAACCTTTTATATTATTTAGTTATTTATTATTAAAAAATGAATTTACAAATAAAAATTAAAACAAATGAGATAATATCATTTTAATAAGTTAAATAACATTTTTATTTTGTGTTTATATTAATTGATTTATTAAATGGTTATTGATTAAATAATAGGCATCTCACTTAGCAATTATTTTTTTTTTTAAAAAAAAAAAAGAAGAAAAGAATCCAAGATGATGATGATAACATAACTGACTTTTGTTACTTAATTTTATAATAGGAAGTAAGTAATTAAAGCCTAACTAACTTGTAAAACCAACTTATAATAGGAAGTAAGTAATTAAAACCTAACTAACTTGTAAAACCTATTTGAACTAATTAAACTAACAAAGTACTTGACTCTATAAAACCATTAGAATAGAACATTCAATCCCCTCTTTTGTCAAAGATGGATGTGTAAGTTTTTGGCGAGTTATGAATAAAATATCACATATGGTAGCTTTAGGGAGAAAATGAGAGAAAGAGAAGACAAAAGCTTCAACAAGTAGACATGGCAATCCATTCATTGAAGAGTTGCAATTTCAAAAATGTTTCTTTTTTCCATCCCCTACAAGTACATGCATAATACATATTGTTATTTAAAGTTTTTTCTCTTCCAACTAGTTTGATTTATCTTGGAATTGTATTTTTATTATAAATAACTAAAAAGATTATGCACTATAAAATATATATATACTGGTCACTTATTGTTTTTTGATATTCAACAATAATCCACATGATCTATTGATGATCCAAAGCCGATTAACAGATAGAGCGTAAATAGAGGGGGTACGTGGGATATCTCCTCTATTAACATCTTTTTTGAATTCATAATTTATTTATACTGTACTTTCAATTAAATTGAAATTCCTAAGTCACTTATGGTGTATATATATATATATATATATATAACATTTCATTTCACTCATTTTAAAATGCATATATAATGTTTTTACTTGAAATACAAATTTTCATATTATTAGAATATATAATTATTTTTTAAAATTTTTAAAAGAAAAATTAAGTTCCATTAAATTAAAAATTAAAAAAAATATTATCTTAATTATATATCAAAATTAATTTTAAAAAGACTTGTATTTTTTTTTTACAATAAAATCAAGATGGAAATGAATAGAGAACAAAAAATTGTCAATTCCTATATGTATTTGGCTTAATTGACATATAACCAACACAGTTAATTAAATTTCACTGAGATTTTGTAATTTTACAATAAATCCAAAAAATTTCCATATTATCAGTTGACAAAATCACTACATTCACCTAATCTGATTTTTTTAATAATATAAATTTTCAAACATTATAAGTACATACAAAAACTCTGCCTAAGTATGAGGATTTTTTTTTTTTTTTTTTTTGTGTTTTGATCCTAAATCAAGATAAAGAAGGAGAATAGAAACAAAGAATTCATATCGCTGATTTTAATTAATTTTAATATTAAGATTTAGTCGAGTTGAGTTGAGTATAAATACATGTGGAAATTACATGCTTAATACAAGTGTAAACACATGTCAACCAAACATATATGGATAGTTGTCGTTGAACTCTTAAATTAATTAAAATCAAATAATTATTTATAAGAACAACCTTACATAATACTCATTATTTATTTTATCTTAATCCTATGATAGAGAAGAAATTTGAAATGAGTGATTTAAGAAAATATATAAAAATAGGGAAGAGTGGGTGGGAAATGATTTTAAATAAATTCAGCTATATTAACTATGTAAACAAAATCAAAACAAGATCTTTTAGGCAAGAATTTAAAATAAATATAGAAATTTTTATCCCAAAGATTATGTATTGGGTTTATATCTATAATAATATAATTTAGTAATGAGTGTATACATACATAATGCATAGTATGAGATAATTTAGTGATAATTATATAAATATATAACTTAAGACAATAGATCAATATTCAAGTTTTCCTTTTTCGGTGCTTAAAATATATAATATTAAGGATACGTCCGGTAAACATATTGAAATATAATATAATATAATTAAATATATTTTTAATATAAATATTAAATTAAAAATATATTTAATTATATTATATTATATCCTATTAGTTTACCCAATGTAATGTTTAATGGTAAATTGCTTTTATTAATCATTGTTATTTCAAAATTAACATTTTCAGTCATTAAGATCTGTCAACTACCAATACTTCAATCCTCATTTATTAAATTATGAATTTTTTTTTACTACATTTTAGACATTGATATTTTAAATTATAAACATTTCCATCCCCAAAATATTAAAATATAATGTAGTTTATTTATTTAATTATTATATTATAAAGTATTTTAATCTTTTAAAATCTTGCAGTTTTATTAAAATTATTATAGGGATTAAAAGAAGTGTTTCACAATAAATTTCAAAGGTATTACAGTAATTTAATTCATTTTTAACATCAAGAATTATTCAACCATATATATAATTTAAGCAAATTAGGTTAATAGGTTAGATTGGCTTAGACCCAGTCCATTCAATTGTGGGCTAGATTGAAATCATACTTAATCTAATTAAGAGAAACATATTTCTTATAATAGAAAACCAAATTAAGTCTCCTACTGTCCTACACCTTTTTTAATTATAATTATCTTGAATTTTTTTCCTAACAAGCACCTTTCTTATAAACAGATAAAGGTCTTGTTAATCTTGATTAGCTCATATTTATAGACAAAAAGTATAATAATTTTTTTTTAAAAAAAAAAAAAATTAGATTTCTGCATTCACACAATACAGGTCATATTATACAATTTTTTCATTTATAGAAAGCCTATATATATATAACCAAATGGATATAGTTTATAATTTCATGCATTAAAAAACTGATTAATTTTTTTTCTTTCACAGTAATCATTTGGATCCATCATTTATCAACACAACCATGCATTTAATATAATTATCTTAAGAAAAGAATCAAATGTCATTTCTAACACAGCAACCAAAATAAAAATAATTTTAATTTTTGTCCTTAAAATGTTAGCATGAATCAATTTATTATGCCCTTTTCAGGCCATTAGCTGATGTAGTTGATTTTTTTTTTTCAATTTAAAATTTAAAGTATTTAAATAAATAGCTCGTCTGAGTTGAGTAATTTTTAAATCTATAAATTTAATAAAATCTATGGATTTCAAGAATATAAAATTAATAGATAGTTTTGAAATATTATAGATATATAATTTTGAAATTTAAAAAAAAAAAAGAAATTATTACAGTCTCTTGTTTATAAAAAAAAAAAAAAAAAGTTGAATTTAAAATTTTTCAACCTAAAAATTAGAAAATTGAAACCTTCAAAATTCATGGATTTTGATCTATTTAAATTATCAAACGATAAATTTAACTTAAATATATATATATATATTTTTATATAATTTCTTATTTAAAATTTCTCATACAAAACGTGACCTAAAATTTAATTTGCACATAATTCCAATAGATAATAAACTCTCAGAGATATATGAGAATCGAGCTAATTTAGTCAAAGAGTATTGAATTCGAGGCCTTCAGTAAAATTAGTAGACAATTTTGATTTGGAGTCCTCTAGTAAAGTTATTGGTGGGAGAAAAATCAAGAAAGGATAGTGTTATCTTTTTGTTTTATGGTTCAAGCTTGATGAATCTTCTTGGAATCTAAAGAAAGATTTCTATAATCTTAGCAACTGTAGAGAAGGTTAAAAATTTTGCCTTAAAAAAAATTAAACATTTACAAATATTGTGACCTATCAATTGTAGGCTTAACGAAAATTACTTGCCAATTTAGGCCTAACTAGATTCGTAAAAGCTTTACCCTTAGGAGTTTAAGATCTCAGGGTTCGAGACCTAAGACCTCGCTCCCCCTCCTGTGTGAGAATAATTCTCCGTAGAGTCACTAATGTGGGATCATTAGTGGCCCACCTTAGAAATCCCCCTTCCCCCCCCTACTAACAACAAACATGTACTAACCATGTCTCTCGTTAAAAAAATAAAAAAATGAAAGTTACCTTCCTACAATATGCAATATGCTCCTTTTCTATTTTACCCAAAGAAGGGGAAAGTGTGTATTTGTTGTGAGAAAGAGAAAGAGAGAGAGAGAAGGACAACAAAACTACAAAAGGATAAAAGTAAAGTTTTAAAAGTCAGATGGACACAAAAGGAAAGACAAAGAGTAATGGTATTGTCTAAAATTCAACAAAGATTGATAAATACTTATTGGAGAGAGAATGATTTGCAAAAGATAGGAAGGTAAAAGGAAACATAGAGATGGGCACATGTTGGGCTCTTCTCCAATACCAACTCTTTGCTTAAGCAGCCAAAAAAGGAGGGATTGGGGAAAAAAATTCTTCTTGCCTAAATTCTGAGTGTGTCACCTTATTTCATACCCCAGTCAATAAAAATTTCTCATGTGAATAAAGTAGGTTACAATTTAATTATTGGGTATGATAAATTTATTTTTCTATCCATATTTTTGAAGCATGTTATGATTAGATTGGTCAAGTGTATACACTTGGGTGTAGACAAGAACAACTCGAGGTTGGGAATAAAGTTCTGTGGAGATTCAAAAGCTAATAAGAGTGTCTCCTTACTTCCATCTCACTAACACTGCCCTCCTTTGTGCCTCTTTTTCACACTCTCCCTTTCTCTTTCATATTATTTTTCATTAACTAGTCTTCTCAGGGAAAATGGAAGGAGAAAAGGAGGTATCTTCAGCAAGTGAAAAGACAAGAAGGTTTAAGAGGATATGTGTCTTTTGTGGGAGTAGAGCTGGATACAAGTCTTCATTTAGTGATGCTGCTCTTGAACTTGGTAAAGAGCTGGTAATATACATATGTATATATACATATAGTTAAATTACATATGTATCAACTTTAAAATATTGCTAATCAATAGTTCTATATTTTCTCGATAGTAGCTTTATTACATTCATGTTCCTTTTAACTGATCATGAGCAAGTTCTTGTTAGCAGGTTGAAAGAAAGATTGATTTGGTTTATGGTGGGGGAAGTGTTGGTCTTATGGGTTTGATCTCACAAACTGTGTTTAATGGAGGTTGCCATGTTCTTGGGTATATGTAATTTTTATTCCTTTATTTTGCTTTTCTTTTGATGGATATTAGAAAATTTGACATACTTGTTCATGTTTAATTTGCCTGTCTAGAGTAATTCCTAAGGCTCTTATGCCTCATGAGGTACTGTTATTACTATTCCATCCCTAATACTAATTTATATGCTTTTCATATCAGTGAAAATCTTGTAAGAAAAAAAAATTGAAGAAGATTGAAAACAAATTTCACTTGACAGATTTCAGGGGAAACCATAGGAGAAATGAAAACTGTTGTAGATATGCACCAAAGGAAGGCAGAAATGGCAAGACGTGCAGATGCTTTCATTGCACTTCCAGGTATGCATAAATTTTCCTTAATGAAAACAAGAAATGCAGAAAATTATATACTTCAATAATATAATCTTAAACAAAAATTGTGTAATTTTGTTTAATTAGGTGGTTATGGAACCCTGGAAGAAGTGTTAGAAATAATTGCCTGGTCTCAGCTAGGAATTCATGAAAAACCAGTAAGATGGTGTCTTTACTAGCTTTTTTACTTGTCTTTATCAGTTCTTTTAGAAGACAAACTTTAATGGGTTCTTTTTCTTTTTTTCTTTCTACTTTTATTGTTTTTGAATTTTGTAACAGGTGGGGTTGTTAAATGTAGATGGATATTATAACAGCTTGCTTGCCTTGTTTGACAAGGGAGTTGAAGAAGGTTTTATAAAAGATACTGCAAGAAACATTGTGGTTATAGCAGACACAGCATCAGAACTCATCAAGAAAATGGAGGTAAACACACAATTTCTTTATTTTTTTAACATGTCAGAAATATACTATGAGATAGACACTCGACCACTAAACTATTAAATTGATGTTAATATACAATTTCTTTATATTCGAAGTTATAATTGATTATATAATACAAATAAATGTGATTATATAATATATATAGATAGAATTATATATTAATTAAGGGTTGTTTGCTGAATTATTGGAGTGGAATAGAGAGCAATGTTGCAGAGAGAAGTAGGTATAGTGATGATTTATAATTGGTTTAAATTGTTAAATTGCAGGAGTATACACCAATCCATGAAAAGGTTGCACCCAGACAAAGTTGGGAAGTGGACCAATTATCAGAGTCTACCACAAGTGGGGAAACTCTAGGATCTTAGATCTGGAGAAGCCATCTGTATATGTATACATTATATAAAAGATACAAGAGTTGGTGCAGTTCCATTTTAATCAGAAAGAAAAGACAGCAAAAGATAACCCAATATCTTTCTCTCTCTATAGTGGGGAAGTCTAAAGATCCCATATCTTACTCAGTAATCACCCCCATGACATGTATTTTTCTCGTTTCTTTTAACTCAATTGAATTGCAAGAGATTCCCTCTCTCTCATTTGGGCATTGACCATGTCAAAAAAGCACACAATTGTGACATGAACAAGGTGGAGGGTGGTGGGGAAAAGAAAAGAGATGAATGGACTCTTTATGAGATTATTTATATATTTAAGTGTTTTAAAAAATAAACCAGATCAATCCGTCAGGGCTAATTAATAAAAAATAAGTTTTATGATCAATTTGATTTAACTTGTTTTACAATTTTTTATATACTGGAGCAATAAACTTGATAACTAAACCAAATTCAAAGAGATTTAAGTTTGAATTTATCATTTTTCACTGTTTAAAAAAATATAAATTCAATGAAAGTTTTCATTTTGAAAGAAAAAACTAATATTATTAAAGAGAGTTCAGAATAGGAATGACAGCATGTCGAATTTAGCACAAATTTTGTAAAATCTGAATCTAATTCGTTTAAAAAATTAAATACCCATCTTGCTTCGAGTTAGATCAGGTAAGGCAGTGAAGTAGGGCGAGTATATCTGTTTATATATATTTTTTTCTTTAAAAAAAATTGTGTTATTTTCTTTTATATATATATATATATATATATATATATATATATATATATATATATATATATATATATATATATATATATATGTTTTTTTTTTCTACATATTCAAACAATATAGTTTATATTTTACATAAAAAATAAATCATAAATTTTAAAAAATATAAATTAAATATATATTATTAAAAATGCATAATATATATAATCGGATTGTTCGGATTGAGTTATACTATTACCCGGATCCGACGGAAACCCATTTCGGTCCATTTACTAAATGAGATGAATAAAGAGGATCAGCGTCGGCCGGTAAAATTGCCATTTTTAGTTGGGAATGAAATGGTAAAGGGGAGGCAAGGAGGGATTTGTCCACTTGCTTTTATTTTCATTAACGTGGGGGCAAATTGTTTATTAGATTCTGATGTGTGGAGTGTGGATTGCAGCCTCTGGATTTTGGCTTGATTGTTCACGTTAGATCCTGTGGATTGGGTCCCATAACACCATAACAAAAAATTGACACTTTTGTTGCTTAGTGCTATTTTTCAACTCTTATTATATAATTTTAAGTACAATAATTGGAAAAGCCAAAGTCCTATTGCTTAGTAACTAAAAATGAACCCACAAAATCACACTTGAAGCTCAAATAATGGGATATAGAAGGAAACAAATGGGTGATAACCATTAGTCTTCCCAAGTTATAATAATAATAATAATAATTAAATACTCTCCATTTCAAAATATCCAAATAATATAGTGAAAATATCAAAATAATCAAGTTAAAAATAAAAAAATACCTATTAGTAATGGCGGAGGAAAGAATAGGTTAAAATAAGCTGAAACCTAACTCTAGTTTTAAAAAATTCACATTATTATCTTTATTATTTCATTAATTTTCTTTGTAACCTAGTTAAATTTAAATTAAAAGCTCACTTGTTTTTTTTCACATCTATTTGTAGCCTATATAGAGGAATATTCCTACCTCCGCCTGCCTATTAGGTATTTATTTTACATTAAAATAATTTATGTAAAAATAAAATAAATAAATAAAATTTGAAAAAAAATGAAATAAAATATATTTAGAAAATTTTTAAAGTGAATTTAACTATTAGCATAATATAATATCTAAAAATAATCCTAACCTTTAATTCACTCTTTTCTACTTTTGCATGCTTTTGAAAATGATATTGAATATTCAAAAAGGCAATGTGCTCTATGGCAAGAATTTATTGGACGAGGATCTGCACAAGAAAAAGGGTAGAAGAAAGAAATATATCATTGCTATATAGAATTTTAATTCTCTCACTTCTATTATATTGACATCTTTTGATTTGAGTTTTGGCAAATGATATCTTTGGATACAAATTAGGGATAAAAGATTATCAAAAATAGTTCTTCATTTTATGCACGTAAAGGAATGAGTGGGTCATGAGTAGAATTAATTTATGACTCTTCCCCCCTCTCACACAAACTTTTGAATTCCACTTATTAATGAAATCCAAAACTTACTCAATAAAATAAAAATAAATAAATTATTGCAACACCCTCGAGATTTTATGTATGTTGTTTTGCTAATTAGTCCCTAAATTAACTTCGATGAAAAGTGTTAGATTTTGAGAAATTAAAATATTTTATAATAATTGAATATATCATATTTTATTTTAAAATTTTAAAGATAAAAGTGATATATATATATATATATGATCATAATTTTACAAATAAAAACTAAAATATTTACCATTAACAAATTTCAAAATCTAAAACTATTAAAACATACTAAAGTATTAATTATATCAAATCTCAGACGTGTTTTAAGTAATTCACCCTAAAATAAAAGAAAAGGATAACGAAATGATGTATTTTAATTTAATTCCAAATTCAATTGATTAGTCAATTTAGAAATTCTTTTTTTTTTTTTTTTGCCTTTTTCCCTTATATATCACTATTGTATTTAATTCGCAAAATAGAATATACAAAAAATAAAATAATTATTCTTGAAAAATAAAATAAAACAAAAATAAAATAATTATTCCAATTCTATAATTTGATTCAAAGTACAGAATAATTATTTTATTCATATAAACGATTATAATATTTTTATAAAATAATTTCACTATTAATATTAAAATTAAATATAATTTTAATAAATTTTATTCAAAAAATAATTTAAATTCATAATAAATAAAATTTTTATTTGACTTAAAATTTAAAAAATAAAAAATAAAAATCTGAAAAAAAAAAAAAAAAAAAAAAGGCAACAACAATTAATTTGGACTTGCCCACATTTTTAAAGGTTAAAATGAAAATACTATATTTCATTGTCTAAAGAATATTAATTTTTTTGTGAAATATATATTTCATAAAAATTGTGAAATTATTATTCTATAAAATTATTATTTTTTGGTCTAAAATTTGAATCAAAACTTAAAATAACTATTTCACATGAAATAACTATTTTATTCTTTTGCTATTTCATGAACTAAACATAGCCTAGGTTTCCATTTTAGATTAACAAATTTTAGTTTTTAACTTATATTTTCCTCTATTTTTCTAAGTTTTCCAAATATAAAAACTGTCCACACTAAAGCTAGCGAATTTACCAGAATCGAAACCACAAAATTAAACCCTAATAAAAAAGAAATTAAGAGAAGCAAAGTTAAGAACTAATTAGATTCACCTTATAAGTCAAAGCTTCACAATTTCATGTCATGCATGCACAGTATGTTCTCTGCTGAAAAAGGAAAAACATTAAGTATACATGTGTGCCACTTAGTGGAAAGCCATAACAGGACAGACAGCTTGTCTAATACCATTACCAAGTTTAGTTGCTTCCACATTGCAAACACATAGTGCTACTATCACTTAATAAAAACTGAATGAGAGAGAGAAGAAAAACAGAAAGGAAAAAATAGTGAGTGAAATTTGCCCATGGCAGTGTCAACTCAGAGAAATGAGACCACAGAAATGTCTTTTTTTATTTATTTTTTATTTCTTTTTCCTGGGATCTATCTATTATAGAAAAGTCCACCCATATTTTTCTTCAAGGGAAGAAGAGGGAGGCCTACATATATTGCAGGAAAACTCTGTTCATATCCACTCATATTGATATTCTCTTAAAGAAAATAATCTAATCTTAGACCTTCTCCGCTCAAATCTTTCCACAAAAGTTAAATAAACAGCGCCTTAGATATTCCACTTCATTCTGGGGATGAGATCCATAACTTGTTCCTAACCAGTAACCATAGAAATGAACATATTTTGGGTTTCAATTCCTAATTTTACTGTTAATATGTACATAATAATGCAATCCAGACAATTATTCATACTTTAATAACAAACTTCGATAAAATCTTCAACTATGGCTAATACTTCCATTTGTGACAATTATATATAATAATTTTAACACCTGTATCGATTAAGGCCAGTCTAGAGAAATGTTTTGCGTTCTAAGCGTGTTAATCACCAGTAATATCCTAGTAATAGTTGCACTTCTCTATAGTGCATTTCTTTCTATATAATGCAACTTTGCCTCTCCCTAAACCTCGACATGCATCATTTGATCCTGCCGCATTTCATGTATGTTCCTATTGCAATTCCTGCTACTTCTCCCTATCTTAACCCTTTGCCTTTTTTTTTTTTTTTTTTTTTATCTCTCTCTCTCATGCAAACCAAAAGCCTCAAGGAAACTAGAGTTTTATCTTGTAAGGCAACTACTTTATTTATTATCCCACTCTACTCTATTTCTTTAGCTAAAGAACAGTCATGGATGGTAAACCCTTGGGCAAAGAAAAAAGTTGAATTTTTTTTTTTTCAAATCAAAATTGCTGCTTTGTCCCTTGCTTGCCTATGGCTGTAAATTTCAAGAATATCATTCAGAAAAACTACGTTTTCCAGTAACCATAATTATAGACTTATTTGAGACACTTAAAAATGAGAGCCTTTCAGCCCATCAATATATGCAGTCAACCTTCAGGACAAAGGCGGTTGTCAAAGCTAAATGACAATAAAAGCTTTTGTGGAGCAAGTCCAAAGAATAATGAGCTACAAAAAGTTATGTAAATACTTTCCTCTTTGACATAGCTCGTGTCATGGCTAAATGCCATAACATCAATTCTCCTATAGGTTTGCAGATTTGGTTGACAGGACAACCTAGAAAACAATAAAATAGAATCTGCCTATAGCAAAGCAAAAAAATTGTCCTAGTCTCCAAGATGAAGATTAGGGGGTCCCCCAGTGACAATAATACTGTATATTAAAAAGTAGCAGATGTGTCTTCTAATCAAATTACCGATTAAATTTCAATTTGTCATCATTATTCTCATTCATGCGCGCAAACACACAGATCTTCACTTTTATGACTTGCTGTGTTGTGCCCCAATAATACAATATCTCAAAGAACATAGAAGATCCTGGTGGTAATTTCAGAATGCCAAGAAATTGAAACAGTTACAAGGGTTAAGACTTACGGCTATAAACATAATCAACATAAAGAGAATTAAGAAATATAATCTACATAAAGAGAATCATAATTGCCTGATGAATAACTAACAACTTTATATTCAAATGAACAAAGACAAAAGATCATATTTTAAAAGGTTAGAGCTAACTGGTTAACTACACTAACATACATCACAGCATTTTCGAAACAACTTAGTCAATCTATGGTTTTGTTCCATGATAACCACCTATTATAATACAAGTAGGAAATGAAAAAATTTAAAAACTCACTTGTATGAAAAGTGTCAGAAGCATTTCCGGTGAACAACAGATGGTCCAACTTCATCATAATCCCCCTTGGTAACATGCTGGTTTTGAGGAAACACAACTTTAGCAAGAATGGCACCTCCCACCCACGCTGAATACTGTGTCAACTCAGCTGGCATATATTCTGGGGGCTGTAATGAACCATATAGTAAGAAGAAGAAGACTTCAAGTGCACTATCTAAAACATACATCCAAAGGGATAAAATGTAAATGAAGGACAAAACCACAATTTCTAGGAGAAAAAATCAGTTATTAATAGAGTTCATTAGATTTTACAAAACAATGTTCCATAAGATCATATAAAAAATCTAGTGAAAAGCAACTTATATTTTGACAGCACCTATTAAGCAAAATATGTCACAACCACTAGCCATAAACATGGAAATTAGTGCCAGAGATAATTTGAGATAAAAGTCAAACATATGAACCCGAATATAGATCCTTTAACATTAAGTATAACTATAACTTTCTCATCAGCATGTACCATTTAGACAATCTCGAAAAAACAATCTACAGTAGCACCACTTGTGACTTCTTATGTAATGGGAATCGGCAAGAACTATAAAATGCCAAGCTGCATGTGGAGATTGTTTATGCACCAGAAGCCGACATCATTGAACTTATATCATTACTCTTCTTACAATTCACTCATGCCAAAACCACCATCAACCAAGGCCATAAGAATAAATGGTAGTACCCCGAAATCAACAAAACACCTCTTTGTAAAAACTTGAATAATAATGTTCAAGTGATAAAGTAAATCACCTTTACAAGAGAGGGGCGAATAGCTGAGGAGCACAGGCTAGCTTCTTTCTGGAACCTATCTTCAAAACCTGCAGCAAGCAGCAATGCTTAACAATCTATCTACTGCTACAAAGCAATAGATTCCTCCTATTTAAGTAGATAGCTTATGAAAAAAATCATCTATTCTTAGCAAACCATATTTACAGCATAAACATAGATCAGCATCATTCATCTGACTAAATTTAGAAAGCATTCACTCACCAGGCATAGCAGTTATACCACCACAAAGAACAGTATTTTCCAGCAGCTGCCGGTGGTTCTCAGAAGAAACTGTTGAAATGCTGCGAACAAGCTGCTCAACAATTCCATGTGCCTCTAGACCCAATATTGATGGTTGAAATAAAGCCTCACCAACAGTATATCTTTCTTTTCCAATTGTTATCACCTGACCAAATTGGAATTTATATTGAGAATCCCAACTTCTATAGTAAGATTTTTCTCAGGCACATGCCACACTCACTTTCACACACAGCATTTGAGAAAAACATGTTAGGTAATATTCTAGCTGATTCTCATTGACTATATGTCAACTAATTAACCAGAAAGAAAACCATATAATAACCCAGCCAAGTGGGAAAAAGATGAAAATTATGAAGAAAAAGACAGAAATAAAACCTTGAACACAGCCACTTTCTAGACCTATAGAACCACAGGGTCAGAACATGTTGATGTTAGCTTAACTGGCCATACATTCTTTATATGAATTTAGCAGTTATTATGAAGGCAAGTTTACCACATAAAATTTCACATATGCTCATTTACTTGTACATTTCTTTGCACAATGTTTACAACATGGTTCGAGCCTGGGTTTTCCACTGTCGAAAATTTCATGCTTTTGCACTTTCAATTCTAGGTTTAATGGCTGGATTAATTTTCTGAACATTGTAAAAAACACAAACCTGTCCATCAGGAAGGGTATGCTCCTCTTTCTCACTTGTCTGCTGGGTCTTTGCATAAGCAACCTCATCTTCAGCACAACATGAGTATTTTTCTTTTATCATTTCAATATCAGAGACATTGAGATTCACCAAAGGATTCGATTTAGCCAGTTCTTGGGCTAGTAATTTAGTCAAGTCAACACCGCCAATTTCAAATCTTCTTGAGGCAATATGCTGAACAGCACCTTCAATTACTGGTGCAATGTCTGGAAATTTAAAAATAAAGAATAAAAATCACATCTCAATGGATGGGAGTGAGGGGAACCATTTTCTCAAGATACCCAGTCATCTAATGGAGGAGCACCCTCCGTTGTGAATCCACCAAGTGGATTGCAAATGCAACTACTATTAAGGCTATAAAGCATTAAGTTTCCACCTTCAAACGACAATTAACCTCCAGGTTACCCATGAAAAGAATATAATAGATCAGAAAATAAATCAAGAATCATTAAACATTTCAAAGAGTTTAGTCATGATAATAAGAAATCATTTGCAATGAGTAGCTCAACATGTTTGGCAGATAGAAAAGAAAAAACCAAAAATAATCACATGCAAACCTACATGATCGTTAATTTTACAGACTCAAAGGCTTTCAACGCTAGAGTATGAATGCAATCTCAAAGGCTTTAAATGCAATTGCACTATAAGGAGTACTGAGGCAAGACAAGAAAGGTTCAACCTTATGTTTGAATTACCTTACACCCTGTTGAATTTTGTAGCTAATACGAAGGAAGATACCGCACACTAAAAGTTCCAAGCAAGGGGGAGGCGTCAAGAGGGGCAAAGACCCTCCAAGTTTCATGGTACACTGCAATTGAGTTAGCCTAGAGGTGTTCTAATTATTGGTGGTATTTTTGTAATCCTAAATTTCTCCTACTTCTAAAAGTAAAACTCTAGTCTCTATGGAAATAGGTGCTGGTAACCTTCTATAGACTGAAAAATAATAGGTCATTCTCTGTAAATGTAAGCACATTGCTGGAAGACATAAAAATCCTTGCATTTTGTTTTTCCAATTTGTGTAAGATTTATGTGCTCATTTTTCAACAAGTCCAAGCATCAAGGTTAGGGCTTTCATGGTGTATGAGATTGCTTCAAACTGCACCACTCTATAAGCTAGTTAATTTTACACCACTCCATAAGTTTTTAAGTAATGCAAAATAACTCCAGCCATCAGATTAAACATTCCATCCATGGATATCATGCACATAATATTTAAGTCAACCAGGTAACAAATGGAGTTCCATACTTCTATCTATAAAGCACCTTAAAATTAAAAATTGAAAACTGATATGCAAGATCTATAATAATAAAACACTAAACCTAACTGCAGGCTCAGTGAGAGTATCATAGAGTGGTTATAAAGAAGGATAAAAGTTATTAGTTATACACATAAAGAAATATGAGCCCGAATGCCTGATCATAGTAAATACATATAAATATGCAACTATCATATTCAAGATATTTGGAATAGCCTATGCCCACTTTTCCGGCTTCTATAGGGGTCACCACTCCCCGTACTATCCTCTTTTGACTGTAGTAGCAAGTCATAAGTACCATCACAGCTACTCTTTCTTAGAGGTACCCCATCCACACATCTGTTTTTTAGTCTTACATACAACTCAAATGACAAGGAAAAGACTTATTTTGCAGCACTCTTTTGAGATAGAAAATACAAAGAGCAACGACTGTATTAGATCCTGTATAAAACACAACAGAAAGTAATCTCTATGAAAACCTTCAGGTTATCTCTTTGATTCTCAGAATGAATGATGGCTAAAATACTTCTATTATTACGTAGTCAGGTTTGTTAATTAATCTAATATCAATTTTTGTTATTTTAAATGCACAACATAAAAGAAAATTTTGCATGATGATTACACATAATGATTAGACATGCAGGCATCAAACTTTATCTCATTAATCTGAAAAGATAGGCTTACATACCTATCTTCCCATGACCAATATCAACTGTGCATCCAGATATACGTCCAACCGCATAAAGAGACAAAACTGCTTGCTCTGTTGCATAAAATCCCGAGACATTAAACGTTTCAAACATCAATTGCACCAATTGTTCCCGGGAGGACTGTACAAGTACAAGCTTTACTTGTGTAAGAAACTGAAATTAGTTAATTTCATAGCAGTCCTAGTATATATGATTGTTCACTAGCAGCAAATCCATAGAAATGTGCAAACAGCTACAGAAGTTAAATTGAGAACTTTCAATAGCAATATAGCATCCACAACTAATTCTCAACACTTTCACAGCAAGTCAGCAACACGCTAAAAGATATGCAGGGGAAAAAAAGACAGTAGTAACTACACTCGAGGCACACAGGATCTTAGTAGAAAACCAATATGGTCAAAGTTATGCATTCCTTTCACTGAATGAAAGATAGGATACAAAATAGAGAGAAAGTGTTCAGCCTCCCACTTTAATTTGTTTAGAAATCTTGAAGAGTTGAATTCAAGTTAAAAATTCTAAAACTAAATACAAATTTAAATTACTTCTCATACATATTATGCAGCTGAACACTACATTTGATTCTCCTATTGAAGTATTATAGATTCCAGTTCCTGAAATATAGGTTAACATTATTATTTTAAATATATATATGTGTGTGTGTGTGTGTGTGTTGGGGGGGGTGGGGTGTGTGGGTGGGGTGTTGGTTAGGGGGGGGGGGGTGGTGTGTGTGTTGGTGGTTGTGGTGTGGTGTGTGTGTGTTTTACTAACCTTGGGAGTACAAAGTGGATCAGTAAACAAAATTTGTCCTTCGTTACCCTCTTCCCATTCAAGGCCAGTGTAGAGAACATAGTGTAGTAAATCTTCCATCGCATCCCAATCTCTAACGAAACCTCGAACAATTGGATCAACATTGATATCCTCAAATAATGAACCATCAGCTGATGAACCATCTTCAAGCGTTTGTTTCATTTGGGTAGGAATAATCTGCTCATACACCCAAAACAACTTACTTACAATACCTCAACCCTCAAGACCATACTTCCAAATTACATATCATACCGTATTTATATTAATTCTATAATAAAAAAAAATGTTAAACACAAGTTACAATTTCTCTAAGTCTAAGAACAAATTTCGTTCGCTGAACTGAACTTTGATTATCACTCTATATTCTCTTTTTGTTAGTTTCTCAGAACCCAAACAACTGAAATTTCCCGCATTTTCCCTCTATAATATTAACTCAGCTACCAAATAGAAATTCGAGGGGGGGAAAAAAAAGGTAGTTAGCAAAAAAAAAAAAAATTATGGGTTGTTATTTTCTCGGAAACCAAACAGCTAGAGTTTGAAGTTATTACCATAGGTGGGGCCTGATCTGGAACTGCCGTACCCGCTTTGAGGAGCTTGGATCCAGCGTCTATCACCACCGCCTCCATTTTTTATGATTACCTTTTCAAAACTACAAAAACCCTAGTGTTCAATCTAGAGTTATAGTATGAGCATTGGTGTATATGTATAGGGTATGTTAACTAAAATCCTAGATTAGATTTAGCATTCAA
Source organism: Reutealis trisperma (assembly GCA_947687605.1). NCBI lineage: Eukaryota > Viridiplantae > Streptophyta > Magnoliopsida > Malpighiales > Euphorbiaceae > Reutealis > Reutealis trisperma. Next base: position 1,690,903 of record CANTUT010000085.1, read on the forward strand.
GAGTTTTAGAGAGTCTTCTTCAATAACTAGAAACAAACTACTGCACACTTCTGCTCATCTGCTGGTTAGCGGGCACTGTGATTTCAAACTCTTCTTCTTGTTAGTGTTTTTAATTTTATTTTTTAAATTTCCTTTTCATTTTAATTTCAAAATTTACCCTAATACGGTGAAAATAAAAAATCACATATTAAAAATTAAAATAATATCATATACTTATTATTTATATATAATTATATATTATATATTAATATATAGCGTAATACATTATACATTTTAAAAAAAAAAATTAGAATCAATTTAAATACTTGTTTTACATCATAAACCATTGTTTTACATTATAAACGCTTATTACAAGAAAAAATTAATATTGTAAGTAATTCCACCTAATACTTTTAAAAAATAATATGATTTAAAAATCATTAGAAATTTTTTAGAAATTACAATCGATTTATTTTTATTGAAAATTTTTCAGAAATTATAATCGATATTATTCTCATCCTGGTGATAATATATGCATCAGTTAAAAATTAAAACTCTATAAAATTATAGATGTGGTACTAATTCTTTTTTTTAAATGCATTCAAATAAATATATGAATTAGTATAATTTTATAATGTGGAGGAAAAAAAAACTTATATTTTATAAGAAATTGGTAGGAATATATTGTTATCTGTATTAATAGGTTTTTGATTCACACAACTTATTGTATAATTATAATTTTAAATTTTGACATTTGTTTAAAATGTTTTAAATTAATACTTTCTTTTTTTTTTTTTATGTACACATTTTTTTGTCTCTTAATATAAAACAAAAAATTTAAGAATTTAAAATTGATTTAAAAAATCTAATGAAAAATAAATTTTCTTTGGCTAATGAATAATTGGTCAATCTAAAAAATACATGATCAATAAGATGAAAAACAAATTAAATTGCTCAGCTAATTATTAATAAAATATGAAGCAAATTAAAAAGTAATTGATCAAACTTGAAAACATATGATCAATAAGATGAAAAGCTATTCAAATTGCTCAGCACATTACTAATAAGACGTGTAGCCAACTAGGCTAACTTAACAATTCCATATGAACTCAACCAAAGAAAAATCTTTGATGAGAAAAACAAAGAATTCTAAGTAATACCAACTAGGTTGCTCAAGATTTATAGGAAACAATCCAAGTCACATATCAGATGGAACCAATCTGAAAAATCAGGTTTTGGATCAGCACACTACACAGTCAGCTCACCTTTTCCCTCACAAATAAATATATTGCAGAAGGAGCAGGGACAACCACCTTCCACATCCATTAACAAAGAAAGGATGTAAAAGGAGGGCAATACAGAGACATTTAAAACATGTACTACTGATCTAATCCCAATTATTATGTACAGCTTAATATCTACACGATAACAACTATTCATTTTTCATGTGAAATCTGCTGTATCATCTGCATTCAATGGCGAGACTGGTAGACTGCAATAGTTCATATCGATAGAAATATGGTTATCAGTTGCAGAACCCATCTCTCCCCTATCTTCCACTGGAATTAAGTTGAATTGATCACCAATTTGAGAATCATGCTCGCTGCTTTCCTGCACAGGATGTGCTTCAACATTCAAATCTCGAATGCCAGCCAAAAGAGCTTCAAGAGGAGATTTAGCATTCAAGTTTTCTTGAGAAGCAAAAGTCACTTCCAGGATTGGAGTTTCAAAATCCACTTTGGTAGCAGCATGTGAAAATTCAACAACATTCTGTAGAATGTCTAGGTTCGACCTCTCATTTGTTTCTGTACGAGTGATTAATTCACTCATAATAGCACCTTCCTTGGTAGTATCAGAGCCATCGTCAGTATGATTCCCAGAAAACTGTTCCAGACAATCAGATTTCTCTAGAGCTGAAATGTTGCTTGTTCCGTTGTCAATTCGACCATTGTCAATATCATCAAATATCTGATAAGGAGTAGTTCTTGCCATGTCATGGGGGGCAGGTACTGTGAGGTGAATACAAGCGCCCCAGGAATCACCTTCATCCACTGTACTATGCCGCACGTGCTCAACAACTCCTCCTCCTGTTTTCCCACAGTTATCATTAGGAGATCTCATCACATTCTCATTGCTCTCTGAAGAAATGTTGGATGAAGATGAAAATGAACTCCTCGGTAACTCTGTCCCATCAGGTTCACCGAAACCAGTGGGAGATTCTGTGATTATTTCACAATGACTTCTTGGTGAAGCTGTTTTCTCACTGTTATTTCCTTCTTCATTTGGAAACTCAGGAGCTTTAACTGCAAGAGTTTTTGAATATTTTGGGGACTGGATTGAAGTCGAAGTTAAGAATCCAGCAAGCGCAGATGCTAAAGCATCATCAATAGACATAGCATGTTTTCGTTTCTCCTTTGGTGATTCCTTCACTTGTTCTGCTGCATCATCTTCTCCCTCAGGAGATTCCTTTACTGGTTCCATTGCATCACATTCTTCCTCATCATCACAATTTGAAAACTCTGGTGCAGTAACTACAAGACTAGGATGTGGCATTGAAGAATTCACTGAAATAGAGGTGGCATCAGAGAGAATAGATGACCCAGTTGGAGGTGAATCCTTCTTATTGGCATCGCAAGCTGCATAACCAAGATCCACACCACCACTGTTATAAAGAGAATTGGTATCTGATTCACTGCATGAAAATTCAGGAGCAGCAATTCTGTTGCAAGAAAGCAATCCAGAATTCTGCGTTTTCTTCATAAGCACTTCAAGTTGCTGTTCTATTCTTTGGAGCCTCTCATCAATGCTCCTTATAGGCTTCAGCATGCAATCTTCAAACCTCAAAAAGTGATCCTCCATTCTGTTAACTCGAGAAACAAGCTGGTTCAGAACACCTTCAATATGGTTTTGAGATACATCAGGCTTGCTCTCTTTATCTGAAACTCGTGGAGGAATTTCCAGCTGGACTGGTTTGGTAATAGGCATAACTGATTCTTGCAACTGCACTTCCTGCTGATGAACTGAATCAAATTTCTCTTCATGCTGGATATTTTTTCCAGCATCAATTGGATCAGGTGGTTTTGCCTCGCTTTTCTCTGACTTCTGTACATTCGTTCTATCATTATCACATTTATCTTGTGCTTGGCCAATATCCTTTTGTTTAGATAACTGCAAAAAGGTAGGCATAATCATTGCCATAAGTGAATTTCCAGGAGAGTTCCCCAATGGGCCCACTTTACTATGCAAATCAGCTGCATCAACAGGATCAGCAAACACATAGACTTCATCAATACAAATACAACCTTTATTCTGAAGTGAAAGTAGCTTCAATGTAATTGCTGTGCATGGATCTGCATCTGTAATATCTGCTGTAGCCTCATACAAATCCTGAAAGTTTTATTTAATCAGCAAAACATTATGATACAAAAAGAAAGTGAAGATATTCAACAGTGCTTCAGCATTTTAATGCTACAGTCTGACTTTAATCAAGCATTTTAATGCTTCAGTCTTTCTGTGGTTTCAAAATCCACAAAATCCAGTTCCTTAAAAAGACCAGCAAAACTATTGCTCAGTCTACAAACCAACATGACCAATGTATAATTATCAAACTTTCATGACCTAATGTATGCAATGGATCAGTGCTGCAAATTAAATATTTCCATGCAATTCTTTTTTTTTTTTTTTTTTTTTTTTTTAAATTCTGTTTAATCACACACTGATATTATAAATTAATATAGCACAGCTCAGGAGCCAACAAAACCAAAATACTTCCACTGCTTCCTGACACACCATTTTTTACAGGGGAAGAGGGATGGTTTATAGAACAGTGCGAAAAGTTGACAAAATAAGCTTATTGTTTATGATTATGTAAGAAAGCAAAATCAGTACCTGTGGCTGTGAGCTTCTCCCTGGGATTGTATTAGAATTAGACGATGGAGAGCTATTCCCATTGGCAAGCTGAGTATCAAGAACTTTCACTTGAACCCAATCATCATCACTGGCAGTCATATTACTACCATTTCTGAGTCTTTCTTCAGATAGTTCTTTACTAGAGCTTTTCTGATGTGCCGAAACAACTTCTTCAACGTCAGTTGCACGCAACACTTCATCATCTCTAACTACAATGCCACAACGAACAGTACAGAGATACTCATCACTACTCTGCAATTCAGGAGCACAATATATTTCATAAACCCGAGAAGTACTTCGAATGTAAACCTGTCGAACCTCATGTTTTTGAGCAAAAGCAACTGCATTGCAACAAATGCACGGTCATCGTCCACAGAAGTACAAAAAATAAAAATTAAAATAAAAAATTAAAAAGATAAGAGCTTTCACCTTCAGCTATACAAAGGATATCACGATTAATGATAGCACGCAACTTTGGGATAAAAATCTATATAAATTACTAAATCCCCATCTTAAGCAACTGTACTCTTTCATATTATATAAAATTACCAAAATAATAAAAAAAAAAATTCCCTTTCGTTTTCTCAGTAACCAAACACAATTCACAAATAATAATCTAAATTCTATTTTCTATATTACTTATTGAGAAACTTAAATAACAATATAAACAACAGAAGAAAACAAAAAATTAATGGAAATTGTTGGAAAAGAAGACGAAATCTTAGAAACTTACTTGTGATCTCGCATGGGGTAGAATAATCAGGTGAGGGAGGGTACAGTATAAGAGGTGATTTGGAGGTTGAACCAACGGCGTAGGATTGACCAAGATTATCAAACTTTTCGTCGTTGATTAGAGAAAGAGACGACTCCAAGGTGACGGAATTTTGGAGAGAACCGCCAGCGATGGTCCAGTTCGTCGCGGAGCTCCATGAAGTATCGCAGTTGGTATTGGGATCTGATAATTCCATTTTCGTTTTTCAAAGAAAAAATAAATATTTTGAGGGTTTGGCTTGTGGTTTTGTTTGCGTGGTTTTACAGTCGAGAGCTAAATACGCTTCTTAGAGAAGAAGAGAGCTGTAGGGCAAATGTGCAATTTTTTGATAGTTTTGGAGATAATTTGGTAATTACATATATTAATACTTGATTTTCTTTTAAAAAAAAAAGTATTAAACACTTTTCATGATATTGTATTATATAAATAAAAAATGTAGACCAACCGAACGCCAAAAATTATCTAAAAAGTATTTTTCTTTAGAAAAATACAAAATTATGCATTCTCCCTTTAAAAAATGTTTGAAAATTACAATTTTTTATCTACCAAAAAAAATTATAATTTTTTATATTTTAAAAATTTTTACTCGTCTATTACAAAATATTTATGGTCAATACATAGATCAAGAAAATTATTAAATTATCATAATTTTAAATTAAAAATACTAAAATATCATTTATTTATTTTGACGTAGTGAAATAAAAATAATATATATATTCTTAAAATATTAAAATGACAAATAAATTGAAAAAAATTTCTAAAACATAGAAAATATAAAAGAAAAATGTCTAAAGTATTTATGGGAGAAAAATGCCAATATATAAGTAATTTGTTAATGTCACGGCCGAATCTGAGGACACGTGACCAGTATTAGGACACGAGTAATGCACATGACTATCAATACTCGGACTAAACCTGATCTCAAACTAAATAACAAACTAATATGAAATAAGGTTATGAACCCATACGTTAAACAAAACCAACCAAACATCAATTTAAAAGTGTGTCATACTGGACTATAACTCAATCATATCAAAATATCAAATATCATATAATTGGTTTTTGCTTAACAAATAACTTATCAACTTAAAAGATATATTATAATACAACTGATAATTAACCAAAATATAAGTAACAGAGGTAACATTGCAAAGTTCTAAAATACTAATACAAATATATAATTGTTATTTACATAATTCAATAATTAAATATAAAACATTGCTGAAAGACAAAAAGGCAGAAAAACTCAATTAAATGTCTTCACGAGCTCATTCCACAATCTGGGAAAAATAATTTGAACAGGAATGAACAATCAACTTAATGAATAATATTACTTAATATACTAACACGATGCACTATAAACAGATTTTCTAATGTTCATGCTGTGCACCATGTCACAGAAACAGGCAAATCACACAAGTAAATAAAAATGAGATACAATCCATAATACCACACTAATCCTTAATATGAGGAGCCGATCCCCGTATCATATCTCTCTTAGTCCAATACATTCTCTTAATCCATGATAAGGGTTGCAGCCATCTCAGCAACGCTAACTTAGCTGGCCGCAATGAAGCAATGAGTATGCCTCTAGCCCTAGCTCATCCTATCCAATCATCACAATTCGATTCACATTCCTAAGTGGCATTGTATCATTTCAATCTCATCCGACAATCACAAACATTTTGCAATAATATTTATTAATGCACCAATCACAATCAAATGTTAACACACATCTATGCAATAATAATGCATAATTATATATATATATATATATATATATATATATATATATATATATATATACAATAAATGCAAATGCGTGAAAAGAAAGGAAAATACATTAGAGAGTATCAATATTAGGGAGTATCACTCACCTACTTGATGACTTATCTAATCGACTTTCTTTTGAAGTGCGACTCTTGGTGATAAAAGGATGCTAGAGACATTGACTCCTCGAAAAATTTGATCAAACGAACATTGAAAACTATACCGAAATGGCAAGACAAAGCTACTGGATCTACCCCATGCGTCGCAACCGGAGCATTGTCAGCTGGCCACGTGCCGCCGTTACTAATGGCTAATCAGGGCGATCTTCATGCCATATATATACATACAATAAATGCAAATGCGTGAAAAGAAAGGAAAATACATTAGAGAGTATCAATATTAGGGAGTATCACTCACCTACTTGATGACTTATCTAATCGACTTTCTTTTGAAGTGCGACTCTTGGTGATAAAAGGATGCTAGAGACATTGACTCCTCGAAAAATTTGATCAAACGAACATTGAAAACTATACCGAAATGGCAAGACAAAGCTACTGGATCTACCCCACGCGTCGCAACCGGAGCATTGTCAGCTGGCCATGTGCCGCCGTTACTAATGGCTAATCAGGGCGATCTTCATGCCATCTTGCTCGCCTTGACGCTACAAGCTTGAAAACCAGCCTCACTCACCGCTAATATGCCAGAAAAGCCCTCAAAGTTTTAGTGATGCATTTTCTGATCTCATATTTCGGTGAGTTTCAAAGGATGAAATAGGTACCAATTTAAAGCTCTCATCATCAGGAGTCGAACAAGACCAAATTCATCAAATTCCACCTCCAAAATCAGTCAGAATATGGATTTGAAGCTTCATTTGTCGGCATTCCTTTCCCTGCGAGTGCGCCGCTTCACTTGAAGTCGTCAAACGGTGAACTAACTGTTGGTGGTCAGCCAGAAACCGCTCAGCCTCTCCTCTTATGGTGTCTCTCTCTCTCTTGCGCTCTAGCTTTCTTCCTTCTTATGTGTCCTCAAAACACACAACCATCTGATTGGTTGTTTCCAGCCAATCATATGTGCCCAACCCCTTTGTTTCTTTATATATATATATATATATAATGTTAATAATATGAAAATAATAACCATGAACTTTAATTAATATAGAATTAATCCTTATAAAATTTTCATAATTGTTAAATAAAATCTAGTTAACTATTTTTATAAGTAAATAATTAAATAAGTATTTTTCTCAAATCAAAATTTCAAAGAATACTGATTTGAATGGATAATTAACTTCACTTTATAAATATAACTAGGTCAACACTAGTGCGTTGCACGAAACTTTATAATTTATATATTTTTTAATTTTTTAAAATAAATTTATATTTGTAATTATTTAATTGTAATGTATAGAAAAAATAATAGTGATATTATAAAGAATATTTATAAAAAATAGTAATTAAGGAACACTGTACTTTATATGTAGCTAATAATAATTTTAAATTGTTATATATTTTTTACTCGTTATATTATATAATTTGTACTTGTTATATTCTCAATATCTTTATAATTTAGAAGAAGATAATAATTTATTTTATATTATTTTGATATTTTTATAAATAAATTTTAATTTCATGTTGTATTTTCTTAATTAAAATAATTTAAATTATGCTAATATATTGATTTTAAGTGATCATAGAAAATATTACAAAACCATCAAATTAAAGTTTATATGTATTTGCATTAAATAAGAGTAGCTATAATATATATATATATATATATATAGGGCAATGAGAGAAATTGCTATGATAGTTTTTTTTTATGCAATTTATCATTCACTATTTTTTATATCTCACTACTGCTAATAACTAAAATACTGACTATCGAATTTTATATTATTAAAGAGATATAAGATTTTTCTATCCAAAACATACATGGTTGTATATACATACATATATATATATATATATATATATATATATATATATATATATATATATATATATATATATATATATATGGTAATGAGAGAAATTGCTATGATAGTTTTTTTATGCAATTTATCATTCACTATTTTTGTATCTCACTAACGCTAATAACTAAAATACTGACTATCAAATTTTATATTATTAAAAAGAGATAAGATTCTTTTATCCAAAACATATATAGTTAATCCATTTTAGAGACTCCATTTGAATGACTGGAATAAATTGAAAAATATATGCTAATTGAAATAGTAAAATCATGAATAATTTGATAATTAACCAATTGATATTTTATATGTCGATATATGTACCATAAACATATCTTTTTTTTTTTCATCAAATTAGTATGCAAATAAACTAAAAAATAATTATCTCAAATAATTGCCAACTAAGTTTACAAAAAATTATTGAAACTTCTTATCGCATATAAAGTCAAAAGCAGATACAGAGAAAGAATGACAATATCATAACAAATTTTTAAACACACTGTCATGTCATACTCTTATTACTCATTTGTAATCTTATAAAGCAAATATAGTATTCACTATCATCTGCACAAAAAATTTTGAAAAAACTGGCTGATTAGAAAAGAGTAAACTTAAATATATTTATTTAATATTTCATGTATTAACTCAATTTATAATAACCATAATTATACTCATTTCAGTTTTAATATTAATTTATCATAATCAAAGCTAATTATTAGTAAATATTAATATCATTAATTGATTCATTCTTACCATGTGGACCAATAAAATGCAAACTTAAAATTATAATAGCTAATAAAATTTCATTTAGGTTACAAATAATATTAAAACAATTAAATAATTCTAAGTAATTAATGACTTAAATAATTATATAATAATTAATAAGTTAATAAAAAAATTTATATATTGCCTTGAATACATTGATTTAATATTTCATAATTATAATGATCATAATTGTCACACCCTGAACTCGAGAGCACGTGACTAGCACTAGGACACGGAAAATGCACATGGCTACCAGTGCGTAGTAAGCCTGACCTTACACTAAACGATAAATTATTACACAATAGGGCTATGGGCCCACACATTAAACAGATCCGAATAAACAACATTTTCAAATAAAGCCACACTAGGCTATCAGCTCAAATATCTCATACAAATCAATTTCAATATAGTATTGGATTTTGCTTAACATACAATATCTTAACTCAGAATATACACAATAACTGATAATAAATAGAATACATACTTCAAAAGTAACATTGCAGAGTTCTAGAGTACTAATATAATTATATACATGTTAATTACAAAACTCAGCACTTATAATACAAATTACTGCAGAAAGGAAATTGGTAGTTCTACTCGATTATAATCCCTTCACAAGCCCATTTCTCAACCTGAAAAGATAATTGAACAGGAGTGAGCATTCGACTCAATGAATGATACTAGCTAATATATTAAACTGGTGTCCTACATACAATTTCTAATGCTTGTGGTATGCACTATGTCACAGAGACAGACAAATCACACAATCAAGCAATGATGAGATACAGTTCACAGTACCACACTAATACTCAATATAGGGAGCCGATCCTCTATCCTGGCTCTCTGAATCCAATAATCTGTCTCTAATATCCAATAGGTCTAGCCGTCACTGGTCTGTACCATGCAACTCTGACCCGACTGATAGCGGCCCTGGCAATGAGCAGACCTGGCCAGCATCCACCAATCATAACTCATCTTCTCAATCCCATCATAATCATAATCATAATATAATCATATCCATGATTCTTAGGTGACACTGTATCCTCCCGATCTCCATCCGTCAACCACAAATCATTATGTAACACAGAATATCAATTCATCAACCACAATCAAATGTAACATGCATTTTATGCAATAATAATGCATAATATATATATATATATATATATATATATATATATATATATATATATATATATATATATATATATATATATATATATATATATATATATATATATATATATATATATATACACACACACACACAATAGATGCAAATGCATATGAAGACAGAATAACATATTAGGGAGTATCACTCACCTAGTTGATGAGACGTCCGACTAACTTCTTTTAGAAGTACGAGCTTTGACGACAAAAGCCAGAGACATTGACTCTGAATAACAAACGATATTATTAGAACAAGAACGACTCATTTATTAAGACACAGGTGACAGACTATTGAGATTCTTGCTAAAATTACAGCAACATCTCACTTAACTAAAATATTACCCAAAATCAATAAAAACATAACACTTCTAAAATAACCTCAATAGTTCGCACAACCTAATACACTCCAGAGACCCCTCCTGGTCCTCCCGACTTACAATCATCATCACAACTCAATAAGCAATTCTAACTTATCAATTCATTAAATACTAACTAAAATCTAATAAATATAACACAATAATAATTGAAATTCAAGGGATCCAGATTTACCCTTGCAAAATTTGATCGTACGAACGTCGAGAATCGCACTAAAATAATGAGATAGAGCTGCTGAGTTGAGGTTGCCGGAGAGTCGTCGGAACTCCGCCGGCGCCACCATCGTTTGGCCACGCGCCATCGTGGATGGTGGTCTTAGATATCAAAAATTATACCAAACCACTCGTCACGACAACAGGAGCAGACATACCCTTCACTCTCCCTCACTTGCCGTCGATCGCCGGAAATTGAGCCTTAAAGTTTTGGCATCACACCCTCTGGTCTCCTTCTTTGGTCAACAAAAGTTGGCAACCTTGGTATCAAATTGAAGCTAGTGAAGAGAGGATTCCAACGCATCTTGAATCGCTTGAATTGGAGCTCAGATGAGAGAGATATGGCCGTTTGAATTTTCATTCATTGGAGTTTGCCGAAATTCGCAATAGTCAGCTTTGGGATGCACGTCCAGCGCCGTTCGGTGTCTTATCAGAGTAATTTTGGTCCTGTTGGCTTCGTCTGGATGTTAGCTTTTCAACTCAATCGACAGTGCATCAATCGAAAGTCTGCTGACGAAGTTATAACCTGAAAATCACTAGTTACTTCCTTTCCTCTCTCTCTCCCTCTCCCTCCTTCCTCCTCTGCCACTTAAAACGTAACCAGCAGATTTAAAATCTGCTGGTAAATAGCCAGCCCAAGGATGCCACATGGCGGCCTTGGGTTGGTTCTCTCTTTTTTTTTTAACTTTAAAATTTGTAGAAAATTCATTTAAAGTTAAAAAATTACAAATAAATAGTCATTATACTTCTTATAAAATGTATTTTAATTTAATATATTAAAACTTGAAAAATGATTATTTTTAAATTTATTAAAAATAATTAAACATAAAATTAATTTCTAAATACTCATTTCAGTTTTAATATTAATTTATTATAATAAAAACTAATTATTAATAAATATTAGTATCATTAATTAATTCATTATTGCATATGGACTAATAAAACATGAACACATTACAAAAATATGCCACGTGATAAATCCTAAGATATTCTAAGCCTGATTTATATATATATATATATATATATATATATATATATATATATATATTAGATTAGATTTTTCAACAGGATAAAAATATAAGATTTTATTTTATTTAATAAATACTTTATTCAATTATACTCACATATTTAACATTTAAATAAAATTATGATTAATAATATAGTTTTCAAATCATAAAAATATATCAAATGAAAACAAAATAAAAATTTCAATTGCTCTTTAATAAATAAAATAATAAAATAATATATTTCCATACAAAATAAGATTTTATAAAATAAATGAAAATTTAGGTTATAAAAGTTTACTTTCTTAATTTCGTTTTTTTATTTCATGGAATTATTTTTTTAACTTGATGAAAAGGGTATTTTTAGATCTATAAATTAATTGAGATTAAATTTTCTCTCCGATAAATTTAAGAATGTACCTAAGCTATCTTTTAAATGTTAGTATAAAGAATTTTTTATGTGCATAAATTATATATTTAAAAATTATCTTTCAAATGTTTTCCTTTTAAAGAATAAAAAATGTGGCTTTTTAGTTTCTATTGGTCTTTAATTAATGTTTAACCATATAGAATATGACTTCTGAGTTCATAAGTTTGTGAATTTTTTAAATTTTCTATTATTACTTTATTAATTTAAATTTTCAAATGTAAGTAATTTGTTAACCTTCTTAATTTCATTTTTTAGTAATTTATTAACTTTCTTAATTTCATTTTTTCTTATCTTTATGGTCATGGATATTTTTAAATCAATACATTAATGGAGATCAAATTTTCTCGATAAATCAAAGAATATACCGAAATTATTTTTTAAATATCAATATAAAAAATTCTCTATACCTAAATTGTAAATTTAAAAATTATCTTTTAAATGTTAATATTGAAAATTTGATTCTCATTACCAAATCAAATTCTAATTTTTTTTTTCATCCAATTAATGGGAAGCAAAATATTAGGTAGTAAGTTAAAGATCTTTCCATTCTCTCTCTCCCTCTATATTATATATTATATCAATACTATATATAAAAGTGAACTAGGAAGATTATTTGAAGGGATAAAAAAGCATAATTTAAATTAATATTTACAAAAAAATATTTAATTACTTTAATGAATAAAAAAAGATATGATTTAAATTAATAAAATTTTTATTCTAGACAAATTATGACTATTAATATAAAAAAAATACTCTTTTAATCTACATTTGATTTATATTTTCCTATTTTTCGTGCGATTAGAAAGTGTCATATTAAAAAAAAAAAAAAAATCACTTACAGAAATAATATATTCATTTATTATATTTTCAAACTCAACAGAATTATATTCTCAATATCGAAAAGAGGCATTTGGTTGATGATGACCCCTTCTCCCTCAGGCTTCATCTAGGGCATCCAAATTCTGATAACCTAAAAATACAGTTTAATTTGCATTTCAAACATGAAAATCATCATAATTTAAATAAGAAAGGAACATCATGAAGTTTAATTTAATAAGAGTAGTAATAACAATCATCGTAAAATTTGGATAATCTTAAAAAAAATAATATTCAAATTGAAAATTAACGAATAATTAGAAGAATAAATGCTTGAGACATGCCTTTAGAGAGATATTGAGAGGAAAGTTATAGATCTCTGCGTTTAAATTGAGAGGCTAAGAGACTGTATTCACGCCTTATAATCGAAGGAAGAGAAAGAAAATCCTCCATCTTTGTGTGTGTTCGTGATCTACAAAAATTCAAGATCACACATGCTGAGCTTCTGCTGCTCTTGAAAGGAATCTCATCTCTCACACTCCTTTCACAGTTTACTAATGTAAACCCAATTTTATCAAGAAAATCAGAGCATAAATATGTCTAGCACATACGTGTTCCATAACAAATTAAAAAAGATTAATGAATTAAGAAACATCCATCACCTTAACATCACCAGCATCGTCTGTAGAAGCCGTAAAAGCTGCCCTTTGAGTTGCAAGAAATCTGCAGACATTTTAAACCTTTTCACTTATTAGAAGTCGTTGATTATCTCTACAATCTATCGGATCTTAAGACAAAACTTGGTTGAACGCTTTTAACTGGATGGAGGAAGTTATTCTTTGTATCAAAGAATGAAACTGACCACAAAAAAAAAGGACCCATATCATTCAAATAAAAAGAACAACAAATTGATACTCTTTGATTGCAACAACTTGCTAAAATTGGTTATGAATGAGAAGCTAATGTGCACAAAAAAGCACTAATCAAACGAAATAAAGATTCAAATCTGCATGCAATAATGGGACAATCATAACTTAAAGGGCTGAGTTTAAAGGATAATAATATTTTACCTGATTTATTTCCTCCTCGTTATAGTTGTAACTTCTCAACAGCTTCCACGAATTACCCTTCCAATAGAAAACACATTAAAATAATACCAAATATGCAATTACTGTTAAATGAGACTGTAAGGTAAAATAAATAGCCAAATTGAAAGACCAAGATGCAATAAACAGAGCATGATATATAAATCAAAAGTTTCACAATGAAAAATATAATAAAGCACAGGCAAGTATAAGAAAAGAGAGCTTTCAGACCTAGGTTGCAAAAGTTTAATGTATGCTTCATAACAATAAAAAATTACATGAAGCTAATGATTTACCAGCAAGCTTTGTTTTGTTTCTGAAAAGAGAGATTTCGAGAGAGAAAACAAAAATTTGGGGTCGAAGATGAAACCCAAAAAAAAAAAAAAAAGGTGTTTAAAACAATGAATTGTTTTTCGATTTTTATTATTAAATATTTTATGTATTTTTTGGAACTATCGGTAAGCAATTTATCAGTAATTATGATGGATTTTGGATAGAGAGATTGAGAATGCGAAGCTCATAGTATACGAGCAGTGAGAAAGAGAGCTTTAAAAGCAGTTTCCCATTAGAAAAGAGAAGAGTGTGTTCATAGTTTTGCTTCTTTGCGTTAGTGGTCTCCGGTAAATGTAAATCTTTTCTTCTGTTTTATATGCACCATGATAATAATCCCTCATTACTACTTATTAGTAGTGGTTATGGATAGGATCGGATATGATCTAAAATTGAAAACTCGAAATTGGGTTTGATTAAAACAAAATTGGTTCTCTGTGTTGTTAGACACTGTCAATAATATAGAATAAATAATAACAATAGCAAAAAAAAAAAAACTATAAATTAATTTTTTTATAAAATATAATATGTGGTTTACTGCCTCAGTGAATCTCCTAATTTCAAAATTTAGAATAATAGATAAAAATTTCAAATTAGAAATTTAAATTTAGAATAATATATAAAAAATAGTTTATAATATTATCTTATAAGACATAAATGTTATATATAATTAACCATGCATGATTTAAACATTTATATTTGTGTTTTCTTTTAATATGATGACTGATCATTTTGAATATATTGCTGGTTATATATATATATATATGTTTTGAAATTCGGATTAATTTCCACCAATAACAATAAAATTCACCTTGAGAACTATTATTCAGATAACTAGAGTGTGAACGATTAAACTAAAAATTACCCAAAAGAAAAATTTCCAGATAAGTGGTAAGGTCACAACAATCCAACTTAAAAATCACTTTTCTAAACATAATTTAACCAATACAAGTAATTTTAATAACACAATAATTCACTACAACTATACCCAACAATAGCTATTAAATAGACACAAAATAACATAAAGAGAATACCAGAATTTTAACGAGATTCGGCTAATTTTGCTTATATTCTCGGACACTATTAAAATAATATTTCACTAATTGAAAACATATTACAAAAGAGATAGAGAGAAGAAAATAAAGTCAAAGAAAAGAGAAGACTTGTGTTTTTTGGATGGTTTAACAAAGAAAACTAAAACCAAATTTATAGCAAAAAATTTCACTCAATTCTCCCTTAACTTTCGATGTGGGATTGCTCACATAACCAAAAGTCATCCCATTTGGCTAATGAGCCATTAAAGTCAACAATATATTGGTTTTTTCAAATTAAATTTCAACAACTATTTGCACTTGAAAAATAATATAAATCTTGATTTTTTATTTATTTTATTGCAGAATAATTCGTGTATCATCACAACCACAGCAAACATGGTTGTGAATTGAGAGGCACCACTGTTTGTTAGACGCAAGGCTTTTTATTATTATTGCTATAATAATACCAATATGGATATTAATATTAAACAAGCTTGGCCTTTATTTTAGCTATTTAATTTTTGTTATCAGTTTATTATTATTCAATTTTTAATTATTATTTATATTTCAGGTTTGTATTTAGAAAAATTTTGGCTAAAATGTAACATTTGAATTTCCTTTTGTATTTATTTATTGATTTTCTAATTATTATTTTCAGATTTGTGTTGTGTAAGATCTTGGGTTTTTGTTTTTAAATTATTTATAAGTTTGTAAGAAACGATAATTCTAATGTTTATTTTTAGCTTTGTGTTTTTATCATGATTTTTTTTTCTTCGAAATATTGTTTTGATTACCTTTCTTTGGTATGGTCGTTATGCTCTCAATCGCCAAGGGATTAGTAGTATATGTAGCATAATTAGTTTAGCAATGCTTACTGCTTTGCTTTAGGGGGACTTGGATTATTAAGTTTAAATGAATTGCTTATATGATTTGGATTAATGATTTTATCTTATCTTATTTTATTTCAAATATCCATTTGCTATCAGTTATGTTTTTTGATTACTGAATTGAATTTTTAATATGTTTGGTTGCATTCGTAATCTGTAGTTGTTGTTTGAAATATTCTATTATCTAAATTACAGTGTTTAAATAATTATATATAATATGTTATAATGAAATGTTTATTATTTTCTGATGTTTTCTCTACTAACATAGTATTCGATTATTTGTTAAATGTATTTTTACCACACTGAGTTATAGACTCACTCCTCCTCTTAATAATCCAGTATTACAGGAAAAATAAAAAATAAGATTAATAGTTAGAATTTCGATATGCTAGACTCCAAAGTTTGGGAAACTTAGACACATAAAAATTGTGGAATTCAAATTAATGTAAATTAAATTATATTACGATACATTGTACATGTGGGTCGAGACGTTTCAATTATCTTAGTCTTTTTTATATGATTTTAATCACACACGCACATATAGATTATCTTAGTCTTTTTAGTCTCATATGAAACCTCTTGCAATCATAAATTTATGAAATTCAAAAATGAATAATGTAAAAATTTCAGAATTGGTGCAAAGTCTTTTAAAAATTTTATAATGAACACCAAGAATAGCCTTTTTCATCTAGCTTAATTAATTATTTATAATTTTTAGAACAAAATTCGATCTTCTAAATTGTAATAGTCTCTTTGATAATCTATAATATTTTTTATTTTTGCTGCTAAATGTCAGGCTATCTATATTTTTTATTTATCTTTTTAACTGTTATCTTTTTTTTTTTTTTAATTTTATAGTCATAAATTCTTACATTGCTGATTTAGAAATAGACTAGACGATAGTGTGTTTGTAATCTTTGCTTTATATGTTATTTCAATAAATTTAAACTTTTACCTATTATTTTACACTTATTTTTCGTTGTCTATATATCTAATTTAATATTAGTAAAGCTTCATAAAAAGACTATTTTTCTCTATTTAGTCCACATATAATCATCATTGTGGTATTATCAAAGTTACTCAGTTGATTGTCCTTTGCATGTGGTTTTTCTTTTATATATATATATATATATATATTTATGCAATTAGACTAATTTATTTTAATATATAACCAATGTCCTATTTGTAGTGTATTCATAAATTTTTTTATATGTTATATAATATCAATAACAATTACTGTGATGAAAAAAAAAATTATGTCTAATTAATCTTTGTTGTTAACATTTGTTTTTTGGTTTTATATTAGACTATAGTTCAATAACATTTGTTTTTTGGTTTGATACTTTGATCGATATTCATCATATATTTAAGTCCTTGATTATATCTTATATATTATGCATGAATCTTGAATTCTTTTTCATTGGTAATCCATTGTTGCGTGCAGGTATTTAGCCAATGACATTGGAAACTTGGAAACTATGATGCAGTTATCAAGGAACGTCCGTAAATAAAAAATATAAAAATTAAAAACTTAAGAATTAAAAAAAAGTGATGAACCCAGATTCCAAATCTGGGTTTCATCACAAACGGTGGATTAAAACTTCTAATCAAAACTCACTCGACGCTAACTTCTAATAAAAATCAACTCTAAAAAGCACACCAAAATCCAATCTAAAACCACAATCCTCTAAACCAAAAGACTGAAAAATGATTGCCTCTACACATAGGATGCGCCGACAACGATGGATCCTTGGTGCTTGGATATCAAACAGCCATGGTGTCCTCAGTTAGATCGGCGGCAAGCTCAAGCTTTAGATACTATGAAAGCTTATTAAGACTTGACCAAAGGCCATAACGCAAATCAATGATGATGATGACTCTGGGACCTGATCGATTATGGTGGATTCGACAAAGCTTCTGCAGATCGAGAGCTCACCACTGCCAAGGTCGTTCTCGGTCAAGACCTGACCAACAACAAATTGCAAAATGAATTTGAAACTGTACTTATAAGTATAAAACTAGAGTTGTGGTGATCGGAGGTAAGGCTCGATAATGGCGGCACTTGGTTGCTAGTCCGGCCAAAATCGGATTGTGATCACCGGAGGTGGGTGACTCGGGATTCACAACCTCATTTTCTCTCTCCTGGCTATCTCTCTTTCCTGATCTGCTCTATTTTTTGTTATTCTCTCTCTTTTTTTTTTTTTGGTGGCTTAGATTTGGTATTTTTTTTAATATACGGTACTGTAAAAAATCTACTGCATAACTAATATTTTATTAATTATTCATTAATTGTCCATAATATTATAAAAATAGTGATTTATTTGATTTATAATACTATATTAATTGTAGGCATATTAAGTCCAATAAAATTTTGCAATTCTTAGAATATATACACTAAAACCGCCAAAATTCCAAATACTAAATATACGGCAAATTGCGAAGAAGAAAAAGGTTTTTGCATATATAATTATATATATTTCATTCTTATCAATAAACATAATGTCAAAATCTACGAAAGTAATTTATTTACCGTCCAACAAAATGTTATTTTGCTTTAACATAAAAAATGTAAATCAGAATAATACTTAAAATCAAGAATTAGAAGATGCTATTTTTGCAGATTGCTAGCTAGCTACCTTGAAAACAGCTCCCTGATCTAGTGCTCCAAACAGCTGCTTCACCAGTCACGATTTCAACTAAATCCTTCAAAATTGATCTCTCATTATCCAACTCTCCGGCGCCACATTTTGCAACAAAAACACAATTAACCATTAGTCAGTTCCATTACCTCAAAACCCAGATTTTAGATTCCTTAACTTTACCAAAAACAGCTAAAAAAAAAAAATCAAATTTATCTTAATTTGTTTTATTTTCTTTTTACTAATCTCTTTTTTTTTTTTCTTTTTATTTACCTTATGATTCTTAAAGGAACGTTCTCAAATGACATTATCACCACTGATATGTATTTCAGAGATTTAAAAGATTTATTAGGCTAATTATTTTTCATTTTCATTTTTTATAGAGAGAGAGAGAGCATTAAATAAAATTTTAAGTATGTTATTATTTCTTATAATGAACATGTTATTTCATTACAATGAATATCTAAATGTACTGAAATGATCATGTGTGTTATATGTAATGAACATTAAATTTCATTACAATATATATCTAAGTATACTGATAAGAATATGTGTGTTATATATAATAAACCTGCAAATTATTAGATGCTGTTTGCATCAGATGATACTATAAGTTTCTTACTATTTCTAGCAATAAACATTGGATTTCATTCAAATAAACATTTAACTATTGTCCAATAAACATATATATTATATGTAATGAATATGAAACTCAAATTCTATTTTTAAAAATAAATTATATTATAACTTGAGTTATTAAATATTTTATAATAATGATTTAATATATTTAATTAAAATTATAACAATTATTAGATGGGGAAAACAAAAACAATTTATATTTTTAATTGATTGATTCAATTCCAATTATCGAAACAAATAAAAATATGAAAAAAAAATCACCATTTAATTTAAAAAATTTTATGATCTATTTATAGTTTTTTTGAATGTTGGAAACCTTTAAAAAATCAAATAAAGAAAAAAAATAATGGATAAATGCACACTTTATAAGTAATGTACATACATTTTATAATTATTGAACATACATTTTATAAGTATCGAATATACATTTTATAAGCAATAAACATATATTTTATATTTAAAGATGAAATTCTATTTTTAAAAATAAATTATTTTATAACTTGAGTTATTAATTATTTTATAATAATTATTTTAATTATAATAATATAAATATATCTAATTAAAATTACA
The DNA here is from genome assembly GCA_947687605.1 of Reutealis trisperma. Lineage (NCBI taxonomy): Eukaryota > Viridiplantae > Streptophyta > Magnoliopsida > Malpighiales > Euphorbiaceae > Reutealis > Reutealis trisperma. The sequence continues at coordinate 1,711,255 of CANTUT010000085.1, forward strand.
ACAATTATTAGATGGGAAAAACAAAAACAATGTATATATTTAATTAATTGATTCAATTCTAAATATTTTAAAAAATGAAAATGAAAAAATAATTAGCCTAATAAATCTTTTAAATCTCCTGTTTATTTTCATAGAAAAAAGAACATATTTTTTCTAAGAAAATTTCATTTATTCTTCTATGACATGATAAGAGAAAGTTCATATGCAATAGTAAATCTTTGAATGTCTTAAACTTGATTTGTTTTAGATTAAAAATAGATGGAAAATATATTTTAAAAAGATTTTTTCGTTGACATTCTCTAGCAAGTGGGCAAAAAATAGGATCCATTAAGATAACAATTAATATAAAAAAGACAACTTAGAAAATTAAAAATTTTTATTTTTGGAAAGAAATTCAAAGAACAAAAAATTTTCAATAATAGATATGGATCTTAGTATGAAAAAGACAGATTGATAAAAATAAAATTAAAAAAAAAAGAGGACATATAATGATGGCAGAGAATGTAAATAACAAAACATAATACATGAAAATAGAACCCAATCAAAAGTAAAAAATGGGACCCGTGTGAGGAAAAATTTTCCTTTTCTTTTCTTTTTTTCCGTTTGGTTGTCAAAAAAATAATAGTGCCTTGATATGATGAGATATTGAGAAGTCTTATTTTCTATCTATTAAGTTGTCATCAACAGTTAAAACATGAAACTTAAAATCAATAGCTATGGATATTGCAAATAAAATTAATTAGACTCAAAATACAACTCAAGAACCAAAAAACAAAGAAGACAGAGAAATATAAATGATTTTCAATAAATTTAATTACTTTGAAAATTTAAAGTTAGTACTCATATCCTCTTAAATAGAAGCCACCTTTACTTGGTTCTAAAAATGAAGATCAGACCATAAAAGATCCTAATAATAAAGCAATGGAATATAGAACTTTGAATAAAGATTCTGCATCTAACAATCAACGTGTACTCATAGTTACCTAATTTGCTCAACCCCCCATAGTACCATGAACTAGGACGCACGTTCCATTTGTGCAATTTTGGCCACCTCTCCTGGTGTACTGGTGCCGGTGTTAGTCGTTGGAAGTTTCATCTTTTTAGCTAGCTGCTTTCCTGCAATTTATGCCTCAAATCTACGAATGCAAGAAGGAAGCCATTTGAGCTGTAACTCGGCTTGTTAATACAAGAAATGTTGGTTGAACGAGTAATAGTACCAATAAATGTGCTATGACTTGAGTTTGAGCAATGTGATTTGGCTTGTTCCTCCTTCCAAATATTTGTTTTGTGTTTTATGTTTGTCTTCTATGTGCAACTTTCAATATCCATGGCCGTGCCTATGACTGTAAAATATGCCCATGCCTATGACTATAAAATATGCCCCATAACTATATCTATGCCTATAACACAAAAATATGCCATGCCTATGTCCCATAACCATGTTTATGCCTCATAACCATAAACCATAATGCCTATTGCATATGCAGCCCCAAAAGCCAATGAGGATGTTGGAAAATGACTTTAGGAGATGCTACTTTTTTGAATAAATTTGAATCAAAATCAAATTCAAGTTTGAAAAATAAAATCTTAGAAATCATGTGTTAGTTGTTATATTGTTTTGATATGATATTATGTAGCAGATTCTTTTGCATTTTAGTTGATTTTTATGGCTATATAAGTGTAGAAATGATGAATAAAATGTAATCTCATATTCATAAGCCAAATACTCTATATCTGTTGTTTATATTCTCTTAAAAAACCCAACAGGTGGATCGGAAGCATTAAATGCACTTTTCCTCAAATTTGTGCTTCTACTGTTTTGTCTTCTCTTGATACGGGTTTCTTTCTATCTTTTCATTTCTTTTCTGTTTTTGTTCAGAATTTTTCCTTTGATTCATTGAATCCAAACTCTAATTCATAGTTTCAAAAACTATCTGCATTCTGCAATTTTCTTAATTTTGTTAATAAACACCTGCTTTTTTCTTAGCTTTCTAGGCATCAAAACAATTTCGGCTCACTGGTTTGTATTCTATTTGGCATATGTATCCTAATCCATTACAAGACAACCCTGCTTAGTCAGCAGTCAAGTAAGTAAAAATAATTTTTGGTGCTTATTTATTTGGTTTGTGATTTGTATCATTGGTTTTCCTTGCTTGATACAATTATGGTGATTTCTCTTTTGGGTTTTTGAATTTCAGGCAGTACTTTGTTAAGGCGGATGATACTGTTGCCCGCCCAAAAGATCAGTTTGTGTAGCTGTGCTATTTGAATGCTTCAAAGAACTGTTAATCTCTGATAAATTGATTGCTGTAATTTTGGACCATGTCTTATGTTTACAGTATGGATACAATATGTTGCCTCAGAAGCAAGCAGAAGAAGCAACAGTCCCCAACTTTAGTGAGACAGAACATGAAGGTAAATAAGAAGAAAAGCTCTATGCTTCCTCTGACACGGTGAATCAGCCTAGGATGTTTGGTTCAGTTGTGCTTCTAATCAAGTATACATCATTCACAAAAAAAAAAAAAAAAATCACTTTGTTGTTTTATTTTCCATTTGAGGAAGAACAACTTATAATTATAATTAATATTATGCTCGCAGGTGGCACAAGTATTATTAACGCTGCTATGCTCCTTCTCTCAACTGGGTATGCTGTCAGGTATTTGTTCCAAATATTTTATGGAATTATAAGAAGCTAAACATATTACCTTATTAGTGTCCTCTACATAGAGTACAGAACTGGAAAGGAAAAAGAAAATCAAAGTCTAAGTGGAGTTGATGAATTTTAGATGAAAACAAACGGTGTGTAAATTTTGTGCTATGGCAATTGAATTGAAGGGTAATTTAGCACATAGCCTTTTTGTATTTCTGTACGGATTCACCCTTTTGATTCGTGTTTCACTGTTTTGTTGCATAATATTTTATGGTTTGTTTTTTTTTTTTTTGGAGATTAAAAAGATGATATGATGACAATGGAGGGGATGATGGTCAAGGGAGTCTTGAATTTTATAATAAGTAGGCTATTGGAAGGGAAAGGAGGTTTAGCTATCTGAAGGAGAGATCCGCCAATTTTGTGTTCACGCACGCCAAAACTTCCTCTCTCAGCCAAATCTCCTTTAGCTGAAAGCTCCCATTCGCGTGTGTGGTCAGCACTTTGTTTTCTTTTCTTCTTTTTATACTGAATTCAATAATATGTTATTGGATAATGTTTTTGTGCACAAATTTATTTCTATTTAGGGATTTTGAGTTGGATCATAAGGAGCATGAGATATATATGGTTGCTCATAAATGTTGTTTGTTTCAATCGATAACGTTCAGCAACCAGATCTTGCATTTATTATGGCTCTGTACTTGGACTTCTTGATAAATCTCTCTTGCTAACTCATTAGGACATACCTGTTTGCAATTTAACTACTCCTTGCAGCCTCTTTCAAGATAGCATCACTGTTTTTCTGTGGTTGTGTATATATAGCTCATTACTACCATTGATTGCTGACTGCCCCTACTTTCTTTGCAGTTCATTTTTTGCCGGCTGCTCTGCTTCTTGCCTTAATATAAAGGCTGCAAGTTTTGATCTTTCTTGCTCCAATATATGTAGATGAACCTCTGTTATGCATTTAATACTGTAAAGTTCTAGATTAGTAATGTATATTTTCTTATATTTGGAGACACTAATATTATATATATATATATATGTATATAGACACACACACACACAGATTGAAGTTGTGAATTATGCACTACAAATTGCTGGTATGCATTCTATTTGATTTTTTTATTGTCATCTTACCAACTTGATGATTTGCAGTTTAAGCAAATTGAACCAAGTTATTTGTAGATCAAATGCATAGTTTACTTGCATTCTCCCTTATATGCTTTTCTTTCATATGTTTTGCTTACAGAATCGAGGTTTATTTTAAAGGATAAAAGGACTAAAATTGCATTGAATTAATTAATTGTTCTTGGCTGATTGAGACTTTGCACTACTATCAATTCACTTCAACATATGGATTTGTGTTTTGGTTTGATTGCATTATGATCTTGCCTCTTTAAGCTGTTATTAATACTGATCATTAAACTCAATTGATTGAAGAAAATTAGAGTTGTTTCTTTGAATTTTGCCTCTTTTAGCTTTTTTTTTTTTTAGGTGTACGAATAACCCATGATCTTGTAATTAGAGATGAACATTATTCACTTCAAATAAAAAACACAGAAGTATATATATATATTTTCATTTGTTTAATTTTTAAAAGTTTTTATTTGATTTAATTTTTAATTTTAATAAACTTTCTTCGGTTATAATAAATAAAAAAAATCAAATAATGGAAATACAATTGAGAAATTATGTGCAAATTCTATTACAATGTTATGGTAAAATATTCTCCTGTATAATATATTAAAATTTAATTAAGAAAATATAATACATATAATTTTAATATGTAATTTATGATTTTCCGGTGGCGTCGCGCGGACCATCTTATTTGTTAATATAATAATGTTTTGGTCATTCATAAATCGATTGAACTTAATTTAAGGACAATATAGGAAGTACGAAAGTACATGGCAAAATTGTAATATGAAAGAAAGTTAGGTCTTATATTATATTATGTTTTATTAAGGAGAGAGCGAAGAGTTGAACCTTAGTAAAACAGCTTCATACCCTTGTATCCTTATCTTCTGAGGTCTTTCAATCGAAGAGAACTGCTTCCGCTTTGAATGGCGAAGAGGTCCTTTCATTTCCTTGTTTTAGGCTTTCGTTTTGCTGGGGGGCTTCGTCCGATCTAGGCATTCACTTCATATTCTCGAAGGATAGCCTTCGTCTGATCGAAGGGATCAAAGGTGCTAGGAACCGTCAGCATTCTAGATAGTCTTCGTAGGGTAGATGGAAGGTCACACAGCCATTGAATGCATGCACAATTGACAAGGATGAGCATTGAATGCCAAAATGCGCATTGAATGCACGTCTCCTCGTTCTCCCCATTCTTCCACGTGTCACAGCAGACGGTTAAGTTTTTCATGGATTTTAAATTTTGAACGTCCATTTAATGCCCCCACTTATTGCTGTGTCGGTTACCGAGGACGCTCTCAGTATATATATTCCTTTGCCTTCCCATATCCAGAACTTCTTGCTTATTCTCTCGAATCTCCTATTCTTCGTAGTTTCCCATATCTGTTCTTTGGCATTTGCTTCCCTTTCTTCTTTCATTCCAATGGCCCCCAGAAAAGAAAACATTCCCCGTAAGGACCAAGTGAGCTCCTCCCATTACCAAAAGATACTGGAGGAGGAATGGGGGGAGATAGCTCCTATTGCAAAAACATCCGAATTTCTGGCCTTCGGCCAGAACTTAGAAGGCAGCACTCAGTTCATCTTCCGCCGGGCTGAGGCTCACGAGAGGGTTTACTCCAGCGACCCCAAAGCTGCTCTGCCTAAAGACAACCGGCACTACATTATTTTCTACCACCAGCTGGAAGCTGGTCTTCTTTTTCCTCCTACGAAGTTCAAAGTTGAATGCTTCAACTACTTCGGAGTGAATCCAATGATGCTAACCCCGAACTCCATAAGGGACATACATGTCTTCGAAGTTCTTTGCTTCGCTCACGGCATTTGTCCTTCTGCTCGCCTGTTTCAATGCTTTTACAGGATCTAGAGCGCTCAGAGGTCACCGGGGGTTTACATGACTTCTGCCAGGCCTCGCCGGAGCCTTTTCTTTGGTAAAGAGAACAAAGTGAAGGACTGGAGAGGCAAGTTCGGGTTGATAGAGGTCACTGACGGCCTTGGCGATAAATCCCCTGGATTTGGTTTCCCCAGCCATTTCCTGCGTCCCACTGAAGGCCTTACTGAGTGGCTTGAGAGGTTGTCCACTGAGGAGAAATCGAACCTCAGGACCTTGGTCCATCAGGGTTATACTTATAACTCTGAAAAGATGATGGCCTCCTTCTATGCGAAGGACGAGCACGGCCTTCCAACTCCTAGACTTTTGCTGAAGGATATAAGAGGTAACTCTGCTCCTCACTTCTCACTTGCTATAGGTTTAATTGACTGTGGAGTATTGATCTTGTTGTTGCTGTGTTTGCTGTTTCGATTGCAGTGGAGGCCAAGGATCCTGCTCATTATCAGGATATCATGAAGGAGACAGAAGGGGTTTCTCCAAGACCCTTCAGCGAAGATGCTGAGCTTCCCATTCTTGACCTCAAAACGGGAAAGTTTCGCTTGCGCTCCTCCTCCTCCCCACAGTCTTCGTCGGCGAAGCTTCGTAAGGATAAGCCGACGAAGGCTGTCTTCGCTGGATCCGGTTCAGCTGTTGGATCAGAAGGGGCCCAGGTGAGTGTGGCCAGTGCGAAGTCCATTTGTATAATTCAAAGGCAACTTGTTAAGGCTTATGATCGCTCTATTCCTGTTGTGCAGAGAGGTACTCCTCCGCTTCAAGCTGTACCCATTGCTGCAAGGCCTGCTCCTCAGAGGGGCATTTCAATCTCAGGGCTTTCTAAGGCTTCCATTCCTCCGCCTCCACCTCCTCCAGTGAGTGATAAGGGGAAGGAAGCGTCCGTACCTCGTCCGCCCAAGCCGAAAGAAAAAGGGCCCCCCGTCCCCAATGTTCTTGATCTAATTGCTCACTCTTCTCGGGGGGCGGAGCAACTGGCAGACTTGGAGAAGGCTCTGACAGACGTGCCTGATGCTGAATTTTAGGCTCGTCTGAAAAATCTGGTGGATGACTTGAGTGCCCCTGTAGCCGAAACCGGGGCAGGTAACTTTTCTTCTCCCCCATCACCTTCATCATATAAAGACCCTCGCGTTATCCGAGGGACATATCTGAGATAGTCGAAGGAGGTCATACCAGGGAGATCTCCTAGTGCCGAGGAGGTCGAAGCCTGGGAGAAGTATATTAAGGAGTAAAGGATTTCATATCCTGACTTTACGACTCTCATGAGGCTTTATCCTTCCCTAGTTAATACTGCGACCGAAGGAGAGGCCTTCGTTTCAAGAAACAGAGGCAACTTCTTGCCTTCTTATTATCATTTACTTCTTTTTGTGTCTTTATCTGCTGATTCGAATGTGTGAATGCTTTTGCTCTTGTACTTTGTAGTTTTTGTGGGCGAAGCGGACGCCCCTGCTGAGAAGCCTCTCCTGGAGGCTTCATTCGCACCTGTCATGGTTCCTTCTGGAGCCAGCGAACCATTTCCTTCAGCTGCTGTTCCGCTGGTGGCTGATCAGGGGGCTTCAGTTGCTGCACCCGACGAAGCATTTCCTTCAGTTGTTGCTTCGTCTGGGGTCATGCTAGGGGCTGCTGTTACTGTCGAAGGTGTCTCCTCTCTTCGTCCCCCTAAGAGGAAATTAACAGTGGGGGAGTTCCTTTGTCGCAAGAGGCCTCTGGCGGTAACTTCAACCACCCTCGTTCCGGAGGCCCGCTCTACTTCAGAGACTCCTTCACCTGGGGCGGATGTAGGGACAATAAAGGAGGCTTCTCCGCCAAGCAAGAGGCCGCGAATCGAAGAGCCAACGGAGATTGTATTAGTGGATTCACCTCCACTCGAAGGAGTTGAGGCATCTGCTGGTCCTCCTTCTTCCATTGCTCCCTCCGCCACGGTCTTGGCTCCTGTGCCCTTCCTGCATCCGGCTCCTAGGCCTCTTTTCGGGTCTGTGGAGGATACTCTTGCCAGGCAAGAGACTCTGCTAGAGAAGGTAAATTCATTGCTCACTTGAGTTGTGACCGTTTAGCACATTGCCTAATCAATGTTGTTTGTTGCAGGCGCTTCTGGATTCTAAAATTTTAAAGACTAATTTCGGTCTTCTGAGGGATCATTATGAAGATGCCCGGCAGGCGGCGGAGGACAAGTTGGGATTATGTTCCCGTCTGGAGGAAGAACTGGCTTCTGCGAAGCTGAAGGTTGAGGAGGCCATGGAACAATCCAAGGCCCATGAAGAGGCTCGTTCGAAGGCTGAAGGAGAGGTTAGCGCCTTAACTGCGGCAGTGGCATCAAAGGACAAAGCCATTGCCGATCTCAGCGTGGAACTGGACAAGTTGAAGAGTGTTAATGAAGAGCTTGCCCGAGAGGTCGAAGAGGTTCCTAGTCTTCGAGAATTCCTGAAGAAGACTCAACAGGAACTTCGAGTCTCAGAATTTGGATACACACAAGCCACTACTCAGGCTCAAGTTGCACTTGAGAAAGCTAACAAGGCCGAAGAAGGTCGGCAAAGGGCTGTGAGGGATTTTATGCAGTCTAAGAGCTTTGATGACATCATCACATACCACACCTACAAGGTAGCAGCCGAGTATTAAAACAATGCTCTCCGTGATGCAGCGGAGCATTTTCCTGATGTACTGCAAGTGGTATCTGAATTGGATGCTGCTGAAGAACCTCCGGCGCTAGACCTTTCAGAGTTCCAAGATCCCCTTCCTGAGGGAGATGAAGGCCTCTTACGACCCAAAGACTTTCCAGCTTGGGATAAAGATGGACCCGCTTCGTCTCCCATTCCTGAAGTTTCTAGCGGGGGTGAAGGGGATGCAGACGAAGGACCTCTTTCTGGGACAGGTCTTGCCTCAGCCGAACCTCTATCTGTCATTCAGCCAGGTCTTTCGAACGACCAGCCTCTGCCATCTTCTGCAGCAGTGGTTCCTCCAGGCGATCCTCCGCCTTAGACATTTTTTACATTCTTTTGTACTTCTTTTGTATTTCATTCTTTTGTAATTCTTTTGTATTTCATTCTTTTGTAATTCTTTTGTATTTCATTCTTTTGTAATTCTTTTGTATTTCATTCTTTTGTAATTCTTTTGTAAATAAATGTAATACATTTACTTCCACGAATAATACAATTATTATGCTTCTGCTTTTGTGTATGCCTTACTTGTAATTCAACAAGCCTTCGTGCAATGCCTCAGCGAAGTTTCCATTTCAATAGGAGTTCAAGCACTTTCACCTTTTCCTCCCATTAGACCTTCTTAGCTTCGTGCCTAGATTTACTAGGACTTAGGCTCTTCCTTAGGAAAGTTCTTCTGGCTCTTGGCAAGGCTTCTGCCTAGATTTACTAGGGCTTAGGCTTCCCCTTAGGAAAGTTCTTTTCGCTCTTGGCGAGGCTTCTGCCTAGATTTACTAGGGCTTAGGCTTCCCCTTAGGAAAGTTCTTCCCGCTCTTGGTGAGGCTTCTGCCTAGATTTACTAGGGCTTTGGCTTCCCCTTAGGAAAGTTCTTCCCGCTCTTGGCGAGGCTTCTGCCTAGATTTACTAGGGCTTAGGCTTCCCCTTAGGAAAGTTCTTCCCGCTCTTGGCGAGGCTTCTGCCTAGATTTACTAGGGCTTAGGCTTCCCCTTAGGAAAGTTCTTCCCGCTCTTGGCGAGGCTTGGTTAGTGCGAATGGAGACAATTTGAGACAAACAACGTTTCTGTTATTGTTATTGATAATACATTTTGAGGTGCTGGATGTTCCATGTATGAGGAATTTTTACTCCCTTTAGGGTTACAAGTTTGTAAGTGCTAAGACTTAGGACTCTTTTTACTTGAAAAGGTCCTTCCCACGTGGGTGCAAGCTTGCCTGTGCCTTCACGTTTGCCTGTAGCCTCTAAGAATCTCATTACTAGATCCCCTTCGTTGAACACTCTGTGCTTTACTTTCTTGTTGAAATGATTAGCAGCTCTTTGCTTGTAATTAGCCATTCGAATGCTGGCCAATTCCCTGAGTTCCTCTAGGAGATCGAGATCGATTCTTCTGGCTTGATCATTATGTCTGTCTTCGCAATAATTGATCCTTCCACTAGGGAGGCCTATATCCACTGAAATTACTGCTTCTGTGCCATAGGTCAGGCTGAATGGAGTCTCTCCGGTGGGTTGCCTAGGAGTAGTTCTGTATGCCCATAGGACATGGTGTAGTTCGTCTGCCCAGCTTCGACCATATCCTTCCAATCTCCACTCAGGCCTTGTAGAATAGTCTGATTTGTTACCTCCGTCTGGCTATTTGTTTGAGGATGGGCTACTGATGAGAAATGTTGTTTGATCTGAAGCCCTAAACAAAAGGACCTGACTTTAGCATTATCAAACTGTTTGCCATTGTCGCTAATGAGCTGATAGGGAATGCCAAATCTGCACACTATGTTCCGCCATAAGAAGTTGATCACCTTTTCTGCAGTGATGGTGGCTAAAGGTTCGGCTTCCACCCACTTGGTGAAGTACTCTACTGCTACTAGGAGAAACTTTCTCTGACCTGATGCTGCGGGGAAGGGTCCGACTATGTCTACCCCCCATTTAGCGAAGGGCCATGCACTGGAAATAGGGACTTGCTCTGCTGCTGGAACATGTTTTCCACTGTCAAATTTTTGGTAGGAGGGGCACTTTCTAACAAATGCCATGGCTTCGTCTTTCATCCTCGGCCAGTAGTACCTTTGCCTAATCGCCTTAGCTGCCAACGCTTTTCCGCCTATGTGCATTCCACAGGATCCTTCGTGTATCTCCCGAAGGATGTACTCGGCTTCATTGGGCCTTACGCATCTCAGCCAGGGCAATGAATAAGCTCTCTTGTACAAGGTTCCGTTATTCAAGGAGAAATGAGCACTTCTCCGCTTGACCTTTTTGGCTTCTTGGGCATCTTCAGGTAGTTCTCCCTTTTCCAAGTAAGACTTGATGGGGTCTATCCAGCACGGCTCTTCTTCAATCTCCATAACTTCATCCCCTTCGGCGATGCTGGAGGAGGCTAAGGTGCCCAAATAGATTTTTTGAGGGAGTTCGACCGGACGAGAGGCGGCCAACTTGCTGAGACTATCTGCTCTGCAATTCCTTTCTCTGGGGATCTTTTGAAAGAACAGCCTAACTCCTCTGTCCTTCATTCTCTGAACTAACTCTTTCGCTTTTTGCAAATACTTGGCCATGGCCGGCTCCTTCACCTCAAATTCTCCTTTTATCTGCCTGATCACCAATTGCGAATCACTATACACCGTGAGTTATTCTATGCGAAGGCAATTGGCGAAGAGCAATCCCTGGATCACTGCTTCATATTCTGCCGTGTTATTGGTGGCTTCAAAATTCAGTCCCAAAGCATACTCTAGTGAAAATCCTTGAGCACTTCTAAGTATGATGCCCACACCATTTCCTTCTTTGCTGCTAGCACCATCTACAAAGAGTTCCCACTGAAGGTCCAGTAGCATTATTGATGAGTGTCTTTCCTCAGGGGTTCGGTCTTCTTCCCCCTCTTTGGTACCAAAGGAGCATTCAGAAATAAAGTCCGCCACTGCTTGAGCTTTAATTGCTAACCTGACCTTGTACTGCAAACCGTGCTGACCTAACTCCACAGACCAACATAACATTCTTCCTGATGTTTTCGGTCTATGAAGTACCTTCTGCAAGGGTCGGTCTGTCACAACCACTCCTTGGTGTGATTGTAAGTATATTTTATACTTTCGGCAAGAGAGCACTAAAGCATAGGCCAGCTTTTCTATCAGAGAGTAATTCAACTCTGCCCCTTGTAGGACTTTGCTGAAGTAATAAATGGGCTTCTGGACCTTTCCTTTCTTCTTGATCAGCACCGAACTGATCGCTTGGTCTGAAGCGGATAAGTAGATTAGTACTTCCTTACCCGGCAAAGGCCTACTCAGAATGTGCTCCGAGCTTAGGAAGGCCTTGAGCTCTTCAAATGCCCTCTGGCACTCCTCTGTCCATTCGAACGTCTCCGACTTTCTCAACTTTTTAAAGAAAGGGAGATACCTCTCAGCAGATTTAGACATGAACCTGTTCAATGCGGCGATTCGCCCTACCAGCCTCTGAACGTCCTTCACGCTCTTCGGAGGTTCCATGTCTAAGATGGCCTTCACCTTGTCAGGATTGGGCTCAATTCCCCTTTCGCTCACCATGCAACCTAAGAACTTGCCTCCTTGGATGAAGAATGCACACTTCTTCGGGTTAAGCTTCATCCCATACTCTTCCATTATTGCCAATACTTCGGCCAAGTCACGGACATGGTCCTCAAAGCTTCTACTTTTCATGATCATGTCGTCCACGTATGCTTCCAAGTTTCTACCTAATTGATCTTTAAACATTCTATTAATTAGGCGCTGATACGTGGCTCCGACATTTTTCAAGCCGAAGGGCATAGACACATAGCAATATGTACCATTCTCTATTATGAATGAAGTCTTTTCCTCATCCTCCGGGTGCATTCTAATCTGATGGTATCCTTGCTTAGCGTCTAAGGACGACAAAAATCCATACCCAGCCGTTGAATCCACCAGTTTATCAATCATGGGCAATGGAAAAGAGTCTTTTGGGCAAGCTTTATTCAAATCCGTGAAGTCTACGCACATTCGAAAGGTCCCGTTCGCCTTCTTGACTAGCACCACGTTCGCTAGCCATTCCGGATAATGCACTTCCCTGATAAATTTCGCCTCTAGGAGCTTGTCAATTTCCCGATCAATGACCGCTTGCCGCTCCGATCTGAAGCATCTCTTTTTCTGCTTGACTGGTCTGCAGGTGGGATCTACATTCAATTGGTGCATTATCACTTCGGGTTTTACCCCTCCCATTTCTGTCGAAGACCAGGCAAAACTGTGGACATGCTCCTTCAGGAACTGGTGAGCAATCGATTTATGCTCACTTTCTAATGAAGAGTTGACCATCAAGAACTCTTCAGGCTCTCTTCCCACCGTTACCTTTTCCAGCTTATCCACAGGCTCGGTTCTTTTCTCAGGAGTAACAGTTTCAACTGCAGCTACCTCCTTTGCAGTGACTTTGCCCTTTCTCATCTTTTTATTTCTCTTCCTTTCTGCTTCTTCGTCCTGACTGCCATAGACATGGAACACTTCGCCATTGGGCTTTGGGATCATCATCCTCAAGTGTCTGATATTTGTCGAAGCGTCCAGGTCATATAGCAATGGCCTGCCCATCAAGACGTTATATGCCAAATGTGTCCTGATGATGACAAATGTAGCCATGGTAGTAACATTTTCATGGGCGGTGCCAACTGTTAAGGGTAGTCTTGCTACTCCAATCGATGGGACCTCCGTTCCATCCAAAGTGCGAACTGGATTTCCCACTTCTTCCAGATCTTGCTCCTTGAGACCCATCTTTAAATATGCTTCCCTCGTCATCAGGTTGACCGAACTTCCTTCGTCAACCAGGATCCTTTTAACTACAAAATTGGCTATAATCGCTTGAATCACCAATGGATCAGCGTGAGGGGTGCGAAGGGTACTTCCATCTGGCCTCTCTAGTCGATTTCCCCCTCTTCCACAATAAATGTACTCAGGCCTTTCGCTCCGCCTTCCCAAGGCCTTCGCACGATTTTTGCTTTCACTAGCTTCGCCTGGCCCTCCTGTGATACAATAAATGGTCCCTGCCGAACCATCATTTACTCTTCCCGAGGGTCTTTCTCTATCTTCGCTAGGGCCAGCTCTGCCTGATTCTTCTCTTCTTATGAATTTCCTCAAGTAGCCCTGTTTGATCAACCTTTCGATCTCCTCCATCAACTGCCTACAATCATTGGTATTATGATCGTGAGTATCATGAAAGAGGCAGTATTTGTTCTGATTTCTTTTTTCTGGAGGAGCAACCATTGGTTTGGGACGAGCCCATATATTTTGCTCTTTGAAAGTTGCGAAGACTTTGGCTGGACTAGCATTGAGGGGGGTGAATTTGCTGGGGTCGAAGCTAGATCGTGATTGGTTATTTCTTCCCCTCCTCTGTCCGCCAGTCGGCCTCTCATCTCGCTTTTCTTTCGCCTTCTTTTCTCGCTTCGCCTTCGGCTATTCCCTAGGAATGATCTCCATTCCTCTCCGCTTTTCCATCTGGTTGAAGGCTAGAGCGTCATCTTGCCGTACATACTTTTGGGCCAATGCCATTGCATCCTCCAGGGTACGAGGAGTATGACGGCAAAGGGCTTTGAGAAAATCCGTGTGAGAGGTTCTATTCTGCAGCGCTTCCACTGCTCGAGCTTGGTCCAAGTGCGTCACTTTCAACGCTTCTCGATTGAATCGAGCCATGTAATCCCTTAAGGACTCGTTCTCCCTTTGCACCACCGTTTCTAAATATTGAGTTTTTCGCTCCACCGGAATACTAGAAGCGAATCGATGCATAAAGGATCTGGCCAGCTCCATGAAAGAACGGATACTTCCCTCTTCTAAGCTATCAAACCACCTCGTTGTAGCTCCTTCCAAGGATCCCCTAAATGCTCTACATAGAGCCTCATCATCTGCTGTCTGCAATTCTACTGCATGCTTGTAGTCCATGACATGGACCCTGGGATCAGTTTTCCCATTATACTTTTTCAACACCGGCGGTTTAAACTTGCTGGGCATAACGTATTCCCTGATGGATCTGGTAAAAGAAGACTTCAGGGTGAGCTTTAGGGTGGTATCCATGGTTTTCCCGTCATAACCTTGATTCATCTCTTCTAAAAACTTATTCACCGCATCTCTCACTTCCTCTTCCTTCTTTCTGCGGCTGTTTCCACTAACTGGTGATCTTCTGCTTCAAACCCTCGAGGGGTGACTGCTTCAAATACTCCCATCTATCCTGTTCTCTTCCTCTCGGGCTTTCTCTTTTTTTGTACTTTGGTTCTTTGTACTTGCACTTCCCCTTATTCCTTCCTTCGCCCGGTTCCGTATTATTTGCATGAAAATTTTTTCTATGCAAAAACTTACGTTCACTATCTGGGAGCGAAGCTTGCGTACTCCCTTCTTCTTCTGTCGAAGTCTCCTCTCCTCTATGACGCTCTTCCGTCCTCCCCTCCACATTTCCACCCAAGTGGACCAATTGTTCTTCATTAACTCCTGGGGAAGGTCGAACCCCTGGGGCTCCTTGGGATTGCTTCTCATACTCTAGGGTTCGAGCAACATTCCTTCTCGGAGTAGCTTCTGGAACAGCGACAAGGGTCTGTGCCTAGGGAGTCTGTTGCTGGGAGCTCCTTACAAAAGCAGCTATAGTATTAATAAACTGCAATGCAGGAGCTAAGTCTGGATTTGGGAGGCTCAGAGGGGTTTGGCTAGACCCAGCTGTATTTTGTTGAGAGATAAGGAGCTGGAGGGACGTGTTTAGGTCAATGGGAGTTGCTAGAGAAGGATCAGTAGGTGTTGGAAGGGAATGTCTAGGATTTGAGGGAGTTGAAGATTCAAGATCATCATGGTTCGTCATTATGGTAATCTTCTTTCAAAGGCAAATGAAAGTAAAATGCAAAGTTGAGAGAAAGATCAGCTCGTCTTTCCCACAGACGGCGCCAATTTGATCAGGCTTGATCAATATGAAAGGAAATGGGCTGGATCTTCTCTTTTTGGACTTGGGCCTGATGCCTGAGACTGATGCCTGCGAAGGAGAAGAGAAATGATCAAAGAGGTGCCAGGCCTTTTGCCTAGCTTTAACCCTCCTATGGTCAAGTTAGGTCTTTTTTCAGAGAATTTTAGTGAAAGAAAAGGGATGAGAGAATGTAGATTTTCCACTACCTGTGCTTAGGCTTTTTTTTCCCCTTTTGTATGATTTTTTGGGTTAGGTACGTCTGACACCTTTCTTTTGAGGAAGGACATTCTCTGTCATTCGACCATGCTGGTTGGTGAAAGTTGGTGGCAGGCGCATGTCCCCTGACCCATCCCTAGGGATGTCTGGTAATGGGGGTGTCAGGGTATGGTACAGATTGTCTAAGGACTGATCCTTCTGCTGGATGACTGGACATGTCATTAGAGGGCTTCGGCCCTTACTTGCTCAGCAAGTCATCCGGCTGGCGAAGGAGGGGAGCAGCATCTAGACCGAAGGTCTTTGGACTTGGATCATTCGAGGGTCCGGCCAATGGGCCCTGTTTCCGTTTATGATAGTCTATGAAGGCTTTGCGATGGGCTTGGGCTTCAGGAGGGTCTAAGCCTCTCTTGAGAGTCACTTTTATCCCTCATCACTATTTTTTTTTTTTTATTGTTTAGTTAATTTTACATCTTTTTTTATTCAATAGAGTTATAATCCTAGATATCTTGCAAGATTGATGTGTTAATTTATTGTCTATTCATATATTTTATCTTACAAAATTAAATTTAGGTCCTATATAACCTTTTATTAGAATAGTCGTCAAGTCATGAAAGATTTTCAATACTTTATTTGAATATTAATTGTTTTACATACTTAATTTAGTATTTTTTTTACATATTCAATTTTTTTAATAATGAAATTAAAAGTTAATTATTTGCAATTGAGATTGAAAAGAATTATAAAATTAGAAGTTATTTTTAATTTAGTACTTTGGTTTGATATTTCTATGGATGATACTGAGTTAAGTTTACATTATGTATTGTATATTCCTTTATATATTTTGATTTGTATATTGATTATTCTAAGTTGCCATTATTGATATTAGATCATGGATGCTATGTTTGTGATTGGATGAGTCTTATGTAATGGAATAAGGCTTTGTATTATGAAATAAGGATTGTTTTAAAGTGTTTGAGTGAGTTTGTGGAATTAGAGTTTGAATGCTCGTTCATAAAGGTATGAATGCTCATTCATGGATAATAAATGTTTGGTCATGTGGATGAGTACTCATTCATATTGGTAAACATTCATGAGAATTCATTTTGTGTGAATAGTGAAATTTTAGAAATTGAGCGTGAATGCTCGTTCATGAAGCACGAACACTCATTCATCATCTGTTATTATAAAAGGAGGACGTATCAACCCATCACGAGAAAAAACTAATCTCTCTTCATTTGCTCTAGTTCCAACAATCCCTAAACCTTACCAAACTCTATAAATGCTCCTCCAAGGCGAAGATTCATCATTTTAACTCAAGATAATAAAGAATATACAAGATCTAAGGTGGATTCCTTTGTTGATTCTTGAAGAATTAGATTTAAGAGTGAAGGAGACATTTTGAGGTCAGTTGTCATTCTTTGACATTTTGAGGTAAGTTGTCATTCTTTCAAATTTCTTTATGAGCTTTGTTAGTTGAGTATTGTCGTATCATTATTGAGTTGGACAAAAGCTAATAATGGTATTTATTACAAGTGATTGTTGACAGATGGATTTTGTTGAAAACCCTAGAAATTGAACCTTAAGAATGTAAGTTAATTATATAAGTTATTCTTTATGGGATATGTGATATAAATGCTATTGAGATATGGGTATAGACTATTCTTATATTGATTTTGGAAGATTCAACCTTAGGGTTAGAATTTTATGAACCCTAGATTGATTACTATTTTGGCCATTATTCTTATGTAGTCCAATTTATTGAAGAATTCCATCTAAATAGAATGTTAGTGCTTGAGCTTGGATTCAGAGTATTTTGCTTTTGAGGTGAGTTATGAAATATACTTATGCATGTGAACTATCATGAATAAATGTCATTTCTTATTAAACCTTAAATGCCAAATGATTGAATTATAAACCATCCATTGTTAATTATTATTGATATCTTTATTGATCATTACTAGCCATTGTTATATTAATATTGCATATTGAAACCCATTGATGGACATGATGACCATTTAGGCTAATTTTTATTGATACTGAACCTACTGAACCTTTACCTAGCTAAACTAATTGTGATAGAACACCTATACTAATGAAAGATAATCTAGACTATGTGCATTGGTGACTTAACGAGTAGAGTCTAATATATCAATGTCCTACCTAAAGAGGACTATGTTCTCTAAGTATATGCTTGGCCAAGCATACATTAAAAGGGAAAAGTTATTATCCTTATTGAGTGTTATAGATGCTTAAAAGGATGGTGGTTTTTGTCTCGCCTATTTGTATTCCACTATTGATTGATGCCAAGCCTTCTACACACATTATTGTTATAGTTATAACCCTTGTTGATTGATATTATCCTTATTACTATAATACTAATTAAACCATTTATTGCTATCTATTGAGAAACTCATAGATATGGATATATTTCGTAATTTCATTGAGTTGAAAGGTCAGCCCTTTTTAATTATATTTTTCATGTGCTAGAGTTAAGGAGAACAGAGTTATAGAAAATTGAGCATCTTGATTCCTTCTCTACAATAAGCTAATTGATTTATAGTTTTGGACTTATACATATCTTTATGTATTGCAATATTCAGGGTTGTATCATTCTATAGTTGCTCTATAGTATATTCTTGGGAGTATAAACTTAGATAGAATGATTCTTTTGAAAATTGTTTGCTGATATATTGATTTTGCCATTATTCATTATGAATGATAGTATGAGTTAGATATTTGATGATAGTGAACATTTTAACCATATAAAATTATTGATATGATTATTGTAATGAATGATGGATATTAATATGGAATGATTGATTAAATGAATTATAAATGTGATAATTGTTGATCCAAATTGATTGTTTATTGGATTCTATAGATGGTTGGTGTGATTTTATTCTTACTTATGCCCTAGAATTATTACACCATTAAAGTCGGAGTGTGACAATTAGTAAACAACATGTATATAATTTATTAAAATATAAAACATCTATGAATTGAAAAAAAAAAAAAAAAAGCCACATGCAAGGTATGTGTTCCAAAAAATGCATATATAAAAGTTCGGATAGGTAGGGGAACATCTGGACGGACTAAGAAGGGTGTGACTAAAACTAATATTTACAAGAAAATCTAGATTTTTAACCTACAATAATTTACTCTACTTTTTTTTATTTTTATTTTTATGTCATAAATGATAATATTTTATTATATAAATTTAAATTTAATTAACTATTTTTAAATATGCATAATAACAATTTAGATATATAACTATTAAATTTAAAAATTAAGAGAATCTTTCCTTCACCATCAATAAAAAAAAAAGTGATATAATGAATTTTAAACTTTAATTTTTTTTTATTACAAATCAGTTTATATTTAAATTCAATTTTTTTTATACAATTGCAGCTTAATAGGCCGAATTGATGATAACTCTTATAGTTTGAGAAATGCAAATTTAATACATCTTACATCTCAATTTTTTAAGGGATACGAGAAGATTAATAAGATTACACATAATCGACATTTAAACTCAACGACAAATTAATATAATATTTCAAATGTTATGGAAAAACTAAAATCTATAATTTATTTTATATTTATAATTTTGTTTTTATATATCATATAAAATATTACGCACAATACACATATTAAGTGATTAGTATAAATAAAAAAAAAGTAAAATTAAATATTATGTTAGGCAATATTGTGACCATACATATTAGCATTGTTTAAAAAAATGTGCATATATATAAATCTTGAAGTAGATAATTGTATTGTTGTTGTTTTTTATTTTTATTTATTTTTTTCCCATTTAATAAACATTAGTACATGGTGATTGATGTCGTATCTATTTGAAATGATTCTCCCTGCCTAAGGGATGTTAATGAAAACACACCTGCATGTATGTATGGTTAATTTGATAACTTTTTTTTTTCTTTTTTTTTTTTAATGTAGGATGGGGAAACAAATTAAACATTTTCATATTATCAAAATCTGATGATACTTTGTAGAACAAGGCAACAACTTAGAAATGACAAAAATCAATCCGTCCAAATGAAAAATTTGTCTTGGTCCTGAGTTTGAAAGGATTTTTTTTTATAAAAAAATAAAAATAAAAATAATTAATATCTAAAATACCCCACTATCACGAAAAATTTTTAGGTAAACTAGATTCACCATATTATATCATGAACTACCAATGATCATACCATACGTCGGTACTTTAATTACAATACACACCTCATAATTCAGATAATTAATTACTATATTCATTTATAGATAATTATTATATAAAATAAAATGTCATGATTGAATAGTCTACAATATATCATGATAAACTAAGTTGACTTGAGATTTTTTCCACTATCACCACTTTCCTCTCATTTTCCATCTTAAACTCAACAAGATACCTTGGCTCACCCAAAAGCGTTTAAATTTTCAAAAACTCCTAGAAACCTTTATATACCGAGCAAAATCGTCCCCTTGCTTTAACTTCGAAGAGCAAAATCACCGAAAATGGTGAGGCTTATACCTAGAATCAAAGTCCAAAGGCTTAGTAAATACGGTGGATTCTACGATGCCCCAACTTCCATTACAATACCTCTAGGCAATTGACCAATGGCGAGTGGACCACAAAAATATTATATATATGGTAATACTTAAATAAATTGAAGTGGATTAAGAAAATTATAAAATAGAATTTCTACAAACTATACAACTCGAGGAACAAAAATAGCCGCTATAAAGAGTTCTCATTTTCTCTTATATATAAAAGGAATAAAGGTAAAATAAGGAGATCTCTCTCTATCTAGCCTAAACTCTCTCAACTGACTCGCTAATTTGGACATCGGAAATTCTCTTGGAGGTAAGTCTCGGGGAGCCCTTGACCCTCTTACTCGTGGGATCCTCTCTCTACAGGTCAGAATAATTTCAGACTCATCAAACTCCATTAACAGAAACAAATAAACAGAAAGAGAAAGAGAAATTATCATGTCCAACAAAATTATTATAGCCAACCATGTTCCTTTATTATTGTTTAATATCCTTATAAATTATTATACTACTCCTTTCGTTTTAGGACTCCTGAAACAACGAAGTATCCAAGCTCCATGGATTATAAAAAATTATTATTCTAAATCATAACGCAGGACCCATAAATTAAACATTAAATACCTTCAGCTTGCAGATTTAATTTGTTTAATATGTAAATTTAGTTTTGATTAATTTGAAAATTGATTTGTTGATTATTTGTGAGTTTAGTTGCAGAGAGAGGCAGAGAGATAAAGGGGTATGATCGATAGATATGACATGAAATTGAAAATTCAATTGTAAATAAATGAAATTTTAATTTTTTATAAAATTTTAACGGAAAAATTATCAAAAAAATTATTTAGTATAACAAAATAAAATATCAAAGATTAAAGAGTTTATTTCTCAAATTGCAAAAACCAAATTATTATTTAAAGCAAATTTTAGAAATTAAATAGTACTTTACTTTAATTTTATAATTATTTTTAAATATTAATTAATAATATATAATATTTTATCAAAATATATGAATTGTGAAGTTTTAATATTAATAAAATTATAAAAATATATATAAGAATTTCTGTTACTATTCTACATTCGCCTTATAATTATTATTCACTCTATCTTTGCTCCAACCGTTCATTCAAAAAAAAAAAAAAAAAAAAAAAAAGAGGATGCAACTCTCAAACCTACCAGCTCCGCCCCATCAATTTTTTCCCCCAATGATTAGACATATAAATTATCTTTTAATTATTGTGCTAAATCCTCATTCTTAAGGAATTAACAAGGAGAGTGACGTGATTGTAGTAATAGTCCAACGGTCAAATATTTATTTTTGCAAAGTAAGAATTATAATTGGAAATTACAACATCAAATCTGCTTTAAATTAAAAGAAAAAGTGAGAACCCACAACAAACCAGAAGATACTTTTTCTCTTGTGACAAATCTTAGCTGTAGGCATCGTGACAAAAACTGGTGCAAAAAATTTCTTGGCTTCTGGGTTCCCTAGTTTTGGCTCTCAGCCTTTGCAATCCCAGCAAAAGAGCAAGCAGCAGTTGAAGCAGCAGCAAACATCAAATTTCTCCTCCCATTGCTATTCTCCTTTCTAGTTTTACAATCTAAATTCTTAACCTTTTCCACCTCATTTCTACTTGTAGCATTTAATGGTGGAGGCCAGTCACCGGAGACTTGTTAATGAGGGTGGTGCTGCTAAGAAATGAGGCTGTCATGGTGATTGAGGCCATTTCTGCAATGTGGGTAGGTTGTAGTGATAACTGTTTTACTTGTATCATCTTCTTTATTTTCAATGTAGTTGAGTTATACTAGGAAAATATCAGTGGCATAAAGATTTGGTGGGCATCCAGTATTTTATCTCCATATGATATTTATCTTAATGTTTTTAAAACCGAACCTGTCAAATCACTGGGTTAATAGTTCAATAAGTTAAACCAATTGAAAATCTCTTCATCTCTCTTTCTAGTTTTTTATTTTCTGGTTATTTTGCAAAAAATTCCCATTAATAAAAGTTTGGGTCCAAGTGGCCAAAAACTAATCAAAACCAGTCAAAAAACGATTTAACCAGAATTCTAATTTTTCGGTGAAGTGAACCAAACTGGATTTGGCCAAAAAAAAAAAATACACCGAAGTGAACCAAACTGGATTTGGCCAAAAAAAAAAAATACGGGACTGGCCAGTGATTCCCAGTCGTACAGATCCGGTCCGTTTTTTAAAATATTGATTTATCCAATAGATCAGTGCCACCTATCACAGGATTCTAGTTGCCTTGAATTGTCTTGCTGGTTCCCTGCTTGGCTAACAAGAAGTCAAGAACCAGTAGTATAGAAAAATTTAGTTTCTTTGGCTGGTTGTTTGGTCTTCATGCCATCACAGAATGAAGAACTATAGTAGGTCCCCACAATATGTGAGACCCACTATAATGATATACTAAAACCTATCTAATAATTTCACAAGCCAACAAGTTTATAAACACAACAAAAACTGGATAGCCCCGGACCCTTAAATTTGACAATAAAATGAGATAATGGACAAATTTCTTCACTAGTTCAACTAAATCCTTGATCAACAAAGACAATGTGAGAACCAAAGAGAAATTTAACTGAAAATTCTTCATGGAGCAATCAACCTCAAATTTGCAAATACTTTCATTGATATCGATACAGAGAAAAAAAAAAAAAAAAAGAAAAAGAATAGGATTGAACTTACTCCCTATCTTCATTAACAGTGTAACTAAATCATTAGCATGTTACATTGTACAAATTCAGCTCAAAAGTTCAGTAATATGCTCATATCAAGGATTAAAAATACAAGCCATACATTTTTAATATTTCCTTTTCTAAATTCATGTATCCTGTCCTAACTGCATTTAAAGATACATGTGTCTTGCTGTTTGCCCTCATCATTGGGTATAAATCCTGTAACTATCCCCTAGTATACTTGATACATATGTTAGTTATTGATTGGGAAGTCCAAAAACTTGCAATGAATATGTTTGTGAGCATAATATGGGATACAGCTAATTGCAGTTCCAAATTCAGACTACATGTTGACATCATGCATATGCTACCTCTTGTTCTTTTGTTTCATATGCTGGTGGGAGCAAGCCTCTCGCATTGGAAAACAGATCTTGACGACCTGATTGTACCTCCGCAATAGGTGAATCCAAAACCGAGTCAGGAATTGCTACCAGTGTTTGCTCGAAAAATGATTTGATTGTCTGCAAAGTTCAAAAGTAACATTTAGGCAATAAAAAGAGGTCCATAAAAACAGAACAAAATTTAAATAGTTTTTAGTGATAAACAATGTCCACTCAAGATCAAAGGGAAAAGAAATATGTAAGAAGAAGGTTTGTTATGATTCACATACTGTGCACTGCTGGAAAGCAGCATCAGCTTTACGCTTCCACAGACTATTTCCAGGCTCAGAATAGAAAAAACCAAGCAAAGGCTGCAACGCATTAGAATACCTTATTTAATATAACATGATGAGGAAAGGGTAAATAAGAACAATAAAATAGTCTTCAAGATAAAATGAATTAGATTAGTGATCACTCCAAGGATGACATAAAAAAAAATGGTGCCAGCATATGCACTAAATTCAATTCTGAAGATGTGCAGAAAATCATGACATGGCATTATATATAGAAAAATGAGAGTCTCGCACATTTCCTACTACATAATGATAAAGAAAAAAAAAATCAAGGTCAGTAATCTTATTGTACCTTTATAACATCCCTAACATTGGGTCTATTATTTCCATAGGTTCCCAAAATGGCATCCCCATATGTTTGATACTGTTCAAGGACCTACTCATCAATCGAAGAGTACGATAATGTTAATAGCAGTTAAAAATTTCGTTAGATTTATCTGAAAAGCAAATCAGTTATCAAACCTGATGGCGTGTGAGACCACTCCTTGGTGCACCGTAAATTGCAGAATCAACATGTCCCAGCAAATTCCAAGGACTTTCAGAGCATAAATTGTTTGAATCAATTAAATAATCATCAATAAAACAGAGAAAGGGATTGGTAAAACATAAGTAAATGGTCTCCAATGAGGAAAATCCAAAAGAAGCTTATCTATATTGATCACATCCTTTGATATAAATATTGAACATTGATTCATTATATATCAGTTAATGCAATTAATTTTAGTTAGTGTTCTCCTTATGGTTCCATTTAAGCAAGGTGCTTGCAAAGAACTCAAGAGGAAATCTGACCCTTGAGCTTTTTTGCATGAAGTGACTGCTCTCAGGTCTTGGGCTAAGCATTTTGGTCATAAGATGAGAGTTTTAGCTTTGCATTACACAAAGGGCTAAAGAGCCCAATTATCCCATTAATAGGATACCATCACACGATAAATGGCACATATCATCTCACAATTATCTAACTACATGCAAATTGATGACAATTAATACATGAAATTATGATGGACCTACTATTTCACTTATTGGCAATATACCCAAAAAAAAAAAAAAATCTCCTTTTGCTTCTCCTAGAGTAACAACATAACATTGACAATTTACTTCAAGACAACCAAAAGAAAATTTTAAGGCTCTACTTGCTCTGTTTTCCCTCCTTTACGCTATATTTTCTCTCTTTGTTCAAAATTTGTTTCTTTGGTATCACCTCTCAGACTGAGATAAGGAGACATCAGTAATGTTCGTCAGGAGTTCTTCATGTTGATTTTCTCACATCAAATTTTACCTTTCTCTTTTGCTTTAATTAACTGTTCATTAAAGGACATGCAAATAGGGTGCATATGTGTGCATGTAAGAGAGAGAGAGAAATAAAGAAACACTTCATTTTATGCACTAAAGGTACTAATTTAACCATTAGAAAACCATGCTTCCCATCATTATGTAGCTCTGCTGATATACCATTAAGCATTGATTTAAACTTCAAAACTATGAATTAGACATACTTGTTATAGGCAGCACGCCCAACCATTACACCATGAGCTCCTTCGCTCAATGCCAAATTTACCTATAATTTGCCTCACAATAAGAGATCATCATTTTAATTTTTCTTTTAGAAAAGAAAAGAAAAGTTACTGTACTTTTTATCATAGATTATGTACCTCATCAATGCAATCTATGCCGCCATTTATAGTAAATCTCAAGTCCGGAAAGTCACGCAAGAGAGCAAAATAGTACTCGTATCTGCAATGCGGTGACAAAAAATTGGCAATTCCCCATTATGGAAAATAGGTGCATATTGTGTTGCTTGGAAGACATTAAGAAAATAGAAGAATTTATAAGAATGGTATCTTGGATTGAGCTAAACCACTAAAGAATGTTACTTAATAATAACCAAATTAGTTAAGTTTAAAAAAAATGTTCATTATAAAACTCATACTTCAAGGGAGGAATTTTTCGGTTTTCAGCTGGACTGATGCCGTTGAGCAGAGCTTTCCGTGAATGAATTATAAAATGCTTAGTTGGGGATAGAGAAGAAACTTTATAGATGAAATCACCTGAAAGTGGAATAAACAACAAAGTCAAGGTATAACCCCAGCAATCTTAGGCTCTTAGCAATGGACTATAAAATGCACAAATACCTGCAATATTCAAATACCATACCAAAGTCTGATGAGCTTAAGAATTAACTACTCTTTGCAAAGTGAATAGACAAAATAGCATGACAATATAAGGGAGATATTTCAGGGCACAATAAGAGATTAACATGGCTACCAGACAAGCTACGGTCAAAAGTCAACACACTATTTCTATTATCCTGTTCACTTTGTCATTTGTCTACCTTTCTAAAGTTTAGTTCTGGATTTTTGGCAAAACCTTTCTCATGCCCCACTTTTTTATCAGACTTCTTAAGCAGGATGATATTGGTTAACTAACCATTAGCAAAGTCTGAGAAATGCCTTAGAATTTATAATTTATAATAAAGGACAATCACAAGACCATGGTGAAAGACCCTGCTTGATAATCATCCCAATTTTACATGATATCGATAAGCATTTATTCAACATAAACATATGTAAAAGACTTATGGGACTAGGAAGGAGTGATGGACAACATTGCAATTCTATGGGAATAACATGAGAAGTATAAAAAATAATTTTCTTTTTCTCAGTTTCCAAATATCTGCATTGTTCCATTTCAATCTTTTGAGGAAATACAGATTCAAAGAACATAGTAATTTTTTAACCACAAAAAAGACAGAGAATGCTGATAAAAGGACCTTACAAAGCTCATTATATGAATCATGATTGTCCACCCCAATTCGGCATTTAACACTAACAGGAACATCTGTGTTGGCTGCAATTACTGACATAGCTTCACCAACAAACTTTCCTTGTAAACACCAAATAATAAATGAGACCACATTTGAATAAGAAAAAGAAAATAGAAAAGCACTAGATAATTTAATCAGCACATGGTATCAAACCTTTGGATCAAGCATTAGACGAACACCAAAGCACCCGTGTCCAGCCACCCTTGGACTAGGACAACCACAACTGAGAGTTTTTTGGAAAAAAAAAAAGGCACCTTATTCAGCTAAAAAGAGAAAAAGAACAGAAGCAAAACAAATCATAGGCATAACGCATGAGAAAAAGAATTCCACTAACTTGAAGTTGATCTCATCATAGCCATAAGCAGAAGCAAGTTCTGTTGCTTTTGCCAAGTTGTCCAAATTGCTTCCACCAATTTGCAGGACGATTGGATGCTGTTGAGGAGAATATGCCAGAAACCTGTCCTGAGCAATATAAACATGAAATTCAGAATTAGAAATCTTTACATACAATCCGATCGATAACATAAATCCTCATCAATGAGGTACAGAACCTATATTGCTAGTGGTAACAAAAGTAAAAGGTGAAAACTTGAGACCAAATGATGGTTTATTCCTTCGTAAGATGCAAAGGATAAGTACACCTTTTCTTACGTGGTATAGGAAAGCTTGAACTAGAAAAACAGCATGTTTCACAAAATTAAAAACAAAAGAAAAAAAAATGATGCCTATATCACATTGCATTGCCTGCTTGCAGCACATATATACCAAAAGGCCATTTTGTTAAAAATAGATTACATGCATAATATTACATGAATGTCCCTTAAACCAGATTTTTAAGCTAATCCAGTAACATCCCCTAAAGTACTAAAAAACTCACAAAGTGTTTCCTATTTTTCATTATCAACCTTGACAGTCATCACAAATTCCCAGTTTCCAGCTCTTAAATTCTTTGCATACGGTCTTGATGGTTTAAAAACTTTTCTTCATAATAACATTTTGTTGAAATAAAAATAAGAATTCTCTCCCCATGGGCTCCATTGAATATTCATCTTTCACATTAACATGCATACCAAATTTCCCTCTTGATATACAATTGTTTCAGCTGCAAGCATCTCTGTGTAAAGCCAAGAATGTTTTGATATGAGCCGGGCAAGAGTCCTATAATGATTATCCGTCCAGTCCATCATTGGAGCAACACTGTAAATTAAGCACCAAAATAATTAAAACCCAAATACTCACTGGATGTATAGCAAACAAACAAACTGATAAATTTACACACTCACCTAAACAAAGGAGGAAGATACTGGCCTGCACCCATCTCAGCCTTTGCATGCAGTTGACACTTTTGATAACAATCAGACAGACTTCTTGACTTAGTTGAATTCTTGTAACATAAATTTAATGATAATCTGTGATGGTTTTTAAGAATAATAGAATGAAATGGAGTAAATGAAGATATCAAAGAATATCCGGTAAACTTCACCATCTTTCTAATCAGACAAAGCCTGCTCCTTTAGGTACCTATCCATTAAATAAAACTAAATTACACATTCCATCATTAGCAAACAAGGTGTTTGCACTGTACCTATGGAGAAAGTAAACATATTTCACAATCAAGTATAATTCACTCCATCCCTGCCTAAATTTTACAGAAGAAAGTGCAAAACAAACATGCAAAAGCTTAACTAACCATAAAGGAAGCAAACTCAGAGCAAAAACAATAATGACGCATTAAATACAGCGTTTTTGGGTAATACGAGTAACTGGAGGAAAGGATAGCTTCTAACAGGCATTTTATCAAATAGGAACAGAGCATAACTCCTGCACAGTTGCTAACACAAATAACGCAAATGTTTACATGAATTATAATTGTATATTAAGAAAAGGAAATTAGGGTTTACAAGGAAGAATATGGCGGCCACTGAAACCGTAGAAGGAGCTCTTCGCGGCCTCGGCTTCTTCAGGGTTTGGGGAGGGGACCTGAGAAAGAGTGGGAGAATATAATAAAGAAGTGGTGGGTTTAGATTTTATATTATAAATTAGATTTATAAATATACTTTATCCCAAAAAAACATTTTCCATTTTTTTTTTATATATACCAATTACAAATTCAATTTTTTTAATTCTTAATCATATTTAAATTTAAATACCAAAAGAGTAAGTTAACTTGCTGATTATTGGAATTTATTTTTCACCTAAATTAGATTTATTCAAATTTAATTCTTGATATTAGTATCGAATACAATATTATGATAATTTTTGAATATATATTATGATAATTTTTGAATATATATATAGAGTGTGGCATGTAATTGAAAATTAAATTAAATTTTAATTGATATACAAATAAATTTAAATAGTATTTGGTAATGCCGTTTATCATTTAATATTAAATTTTTTATTATTTTAAATTATTTAATAACACATATTTTAAAAATTTTAATTAAAAAAAATTAAGATATCAAATAATTTTATATTTTAAAAATTATATTATTTAATATTTAAAATTTTATTCTTAAATTTTGAGTATTTAATTTTTTAATTTTATTAAAAGCTACTTAACTAAAATAACTAAAAAAAGTAACAATGAATTAATTGAATATTAACTAACTAATTTAGCTAAAGCTAATGGATTATCCTATTCCTCATGGCCAATACAATCCTATCTCATGCCCAGCCCATGACAACCAACGGATGAGTGGTGGATATGTAACTAACAACCACCTATCTTCAATTCTCTTTTCACAGAGCTTCCATGGCTACTCTTAGCTTCAATCCCACCAGAATTCCTCGCAAACCCATCTTCAAAATCACTTCTTTATCAAAACCCACAAAAAATTCCTTACCTTTCTCTCTTAAACCCACTAAAAATAACCATAAACCACACCATTTCCAACCCAACACCAGACTCAAACTCTCAGTCTCAACACAAGAAGAAGTGGAGGTTGATGAGGAATATGAAGAAGATGACCCAACAGCAGAAATGAGTTATCTTGACCCAGAAACTGATCCAGAGAGCATTATAGAGTGGGAATTGGATTTTTGCTCTAGGCCTATTCTTGATATTAGGGGCAAGAAATTGTGGGAGCTTGTTGTGTGTGATGATTCACTTTCACTTCAATTCACAAAATACTTTCCTAATAATGTTATTAATAGTATCACTTTAAAGGATGCTATTGTTTCCATTACTGAGGATCTTGGTCTCCCTTTGCCAGGAAAAATCCGCTTCTTCAGGTGATTCTTACGGTAATTAATTTTCTTTGTTTTTATATATGTTTACTAATATGTTAATTTCCCCAATTCTAATATTAGTTTGAGTCTCACCAATGTTAAATTTCCCTCGGCAATGTTCCAAGCATATGTGTTGATTTGCTTGATTGTTTAT
The DNA here is from genome assembly GCA_947687605.1 of Reutealis trisperma. NCBI lineage: Eukaryota > Viridiplantae > Streptophyta > Magnoliopsida > Malpighiales > Euphorbiaceae > Reutealis > Reutealis trisperma. The sequence continues at coordinate 1,740,854 of CANTUT010000085.1, forward strand.
TGTTGATTTATAGGTCACAAATGCAGACAATTATAACAAAAGCATGCAAAGAGTTGGACATAAAGCCTATTCCAAGTAAACGGGTGTGTATAATTATATCATGTCATTTTTCATTTCCCATTGAAGTCAAGCATATGAATGTTGCCTATCAAATGTGAAAATGGAAATGCCTTTGAATGTTAAGATTTAATTAGATGGTGTAAGAGAATCAATGAGTTAATTTCTGCTATTTCTTATAGTTACCTTATCAAAGGATATAATTGGCATTTTAAAACTTATTTTTGAAAAACCTTCAATATGCATTAAAAAGTGACCTAAATTTTTCAAAATGACTTTCACCCCTCCAAGCATTCTAAAAAAATTTAATGTTGCTCTCCCAAAACTATGAGGTTAGATCTGACACTGAGTAGTGGGAAGAATTTAGGTCAGATTTATTTTGTGCATTCGATGCATATGAAAATAATGTCTTTCCTTGCAAATATATAGGATCCATCCATGAAAATGGTTTGTGGCTCCCATGTTTTTGGGAGTGCAAGACACTAATTTATTGGATTTTAGGTTCTTATTGACATGAGTACGTCCATTTATTGTTTTAGGCCTTTGATATGATTCACTCTAATTGACATCTCATTTGCATCCAAACACTCGGTTTTTCTGATGCTGTGAGTGACAAATATAACATAAATTTAATATCCTTGAATTTTATGTAGCCTAGTCCACATTTAGTTTGTTCTTTGTAGAATGTTTTAAGTTCCCAGTTAGAACTGCCAAATTCCATATCCTGACTTATATTTGCTCTATTTTACAGTGTCTATCGCTGCTTTTATGGTTGGAAGAACGATACGAGACTGTATATACTCGTCATCCTGGCTTTCAAAAGGGGTCTAAACCACTTCTGGCTTTAGATAATCCTTTCCCAATGGAACTTCCTGAGAATCTATTTGGGGAGAAATGGGCATTTGTCCAATTGCCTTTCTCAGGTACGCGCACTGATATACAACAACTGTTGTTGTAGGTGATATTGACAGATGCTAAACTTTGCACTCTATCTTACATTAACATATACTATAAACTTGCCTTACCTTGAGAAAGGCATTTGCACAAGTAATTTTTCTATAATTTTGTAGATGCTAAATTATCTAATCCTTTCTAGAAATTTAATTTGTACAGGGAGCATAGGCCGTATAGGCCACAAATTTCAGAAGTTAATCAAATATTCTCAACTTAGAAATGCCATCAAATATTCTCAACTTAGAAATACCATGTCTTAATCTGGTTTTTCTAAAAGATCACACTGAACTATCAACTATTCTGATTATAGTTTCCTATGCTCAGCTGTTCGAGAGGAAGTCTCGTCACTAGAAACAAGATTTATGTTTGGTGCAAGTCTAGATTTGGATCTTCTGGGAATTGAAGTTGGTGACAAGACACTGATTCCAGGACTTGCTGTTGCATCTTCACGTGCTAAACCATTGGCAGGTGCATACTCCCTCAAATATCTTCTTCTGTAGTCCAACATAAGTGATACTTTTTCATGTTTATTAAGTTCATTGCACTATCACAGTCAATGGCAATGTCTAAAAATAATTGGTCGTGGTGTGTGGTACTGGGTTCAAATTTTGCACAGACAGAACCATAAACAGAACAGACATGACCATTACTGACTATGCATTTTTTTTTTCGCCTGTACTCTACTCACATGCATGAGTTTTGGCTTTTCATATAATGAACCATGCAGCTGTGTTCTTGCTGCAAATCTTGATATAGCAATTTTTTTTTCCCTCTTTGAACTGAGATCTATTTTTTTTATTGGATATATAAAACATTCTTGATAGCATTCTGTTCTCTAATATAGTTAGAGTATGTTTGTTAAGCTGTATTGGATATAATACAATGTAATCAAAGCTATTCGTAATCTAGTATTTACACTAAAAATGTATTTAATTACATCACATTATATTTCATCACTATACAATCCCATGCATTAGAAAACCTACCAAAGGCTTGTGTGAAAATCACATTGGTCTCTATTGTCAATTCCTAGGCTTAATTGAAGATCATATCAGATTAGCAGGGAGCATATGTTTATGCAGAATTGTAAAATGGTAATTGCAACTGGGAAATGCAATTTTAGATTTGTTGTTGCTGTACTTTCTTGGTGAAGTCCAATCTAACATCAAGTACATATATTTTTTTCCTGCCGTGAATGTTATGCACTCTGATAATACCCAAGGAGCAAACATGAATCCTACACATCATCACTTTCTTTATTCCATTAGAATCTCAGAATACTTATGGTGTTTGAAACTTTGAATGCATCTCTTTTTTAAATACACTTCATAGTTCTAACTATAAACATATATATACATGGTAGAATTTTGTAACACATATGTGATTAAATGATCAATTGAAAACTTTTCCATGTGCTGTTGCAGCCTGGATGAATGGACTGGAAGTGTGTTCAATTGAAGCAGACACTTCTCGTGCTTGCTTAATTCTATCCGTTGGAATTTCTACGCGTTATATTTATGCTACTTATAAGAAAACTCCTGTAACAACAGCTGAGGCTGAAGCTTGGGAAGCAGCAAAAAAAGCTTGCGGAGGCTTACATTTCCTTGCCATTCAGGAAGACTTAGATTCAGAGGACTGTGTTGGGTTTTGGCTTTTACTAGACTTGCCACCTCCTCCTGTATGATTTAGAATCAAAAAAGTATAAATCAACAATATATTGTTTTATTTTTCTTCCCTTTTTGTGGAAAGAGAGAGAGATTCGGCAATGAATCCATGGCCGTTGCCTTCAATTATATTACCTGCAGCTTTATCATATTTTGCAGTTCTTGTTTTTTTTTTTTTGGGATAATTTGTTATCAATGTTCGAACTCGAGACCTTTTATCTATTGGGACAACTTTAGTACCCCTAAAACCGAAGGTTTATTGGTATTATTACTGTGGGCCAATGCATTCAACAACTAAATGCAATAGATTTAAGAGGGGGGGGGGGGGGAGGGGGGGCGGGAGGGGTGGTGAAGTGTTTGATGGTTTAATAATATAAAATGATACAAGCTTTTTATTTAAAATTTTTACTGAATACAATCAACTATTGAGTTTTTAAAAAATTTTTTAAGTGGATTTTACGCCCTTAATATATACTTTTGAATTTTACTTTTATTTTATACTTATTTAAATAATTTTTAATAATAGTTATTAAACAGATTGGTTATATTCAATATTTAAAATTTTCATTATTTATTACATTTAATATTTAAAATTCAACATTTGATTTTTTTTAGAGATTAATTTTCAGTTTTATCAAATATCACATTAGGTTGGTTTTTCTTAGTCATAAATTGATGCAAATATGGACAAGGACGTCAAAGGCTGCATTTTTTAAAGTCAGGGAAAGGGAAAAGAAATTGAGATAAACTTTTTCCACATAATATTTGCTTTTAGAAGAATTTTCTTTTGTTTTTTCAAATGAAGTGATTGAAAATGTTGTTTTTTTTTTAGGTTTATAAACAATCAAATCTATTTATATTTTTAATATATATATATATATATATATATATATATATATATATATATATATATATATATATATATATATATATATATATATATATTTATTTATTTATTTATTTATTATAAACATATTATATTTGCTCTTTCTGCAAAATATTATTCTATTTACTGCCACAAAGTGATTAAATTTTTCATGAAATGCATGTGTTTTAGAAAATTATTACTTTTCCTTAAAATGACAAAACCTTTGACCTTATATGAAATCAGATTTTTTTTTAATGAAATTTTGAATTTGGATCGTTGTATTGATGCTATTTATAATTTTTTTTAATTAAGGCTATTTTAAAAATAATTTGCTTATTTTTCACGAAATATTATTAAAGTTTTCATGAAGTGCATAATTTTCTCTTTTTTTTTTTTGAAAAAACCTTTTTTTTAACTTACTATTTTTAAATAAAATGTTAGAATTAGAATTTTAAGAAAAACCAATAACATAATCTAGTAGTAAGTATGTATTTTTTTTAATAATAGATTCAAGATCGATTCTCATTTTTAATACTAAAAAAAAATAGTCTTGAACTTGCGCTTTGCACGGTTTATATTTTAAATTTTTTTATTTGTATTTTTTTCCTTTTCAATTTATTTTCTATATTTGTTGGGTTGTTGACATGTGGATGCATAGATTATTTTTTGTTTTTTTTTGTATCAAATATTGTTAAATGGTTGTACATTAAGTATAGTATTTTAAAAAATAAATTATAAATAATCCTTTTCAAAAAGTAGAATTTAAAATCTAATTGTTAATAATAAATTTATAAATTTGAAATATTTAAATTTTAATATGAGTTTATTCAATTTTCAATAATTAAATTTTCAAATGAACTATAAATAAATTGCATGTCATATACTTAAATTTATTATTAATTAACTATTATGGTCATGAGCCCCGTACTTTGCACGAATTTTGGTTATATTTTTTAAAATATTTTAACATACATAAATTATTATTATTATTTAATTAAATTTGAATATTATATTTTGATAATTTTTGAATATCAATAAATAATATATATATATATATATATATATATATATATATATATATATATATATATATATATATATATATATATATATATATATATATATATATATATATATATATATATATATATATATATATATATATTGTTAATCTGACTTCGCTATGTATATTGCTAATCTGACTTCCCTAAAAGTTCATTTTAAAGTAATCTTAAAATTTAAGGCATCATATGCAGGAATTTTCGCCTTAACAATTTATTGACTCTCTCTTAATAATTTTTTCTCTTAAGATATATATACATATATATATATATATATACACGCTCGCATATATATAGATAACTTTTAATTAAAATTTACAAAATATAATAATGTAATATAATTGCGATATGTAAAAATATAATGACATGACTTATTATCTTTTTACTGGAATGGCTTAAATAAAAATTAATTTTAAAGTTATTCTTAAAATTTAAGAGATGATATATGGCAAATTTTCGTCTTATATAAATATATTTGCGACAGAGGAATTTGAATAAATAAGCATGTTTAGTTAACAAAAAAAAAAAGCTAACAAAAACATTTGATAGTTGTTAAAAATCTAAACAACTGGCTTTCAAAAAAAAAAAAAAATTTAAACAACTGTTATTTTGAAAATTTTAATTTTAAAGTTTGTTCTCAGCATATGATAGTTGATTTACATTTAAATTATATTTTTCCCATAAAAACATTATTACTAGTAAAAATATTAATCATTTTTATAACTATAGTCATAATAAATAATTATTAAAATATTAAAATAATATTTTTTAAAATTCATCATATTCATATTTAAAATAGAAGAAATATAATTATATAATCAAAATAATTATTCATAAGTGTAAAGATTTATATCAAACATGAAAAAAAAAATTAAGTTGGTGATGATGATAATAATAATATACTGAAAATAAATTATACTTTAATCATTATTTAACAATTGAATAACATCACCAAACTAGTATTTTTCAATTATCAGATATTCACTGTAACTAAGTTACTAATAATTAGTGATAACTAGACCAAACAATAGAGATGCAATTGATGTTATTTGATCGTGCTCGGATCATATTGGCATAACATGATAATGGTCAATATAATTAGAGATAAATTTATAAAGAATATTAAAAGGCAATATTTATATATACATATTCTAAAAGTCATAAAATATATTTGATTAAATATGTTAACACAATATAACACGTGAATACAAATGAGTTAAGTGTGTTATTTTCAAGCTAATAGATCAACTCATGCCATAACATGATTATTTTCATATCACAATCGAATCGACACAAAATCAATACAAAACACGATAACTTCTAACTCAAATTAGTTAATTTCATGTTAGATTAATGTCGTATTTAATATTCCCACCTTTACCGTATAAGCTCTAAGTGTTTTATTTAGGCTAATGAAGTGAATTTTTTTTTCCCAAAATAAAGAAATTAGCTAGCATTAATAGAGTTTGGAGTCCAAAAGAGTACGAGAAAGATATAAGGAGCAAGGATAGCCCAACAAACAAATAACAAGGACCTAAGGTCCAGGAGCAAACATACTCGTGCAATTGGGTTTTTAGACATGGGTTTGAAGCCTAAAAACATAATCCTTGTGCTTCTTTTCATTGGTATGCTTTGTCGGTGTACTTATCTTCAATGTTAGAGTTCAACATCTTAAAGGCAGAAGCCACAAATTAGGGCATTTGTGGTCGAGCAAACTCCAAAACATAGGTATCCCAAAGCTTCAAACGCCCTCCATTGCCATGAAGAATTCAAGGTAGTGCATCAATGGCAGAGGATAAGCTCCCTCCAATGATAAGACCATAGTCAAAGCCAAAGAGAGAACTGCCTTCTGCCAAAGGGCTTAAATCCTCAGCAAACAAACCATATCTAGCCTTAAAACCACCGGTGACCACCAATGAAGCAGAAAAGCCACAAGTAGACATGCTTTCCCTCACCCCATTGACTATAAATCATAAAATTCATAAATTTGCGAGCAGATCGATGCATAGGTTGGACAACACCATAGAGAAAGGTGGTATCACTGTTGGAAGCAATTTGCATCATAGATACAAAAGCCCCGATCTAAAACAGGAATCAAACAACTACTACCAAATACAATATATGGCTTATTAGAGAAAGAAAAGCAAGAAAAAACTCACGGGAAGAGAAAAGAACATGGTTTCCCCCTAGCGGCTGAAGCCACCAAGAGTAAACCATATTGAAAACTTAAGTGGCGAGGGAGGCAAAGAAACCACAGCAGAGAAAGAATATAAAAAAAAAAAAAAAAAAAAAAAGGTCTCAATATTTTTTTGTTCTTAGTGAACTAAAATGATACCATACTTTAAAAAAAAAAAATGATACTAGATAATTTTTTTTTTTACTTTGTATGTTATCATCCATATTGAACACACGTATACACCTAATATAAACAATACTTATTCTTTAAAAATATCATATTTGCTTGTTTTTCATAAAATATTATTACATTTATGCTGAGTGCACATGCTTTTGTAAAATTATTTTTCTATAGAATTATAAAATTGAATTTGAAACTTCTCAATTATCATCATAATGGAAATTAATATTTGATTTATGCAAATCTATTTTTTATTTAAAATATTATAATTTCATATATTAATATAATATAATTTCATATATTATGTATTAAAAGTACTTCTTTAAATAAGATATTCATCAAACTCTACAAAGTAAAATTTTTAAAAATTATAAAGTTTAAAAATATTATAAGTTCAACATTAACAAACTTTAGACTTAAAAAAAAAAAAAAAAAACCCGTAAACCACAAGAAAAATACATATAAACGAACAAAATCTGTGGAACACACAATTCCAATGTGACGGGTCAAATTTTACAAGCTATTAAACTTGAGCAAGTCCCACAATCTAAATTACCAGCACAGCAGGTTTCTATTGGTCAATAAAATGAGCTTAACCGTAGATAATCAAAACCGTTGACGTTAAAACTTTAAAAAACAATCAGAGACAAAACAAACACGGCCTTAACTCCTATCCACCATAAAAGGAACAGAAGATGGATAGATCGGCTTAGCCTAAAAAAAATAGAAAAAATAAATTAAAAAAAAATATATTTTCACCTTCCCTAATAAATAAATAAATAAAGCCAGCCCGAAGTTTAATTTTAATATTTAATTTTTTAATTTTTATTTTTTAAAAAGGAACGATCTCAAAATCCCTCTCTCTCTAAAACTCAAAAAAAATTCAAAATCCCTTACTATGGCCTTTCACGTAGCTTGCCCAATTACATGGTTAGTATTTCTATTACTATTGACACTCTCAAAACCTCTCTTTCATTCACTTTTCCTCTTTATTTTCTCTCCTCAAAACCTTATTTTCTCTTATATATTCTCTGATTTTTGTTTGGTTATTATTTGTATTTTGTAGTCGGCGAATTTGCTTCTGCTCGTTAGGGTTTCCACAAGATCTCCACACCGCTAAATCCAAGGCTGACTTCTTGTTCGACGTTTCTAGAATCGAAGACTTTTTAAAAGATCCTTTAGGAATTAGGGATTCTAAACAGCCGTCAACTGTTCAAGTTCTTGTTCCTAAGGTTGTTCCGGTTCCGGCGGTTCCTGTCCAAACGTTTAATGTTGTTTCAGTCGGAGATGGTGGTGGTGGTGGAGGAGGTGGTAGTGATTTGGCTGAAGAGGCTTCAGCTCAGACTAAACGAGTTGCGCTTCAGAAAAAAGCGGCTGCTGCTATGGTTGCTGCTGAGGATTATGCTCGCCGGTTTGAGTCTGGTGATATGGCGGTGAGAATTTTTTGTTTGTATGTGTTTTTATGTAGATAATGCGTAACGAGATTGGAGGTTAGGTGGTTGTTGATATATTGGATAATAATGTAGGAAATTTGGTGGCTGGTTGTTTGTGATTTTAACTGCAAATGTGTAGAATGATTTGGTTGTTAGTTTCTTCAATTTTCCTAGCTGGGTTATCTTTAATTGGGTAATTATGTTGGAATTTGGAGTTCGGGGTGATTCGCTGTTTAGCTTATTTAATTTAGGGATGTTTTACTGTTGGAGTAAATTTTGTGGTGGTGATTTAGAGGTAAATGTTGAGGTTAACATTTTTTAGTATTTGAGTTTGTTAATAATATTGATTGATTTATATGTCTAGATGTGGAGCTAGTTTTATCTAAGGGTCCGTTTGAAATGATGGAGTGTTTGGATTGGGGTTTAGGTTATTTTTCATGATCGTACCCTTTGAACACAAATCCAAATATTCAATCATTTCAAATACACACCTATCCCAGTTGACCCTGAATTTGGTTGGAATATATTGAAAGAATATGATGTGAACATCCAGTGTAGCTCAAAAACAATAACTAGCAGCACTGAATCTGCTGCATTACGCTGATGATTTTAGATTTTGGTTACAGAAATTGGATAAGTGTACCTTAGATTCTTGTTTGATAGCGTGTGCTGCAGCTTTCACAATTTTAAATTCATTTTCAGATTGCCTCAAGAGATATAACTGGAGATGAGCTAGGCCTATCCAACACCAATGTAATGTGCCGGATGTGCTTTTTGGGTGAAAGTGAAGTAAGTGAACGGGCAAGGAAGATGCTTTCCTGCAAAAGTTGTGGTAAGAAATACCACAGGAGCTGTTTGAAAGCATGGGCTCAACATAGAGGTAAAAAACTTGAAGGGGTTAAGAACTTTCGAAGTTTCAAATTTTTTGTTTTCTTATGGGGGGCTGATTGCAGATTTATTCCACTGGAGTTCATGGACCTGTCCCTCTTGTCGAATCTGTGAGGTACTCTTGGATGTGCTTCAGTACTTACTTGCATTCTTATTTATTTGTAGCAAATAATCTATTACCGAGGTCGCTTATGACAACATATCACATATGACCTCTTGTCCGTTTGCTTATCATATCTATTGAAAATCTTAGGCGTATAAAATTAAGCCATTTTCAATACGGATAACAGATGACATATTTATTTCTATATTGCTGCCGCTTATTGGCAGCTTTCCTGGCTCTAACAAGCTTTATTATGTTTTTATTCAATAGGCATTGCTCTTAAACTTTGATACCTTTTGCTTTTACTAGATATGTCGAAGAACTGGAGATCCAAATAAGTTTATGTTCTGCAAAAGGTGTGATGGTGCATATCATTGTTACTGCCAACATCCTCCACACAAGGTGAGGAGTTGATTGTGTGTCTTTCCGTGTCAATTCTCTTATCTGGAGTGAAATTGCGTAATGTTCATTTCTGAATGTTGCAGAATGTGAGTTCTGGGCCATATTTATGCCCCAAACATACAAGATGTCACAGCTGCGGATCAAATGTCCCAGGAAATGGTCTAAGCGTGAGGTATTGATCAACAATGGCTTTTGTGCATAAATTTAGCCTGTGTTGTATGTTTTGATGTTATTGTTTTGCCATATGATCATTCATCAAAATGGGAAAAAACTTATATGTATGATATTTATTTTTTATACAAAGTTTTCTTGTAATTAATATATTCCTTTGTATCTTAATAATTTTCTTTAGTAGTTTAATGCTTTTGTAACTCATTAGTTGCCCCTTCATTACCATACCTATTATTGGGGAGGTCAAAAACTCTCTAATAGGCGTGAATTAAAATTTAAGTACTTTAGGTTTTCATTGTTAGTTTGAAATACCTTGCCTAAGTAATATATACATGTAGAACACAAAGTAATGTTGTTCCATGCGGTTATAATGTTGTGATGGATGAGATGTTTGGTTTAGTAAAAAATCTTTGATTTAGACCTCTCTGTGATCTGGCAGGAGAAGTTGCTTAATGAGATGATCCACATCTATATCTGTAATTCTTGTGCCTATAGTTGGAATAGGGATCTGTTGATTACCATTTGCTTTGAACACTTTCAGGTGGTTTCTGGGATACACTTGCTGTGATGCTTGTGGAAGATTGTTCGTGAAGGGAAATTATTGCCCTGTTTGTTTGAAGGTACAGTTGACTCTTATTTGTTTATAGGTCACTATAAGGATTATTATTATAGTTGAAGGCTTTATCATTGAGGCTCACCTTATGAGTGGTTTATATAGTATATAGGCATTTCCGGTTGGTAATTTATTGGAATGGACTTAGTGTTAACATATGCTCCGTGTGAACTGATTTCTATGCATTGTTTTCCTGAATGAAATTCGCTCAACCTTGTAGGTTTATAGAGATTCAGAGTCAACACCAATGGTTTGCTGTGATATTTGCCAGCGGTGGGTGCACTGCAGTTGTGACGGCATCAGGTTTGCCGTTGCCCTTGCTTATAAACAGAACTGATGGGGATATTGTTTCAACTGCAGGTTTTTAAATATTGATGCTGCACATGTTTGTTTGTCTTCCATATCTGTGGCTGTGGGTAACAATGCATTGATGTTTGTAATGTTATCCTATTCATGTGCCATTGCTGTGTAACCTTTTTTATTGTATGCAGCAGTCTTTGTTCTGAAGTGGCTGAGCAATTTGTCTTTGCATACATACAGTTTTAGTTAACAAGTTCAGCCTTCTTTTAGTTGTGGCGGACCAATATGATAATGTGTAGGTCCTGCCTCATGTTAGGTAGCTTTCCATGTGAGCTACAGGCATTTATAGAGGAAATGAACAAATTTGGACATATGATAATCTTTTTCCAATGCCAGGGAGAGGAAATATTTCCACAAGGTATTCCTGTGGTTGCTTAGAATGAGAGCTATAAAGATGATGTTAAAATTATGGATTATTAGCTGTGGAAGTTTAATGTGAATAGTGGAGAATGAAATAATCTATTTGTAATGCATTTTGAAGTAAAATTTTAAGTTTCAATGTTGATTGAGCTTGGAATAGAGGACTCTTTAGTACACAAGTGGAAGTCATGGCATGTGTCTTGGATTAAAGAAAAGCATATTTGACTTTGCAACTTCTTGAAGCAAATGAATCCTTAGTGTAATTGGGTAGAAGCAAGCACATATCTCAGGTTTTGCAGTATCCATATTTGTTATATGGAATGACTTCTGAGCATGCTCTCTCCCTCCCTCTCTCCCTCTCTCTCTCTCTCTCTCTCTCACACACACACACACACATATTTGTGCATACTAAAGTGAGGGGCTCGTTGCTTGTTGGAGCTTATATTCTGTGCGTTATTGAGAGATTGATAGCAATTATCTCTATGAGTTATGTCCTTGCCAAAGAGTATTTGTGGATAATAGTTTTCTATTGCTTGTATGGTACTGCTTGTATGTTTCTCTTTTATGAATCCTTGGTCATTATGAGTTGTATGGATTTCTGTGATGTAGGTATTACATAACTTATTCTAAAACATTTTTTTTGCAGTGATGAAAAATATTTACAGTTTCAAGTGGATGGAAATCTACAGTACAAATGTGCCACATGTCGTGGAGAGTGCTACCAGGTTTATTAAATTGAAATCTATTTTTTTCTCATGTCTATTGTTAGTGATGTGGTCTGTTCAGCTTTTTCTTCTTTTAAAATTTTTTCAGTGATTAGATAAAATGTATGTTTCTAGGTAAAGGATCTTGAGGATGCTGTTCAAGAGCTCTGGAGAAGGAGAGATAAGGCTGATCAAGGCTTAATTGCAAGCTTGAGGGCTGCTGCAGGGTTGCCAACTCAAGAAGACATATTTTCTATTTCACCTTATTCAGATGATGAAGAAAATGGTCCTGCAATGGTAAAGAATGAATTTGGACGTTCTTTGAAGCTCTCTCTCAAAGGGATGGTTGATAAGTCCCCAAAGAAGAGCAAGGAATATGGAAAGAAATCTTCAAGCAAGAAATCTGCTAAGAAAAAAGGTTCGCAGGCATCTCTAATTGGTAGGACAGAACCACAACAGCATGACATTCAATCTTTTGGACACAGTTTGGATGAAAACAATAATGACGACACTGAGTCTCATAAAAAAAGAGGGCCAGATGCATATTCTTCTCCTGTTGCAGGGATTGTGAACCATGTTGATGGAATTTGTTCTGTTAATCAGCCAGGGGTTTTGAAACACAAATTTGTTGATGAGGTGATGGTGAGTGATGGAGAGAGGACATCTAGAATCGTTAAGATTAAGAGTAATAAACCTCTTGATTTGGATAGTGGTGATGATACTGAAAAACTGACTAACAAGTTAAAATCTATGAAGGCTAAAAAGTTGGTTATAAATCTAGGTGCCCGAAAAATAAATGTCACTAATTCTCCGAGATCTGATGCATCAAGCTGCCAAAGAGATCAAGATTTGACAACTTCCAATGGTATGTTAGTCAGCAACTTTTATTAAATTGAAATGGTTATCATCATCATAATCATTGGTAAACCTTGATTTATTGTTTTGTGGTTTTAAGGATTTGTAGGAAGCTGTACACTATAGCATACAGGTATAAAACACATATGCTCTCTATTATAGGATTGAGTTGCAGGTCTTTCTAGTGGGTGTTCAAGGGTGGGTAGTTAGGATTGGACGCATATCCCCTTCTGACCTAAGCTCAGTTAGGATTTGGTGTTTGCTTGCATTAAAACAAAAATATCTTTGGTTGCAAAAATGATTGGATGTTGATCTCTCTCTCTCTCTCTCTCTCTCTCTCTCTCTCTCTCTCTCTCTCTCTTTCTCTCTCTCTGCATTTGACTTGAATTTTCATTTAAATGGAGCAGGCAGCGAAGATACCGGCCAACATGGAATGAGTGACAGGTTAATAGGGGATAGACATGAAGGTGCTGCTACATTTGGTGATGGTAATGTACTGGCTCGTCTATTCATTTGCTGATAAATTTTGCCCTCCTTATGATGCCATTGACTGGCATATATAAATGGAGGATGTTACTGTAGTTATTATAAATAACCTGACTGATTTTCACAACCTGCAGGGGATACAGTTGATCACTCCAGCCAAGTAAGAAGTTTGAAGTTCTCACGAAGAGAAGGAAATTTTATTAAGTTTGGGAAAGTGAAACCTGAGTCTTCCAACTTAAATCCCAAATTTGAGAGAGGCAGTGGTGCTGATGGATATGAAACTGTCTCTTCAGATCATATGCGTGTTTCATCAAGTAAAAGAAGTACTGATGGAAGTGGGACTGCAGTTGGGCCTGTAGGCGAAGTCCCTGCATTAAAAAATGACAAGGTATCTTTAGGGAAGCAATCAGAAGTCAGGCCTGAAACATATGCTGAAAGCAATGATGATTCTGGTGATACACCTAATTTGCAATCAATGTCAAAAGATTCCAAATTTTCACTGAAGTTAAAAATTAAAAAACCTATGCTTATAAACCAGTATTCTCGAAAGCCTCCACCTGAGGAAGAAAAGAGTTCCATAAGAGGCCAAAGGTCAAAAAGAAAGAGACCATCAAGCTTGATGGAGAAAACATCTGTTAATGAAGATGAAGATGCCACACAATCACATCAAGACAGTGAGATGATGGAAGCTAGTTGGATATTGAAGAAGTTGGGTAAAGATGCAGTTGGAAAGAGAGTTGAAGTTCATCAGCCATCTGATAACTCATGGTGAGTTTTCCTTTTTACCCCTTCTTTTCAGGGGAGGGTGCTGTGGAGTTATGGGAAAGAACATGGGAAGTAGATTGAAGTTTTGGGGAAGATGTAACATAGGAAGGTTTTAGACCAGTTAGCATGTAGAATTTGATTCGTTCCTAACAACCACTCATCTATTCTGTTCTGAAGCAGGAAACAGCTAGATGGGTGTTTCCCTTTTTCTGTAAATGGAACAGAAATGGTGAGGTTGGTGTTGTGAGAGGTTTTTCTCCTCAGTGTCCTAACACTTGTCTGCATCTCCTTGACTTGTGTGCCCTCTGCCCAATGAGTCTGCATGTATGCATGCATGTCCCATTCTTGTAATTAAAAGGAAAATGTCTTTGCTGTTATATTGAGAGGGAAATGAGTTTTAGAACCCTTCTATTTGGTTATGTTTTGGGTTTATCTCTTTTTGGCTGTTGATAATGACTCATTGGGCAGGCATAAGGGAGTGGTCTCCGACATTATTGAAGGCACAGGGGCGCTATCCGTTACTCTGGATGACAGTAGAGTAAAAACCTTGGAACTTGGGAAGCAAGCGGTTCGCTTTGTTCCTCAAAAGCAAAAGAGGACAAGAACATGAATATTGAACTTTTTTGCAATTGTTGATCATCACACACGGAGACTTCTTCCATATTAGAAGTGAAGCAGCAGTCTCCCTTCCAGAAGATCAGACAGGTTCAAGTTATAGTTTCTGGTTGCTTGTATTGATGCTGATTGTTCTTCAAAGCTTTTTTTTTCTTCGTTTGGGCAGTTCACTCAGTTACATGAAGAAATTATCCTTGACAACTGAGGATTATTTCAGAGGAGCACTTTCCAACCCATTCTTCGGTCTTTTCCCATTTTCTACCTGTATTTTGATTATAGATTTGATTTAGAAATGTAGCTTTTTTTCTCCTTATGTTTTTCATGCTGTATTGAAGCATCTCGGTGGACATGCTTTGTCTTTAGTGTTGTTGATCAGTGCATAGTTAGTGGCATTTGTTTTGTTATTTAGAAACTTAGAATTAATCATATGGCCTTAGAGGCTGCAAATCTCTTTTTTGTTCAATCAATTCGTGGACGATTTGTCTGGTTTCTAGATATAGAATTAGAGAATTACCGTATTTTCTTGCAGGTATGACAAAAATGATCTTCATCTTTACACGCATTTTTATTTTTTTGACAATTATTATGATTTTCAATTTTTCGTATGTAAATTATTGTCTTAAAACTAATTTTTAATTTTGAAGGAAAATATGCAAGTGATTCATCTAATTTAGGAGTTAGGACTATATTTTTATCGGAATTTAGGATTATAATTTTTGGATTTTATTCCGTGTTTTAATTTTCAACTAATCTTCTTTTATATGGACGAATGTGAAAGACGATTAATTTTTTTATTTTACCATCGCTCTCCCTTTTTTTTTATAATTTGAGATAGGAAATTCTTTAATAAAATAAATGAGCAAATACGTGGCAATTCAGCAATTTACGAAAAACATGTGTTTTTCAAATGTCTATTGGATCTAACACAATTTAATTTATTTGTATTGAAAGAGAAGTCATTCATTTCACTACAATAGCAATACCCAACAAGCAATGAGCCATCGGTCCAGGGTCTCATAATTGAGTTATGTAAATGTTTTTATTATAAAGTGGTATCTCAAAAAGTAAAAAAAAAAATTAATGGTCTTTTTTATTTTTAAAAATAAAGAAAAAAATTGATTTGACTATTTATATTTAGATAGTGAAATATTACTTTTTATTTTAATTTTAAGTAATGTAATACAAGTTTTTATATATTTTGTGTAACATAATTTTAACACAATTTTTTTGGATAAATTTAAAAAACAAAAAATGAAAATAATATTTATAAAATAAAGTAAAATAAAAAGTAAAATATAGAGAGTCTATTTGATTTAAATAAAATTTTTTATTTTTTATCGATTAGATACGTTCTATTAAATAAAATATATTACTTGAAATAAGAAATACATGCTCTTAAAGCATGGATAAAAAATTTGTAGTATTAAACTTGTTTTTTATCTTTTTTACATTAGAAATTTTTAAAGGAGGATGAAAATTATCAAAATGCAGATCTTTAACTTTTTGCACTCAAGACATATAGTTATTGGACCCTTAGTCTAATAGCATTATATTTATTTTCAGAACTTGAAATTTTGAGTTCAAGCTCTTAATTGGAACTAAATATATAAAAAGAAAAATAAAGGTTAAATCGAACGCATTTAGCATAATTTAAATTATATGAAAATGTGCAAAATCATTAAACGACACCGTTATATACCTCAGTCTTTTGGCGCGAGCCCACTAAACTACAGCCTCATTGAAACGGCATCGTTTTCATCTCCTCCTCGCGCTGACCTCTGCTCTATAAGTTCTTATTTTAAATCAGAGAAACTGCCGAAAACATCTTTTTAGAACGCGAAGAAGAAGAAGAAGCGTCAGCAGCTAGAGAGAGAAAGAAGCCATGAATGCCCCTGACCGTTACGAACGATTCGTTGTTCCTGAAGGGACCAAAAAGTAATTTCATATCTCCTCTCTCTCTCTCTCTTCTCCTCCCCCCCCCCCTCTCTTTATCTCTCTAGAGCCCTAATTTTCTCTGAAACTCACCATTCGTGGCTATTCTTTTGCCTTTTTCTTTTTCCTTGCTAGGGTTTCATATGAAAGGGATACGAAGATTATCAATGCGGCGACGTTCACTATTGAGAGAGAGGATCATACCATTGGCAACATTCTTCGCATGTATTTATAAACTTTTTTTTAATTTGTTTTAGTTTAATTAATTATAGCTTAATCAAACTCTAATTTAATTTTTCTGGTTTATTTTGTATTTTTTGGTGTAATTAGGCAGTTGCATAGAGATGACAATGTTCTCTTTGCTGGCTACAAGCTCCCTCATCCTCTTCAGTATAAAATCCTTGTTAGGGTTAGTATTTGGTGAAATTGGAAATGCAGCAAATTGTGTTTTTTTTTTTTAATAATTTAGCCTTGAATATGGAAGTTTCCTTGTTAAAATTTTGGTGTTTTAACCTATTTGACGTGCTTTTGTAGATTCATACAACTAGCCAGTCTTCGCCAATGCAAGCTTATAACCAGGCTATCAATGATCTAGACAAGGAACTTGACCATTTGAAGAATGCATTTGAGGTATGATATATTTTTTTCCTTACCATGAATGCATTTCATTATCATTGCAAGCTTATACATTCTTTGAAATTGTTATCTCCTTTTAGCCTTTAGAGATACGACACTTGTGATTGCAATTGTTTTTAATAATGATGCTTTCTTTGGGTGAAATCATATTGGCATTGAGCATAATTTCTGTTTGAGTATTCATATAGAATCCAATTGGTGATATAGCTTTTGATTTTAAAAGATTTTGCATTAAAAATGGGCATTCTCATGTTTTAGTTTGCATTCATGACTTTCGTTGGGGGACTCCAATCTGCTTGTTTTAGACTTTTGACAAGTTGGTTTGAACGTTTAGAGGCAATGGCTGTTTAATTTGAATAGTCTTTTGGATATTTTGAGAACGCATAATCATCTTATATGTTCTTAATTTTTCACACTTTCTCATTTTGATTCAATTTTTGAAAATTTATCAATTTGGTCCACATACTTTCACATTGGTTGCATGTGT
Organism: Reutealis trisperma; assembly: GCA_947687605.1. Classification (NCBI taxonomy): domain Eukaryota; kingdom Viridiplantae; phylum Streptophyta; class Magnoliopsida; order Malpighiales; family Euphorbiaceae; genus Reutealis; species Reutealis trisperma. The sequence continues at coordinate 1,758,624 of CANTUT010000085.1, forward strand.
ATTTTATAGCTCTTGGCCCCTTGGGTGAGTGCAATTGCATTCAATTATCAATTTAAGGTTGAGAGAAATAGTTTCTTTTTTTTTTTTTCACCATACTTCAAAACATCCAAATATCATAGTACAAATCAACAATGGAACTGCTGTGGTGACCCTTACATATAACTTCATAGACTATGATTTGTATTTTCAAAATTTGGGTGATTACTTTCTTTTAAGAGCTTTTGCTTCAACAAATGTGACCTTGTCTTTCAGTGATTTCTCTTAGTTGCTATCTCATCAATCATCCCCAAAGGCTGTTGGGTGTAATTGTAACTGAAAGTATATGACTAGTTGATAAAATTACAAAAATTGTATAGAATTGGAAACACAGAAAAGTCAATAGGCCTTCTGAGAAAGAAAAGAAAAAGTAAAATGCACTTTCTAGCATCCATTTCCTTGTTGTTACGTTCACATGCTCTTATGAAACTTAATTTGATGGTTCTAACTTTCTGCTTGTAGGCTGAGATGGTGAAGTTTTCTCGGGACTACTAGCACGTGGCATTCAAAGAACCAGAGCTGATGGACTTTCAGCTGATTGTGTTTGATGGAAATTAGAAAAGAGTGTTTCTGATGGGACTTCTATAGAGCTGGTTGTAATTAACTAATGAATTTTAGGAGATGATCAAATGTTAAACGCGTAAAGGATGTTTATCAAGCAGTGACATGCAGATCTGTTTGTGTTAAGATGATTGCTTAAAGTTACCTATGTGCAACATATGTTTTCCATGTTACTTGTTCTGGTGGGATCCAATCCGATTTTAATGTGTTTTTCTAGGGCTTCATTGCAGTCGATATTATTCTCTGGCATTTTAGGCAGTAGAAAATTTGCACGAGTCCATCTCGCCTTGCAAGGATACGGATTAAGAGTGTATGCTTGCTTGCTGCAAATGAGCTTGCAAGCATTGGAAGGAAACTTTAGATTTCAGGAATTTCAATCAAGTGGCTGGAAGGTTAGGGACCTGTGGCTGTATTAGTAAATTTGGCTGCTAATGTTATTTTGCTGATACACTTTAAGCCCACTCCTCCTGGCCTAGTTACAGACTAGGGGAGAATGTGTTTATTCAAAGGAAAGATGGTATAATAGAAATGGAACCAAAAGGGGTACAATTACTCTTTTGACAGTAAACACATAGTAAAATCTTTCTTTGTCAGTCAATAAAAAATTACATTTGATATTCTCACTGCTGATTTGCGTGTTTGTCCATTCTACAAACTATATTCTACACAAGTTATCTGGTTCTTTTCCTACCTAAAGTTTTTGAACTATCTCACTAGACATTTTTACATGATAGAAAATTCATCATCCACACCGCCTAGTTCTCCTTTAAGATGGTGCTGTTGAATAATCAAAACAGAGGTGTTCTGTGAGAAACTAGACCCTGAAAGCACATCTCCAACTGGACCTAATTCCGGACATTGCTGCCAATCATTCATCCCAACAGTCAATATCGAGTTCACTCTCCCTCCTCGCCCCACAATGATGAGTGAATACTGCCCTTCCAATGATCTCAGAGTTGAATAGGTCTCAGCTGAATTGGCGACATGCTTCTCCATATAGGAAACTTGCCCTCCTGCAACACATCTTTCGTAGAAATGGGCAAAACACTCGTCGTCCAGCTTCATTTCTGCTTCCTGCTCAGCAACATTTACTCTATAGCCAGCCCTTCTTGAGTTGTTATCTGAATTATCATCAAGTAGGAATCTGATTACTGTGAGCTTTACTCCTTGATGTCGTGCTACACGACCTGCATAAGCTAGTGCTTCCCGGTCATCTTTGCCACCAATGAAGATGACTGCTACAAGGAAAGATCTTGACATTGTTGATATTTTCTCTGCCAATCCAAGACCTCTATCCACAAGAATCCCCACTGAACATGGGGCATTTCTAAGCATCTATTTCAAACCAGAACCATCATTAATTTTATGACAAATTGGATTTAAAAGTGATTATTTCAAACTTATTAGGAGAATTTCATTGGCAAGTTAGGAAAATGATTCAAATGAAAAATTATCAACTAGATACTTAGTTAAATTTCTTATGTTACCTTCCGGTTCACGTATCGGAACCCAGGATTACCCCCATCCAATGTTCCATCTGGTTTCTGGTTCTTGTGAAATGGCAATATGATAAGGGAGACCATTAAGTCCTCTGCTAAAACACATATATCTTGAGTCATGTTATTGAAACTTGAAAGAGCAAGCATTCTTTTAATACTGATACCATTTCCATGTTCATCTATATATGCTTGGATTGACTGGGTAATTTGTTCTCTCATTTCTGACACTTCCTTATCAGTTACTGTCACAGTGTCTACTCCTTCACTCCGCACCAATGTGGAAGCTATTTGTTCTGTGAGTTCAACCATGTCGGTAACATAAACCAGAATTCCAGGATCAGCTGGACCTTGGGAAATTTCCATGAAGTTGATGGTTGCGGGCACATTTTCAGTTCCATGAACACATAGCAAGATTCGAAGCTCATTCGTGGGGTCAAGCCCTTGGAGTGCCCTTCGATGAGTTGGTGCACGTCTTCTTGCTCGCTGGATGATTTGCGTAACAATAGATGGAGTATGTACAACAGTGAAGAAGACCACAATAACCATCATAGTACTGGTTGAAGTAGATGTAACGCCATACTGCAATAAGTTTAACAGCATATTAATTATATCATTCATTACTAAATCATCTTTTTCCCTCAAACAATTCGGTTATGCTGAGAAATTCAGCAGTTTGTCCTAATTCTGTTATGGTTAAACTTTAATGTTTTCCGTTTCTCTATTGCAAGCCTTAGCGCAATGATATGGTTGCTCCACCGTGACTCGGAGCAACGACAACGTAATAGGAAAGCTGCGTGCATCTGATCCTCCCTAAAACTCAGAATGCAAGAAGTTGCAAAACTAAGAGATACCATTTCAGAGTTTATTTAACCTTCAAGTTTCACGAGAAAGTTTAAAAGAAATAACAGATATGATGAGAAGAAACAAATAATACTTACTATGTTCAAAAGAATAGCCAAGAAGAGATGGAAATGACCCTTTGCACTCAAGAGCAATCCGAGTTCAGCAGATTCCCGCCAATGATAACCTAACATTGCACCGCAGATGACTGTTCCAACTACTTTACCAAATAGTGTTATTGCAGTAAGAACAAAGAACCTTGCCCATGTTCCCCATTGGCCAGGCTGAAATTTCTGGAAATTAGCATGATATCCCATCCAGAAGAAAAAAACTGGATAGAAAATTGTGGTTAATAGATAGTTGATTTTACCAACTGCCCATTTTGAGACTCTTCCTTCACTTGGTAAAAAAATTCCGGCCATGAATGCACTTAGAATAGGACTATATCCATAAATTGGTGAAGCAGTGCAAACCATGACCATAAAGGCAATTGAGAGTACTAAATGTGACCCTTTCATAGGTTTCCCTTCTGGGTTTTCATTGTTAACCCAATTCATAAAAATAGGTGAAATTTTCGCTGCGAAAATTGTTTGAAGCAGCAATGCAGAACTCATTGTTATGGCTTTCGTCAATTGAGCAGAAAAATCAGCAACTTTTGTTGTTGGGGAAACAAAAATGTATCCAATGGAGATTATTAGCATACATATCATATCAGTATGCACACCTGCTGCAATAACAAGCTTTCCTATATCTGATTTGCCTATTTTTAGATTGGTTATGATTCGAGTTAATATGTGAGAGCCACTACCGGAAAGAGTGATTGAAAGAGAAAGGGTGAAGCCTAAGTCTGCATTTTTAGAGTAATGCAGAAATGGTGTTATACTGCAAGCTAATACAAATGTGGATATCATCCCTGCATATGCTATTATTGCAGGTGATGTGGGTGGTTTAAAAATCACATATGGATCCATTTCCATTCCTAATACAAACATATAACAAATCATCCCAAATTCTGCCACAAAATTTAGTGTTGTTATAAATTTTTCGTCGAAAGAATCCCGAATCCATGGTATATTGCCAATAAGCACTCCTACCTGCACGTAAAAACAATTTGACAGAAAAATAGTACAACTCATTCCTATATGTTAAAAACTTAAAACTCATTCATTTACACTAATGTAAGTAATTATCATAACCATGAAAAACATTTGAATAACGGGTAAGTTTTGCCAACGCTGTCTAGTATATGGAGAGAAAAAAGATATAAGTATCTTTTCACCGAGTAAAAAATAAACAAAAGAGTTATATTGATTAAAATACTTTAACATTCATTGATTTGATGTACGAGATAAATTTATGCACTTGGTACAGGCAAGAATAATAACTAATATTCCAAGAAAAAATGTACTTACAACAATATCAGAAGTTATGCGAGGTTGCGATAAAGGCCTTAATACATGGTGTAGAAGATGACTTAGAACAAATGTCAATACGAGTCCAAAAACTTTTCCAGGTCCATTTCTAACAGTATAATTTATAAAATTCTGACAAGTTGGTTCTTGAGACGTTCTTGCATGTACATTAGCACCCTTATTAGTATTTGTATGATCTGCCATTTTCTTTCTCCTTCTTTCTTTTTTGCTTTTGTGCAGCAACGCCTTCCTTTATTTAATTTTTTTTTTTTGGGCTATGTTACTTTCCTAGTTTTGTTTTCATTTTCATTGTAAACAAAACCAAGATCACCATTTTTTTCTTCTCTTGGTTTCTTTACCAGAAGAGCTGAGTGGTTATAATTGATTGCATGGATTAAGGAGAAATTGGAGCAGGAAGTTAAGGAAATTAAGCCATGTAATTCATTTTAGAGGCTTAGAGAATTGTTAAAAAAAAAAAAAAGCATTATCAAGACAATAGAAAAAAAGGGAAAAAAAAAGTTATCCACATATTATGATACATGTCCATATCAATTTAATGAAAAATGGAAAATTTTTGCTTAACACAAAGCTCTAATTATTCTTAAAAAATTTATATATAACCATTACTTAATATTTAAATAGTATTTAATAAACCGTAATGAAATGTGTCATAATGTAATTAAATATATTTTTAGTATAAACATAACATTAAGGGTGTGTTTGGTGGGCTGTAATGAGATGTAATGTAATGTAATAAAAATTTTTTTTAATATAAATTTATATTAAAAATTCATTTGATTACATTACATTATGTCTCATTATGTCCTACCAAATATACTCTAAAAATATATTTTATTATATTACATTTCATTATGATTTATCAAATATACTCTAAATTCACAGTATAGTTTTAGATATAATTTCAATTTCATTAACACAAAATTCATTATTAGGACATCTTATGATTTAATTATATTATATTTGACACATTTTTAATATTTCTACAACCCAAAAACAAAAATGAGTAGTATTTACAATTGGACTGAGTTTAGATTCTTGTTTAATGAGAAATTGAGAAGTTGATGTTGCAAAAATAATTTTGATATGAATTTTATAGTTAATTAACAATTTGTTGGTTAAAATATGCAAGTTAGGAGCAATCCTAAAAATTGGAAGTTCTAACCTTATTTACCATATTAGTCTCTCTGTATGTTATGAATGGAATATTTTTTGTAGAGATATTAAATTGCTTATCCATGTTATAATTTAGCCAAAAAAAAAAAAAGGACTTTAGAATATCCTCAATGCGAATTAGTTTAACTCTCCACATTTAAAAAGTCATATATCACTTTTTAGTCTAAATTTAATTAATATAATATAAATTTTTATACACTTTATTATATATAATTTTAGTACTATTTTTTCTATTGGATAAATTTAAAAAATTAAAATAATTAATATTTATGGGATAAAGTAAAATATATAAATAGCTAAATATGAAGAGTCTATTGGAGTTAAATAAAATTTTTTACTCTTTATCAAATAAGATATTCTCTATTGAATAAAATATACTCTTTAAAATAAAAAACATCATTAAGAATGCTCTTTAGGCTTGTATATAGATTTAACATACGGTTTAGATTTTTAAAATATTCTGAATATTTAGAATACTAACGTACATTTTAAAAATAGTTTCAATTTGAATAAGCCTTGAATAACAATCTTTTCTAATCCTCCAAAAAATTTGAAAAATATTTTAGCTCTTACATTATTTGAATTGATTATATACAAGTAATGATAAAATATTTCAAAACTGGTTTTTGGCCTACGCTACACATGAAGTAATGAAAATATTTCAAAGTGGTTTGGCCCTCACCATTGCAAATTTTGCTTTACTATAATTGTGATGTTTATGCATTCTCATTACCTTCAAATAATCCTTAACAAATAAAAACTGAGGGATTAAAAGACTTATATTATTATGTTAGAAACTTAGAATTATGGTTGAGAGTTTAAGCAATTAATAATAATAATAATAAGCTATGCTCTTGGTAGGCTTTGTTTTTCTAAGAATTTATGATAAATGATAAGATAATTGATGTGGTTATAATTAATTAGTTAGTGAATTTGACAATATTTTGAAAAATAATTGGTAATATTATGAAAAATAATATTCGTAATATCATTTAATGTCAATATAATTTATTATTATTATTATCTTTGAAGACAACCGAGTGTTTAATAGGATGGCTAAGACTAAAAAGTCTTATGATCGACTTCCACATTCTTGAACTTTTATCTAATGGCAAAAATTAAAAAAACTTACTACCTTTTATTTTTCATTTCCTTTTGAAATCTAACATTGTAGAGATGTTAAAATTGAAAAAAAAAAAAAATTAAAAACATAGAATTTCCAAAAAAATAAATAAGTAAAGGATTTACTTTGCATTTGATATTATCTTGACATAACGTTAAATGAGTTGAGTTAATAGAATAAAAAAAGTATAGACTATATAAATTTTCTCATGATAATAAAATATAGAAGCTTCGATCTCAAATAAAATGAAAATATCAATAAGATTTAAGCTGCTTAATTATTAATTTAAGGAAATGTGTTAAAAAAAAATTATATAAAGAAAGATTATTAGAATATTCTATATTAATTAAATATAAAAATATTAAGTCATTAATATAGAAATGAATTCTTAAATCTTAATATCTAATTTTTAAAGTTAATTTTTCTAAATTTATATTAAAAATTTAGCATAGTATTAGAGCATAATAGCCTGTTTACTCAAATATCTAGTACTTAATTACTTTGCCGGTTATTATAATTTATCAAAAGTGCCTAATTATCTTGTCGGTTAATTCAGTTTACCTAAATTACCTAATTATTTTGCCGGTTAGTTTGGTTCTAATTATTTTAAGTGAAAATTTTGAATATCCCATTATGATTTGATGGGAAATGTTAGAGTATCCTTCATTAATCAAATACAAATGTGTTAATTGATTAATGTATAAATGATTTTCTAATTTTAATAGTTAGTTTTTAAAGTTGATTTTCAAAAATTTATATTAAAAATTTAACAAATATCTTACTTTTATATGTCTTATTTTGATTTCACTTAATAAATATCAATGTTCAAATAAGTGATTTATTAAAAATATATAATATTTGTATGTTTCAACAAATTTTCATGTCCAGCGACATTATATTGAATATGATGTGTAGAAATACTTGAAAAGTGTAATAAAATTATTTATTTGTTAAACTTTAATAATTATAATTAAATGGATTACCTTTTTTTTTCATACATGATATATCACGTGTCACTCAAACGTCACAGCTTTTAACACTATGGTTGTTATTAATTTAATAAAAGATATTAAATAAGAAAATTATCAACCAATTTATTTCGCGAACAGAAATAATATAAAATTTTAAATTGAAATCGAACCGAATTAAAACTTTTTATTTCAATTCGATTTGACAAATCAATAACCATTTATATTCAGCAGCACTTCATCCACCAATTTAATAGGAGTAAGATCTATAAAGGTTATTATTAATATGATGAGAGATATTAAACAAAAAGATTTATAAGAATAAAATCTCATAATTATTATTAATTTACTGAACAAAATTAAAAATTATCAATTCAATTCAATTTCTATTTAAAATTTTATATTATTTCAGTTTAATTTGAAAATTGAACTGATCCTATGCACACATGTATCGCAAATGGGTCCATCAAATGGTTGTGTGGAAAGGGCCCACAGTTTCTAGAGAGTTCTCTCTCTCTCTCTTCCCGCTAAATATAGCCTTTGAAAATTGGAAAAGAAATTCAAAACTATACTTAACAAAACGAAAATCTCAAATAGTAAAATTATATAAAATTAGGCAAAAATTTTCAAAAAAAATTCTTAAAATCAATCTATAAATACAATTTTTTCAATTTCAGTTCAATTATTTCTTTTTTTTTTTTTTTCATTTTTGATTTTGATTTTGATTTTCCTCTTTTTTTTCCTTCGTGGAGAAGCCTCGGTGATCAATTTTCCTCCATTTTTCCCGAGGCAATCCACAATCCACATTTTCCTCTAAATTTATTTGCTTTTCAATTTTCCCATTTCAATTTTGCTATCAATTTTGGATATTAAACATATACATATTTACATATTCAGCTTTACAGGTTTTCAAGGAAGAAATTTGGGTTTTTTTTCCATAAATTTTTCTGGGAAATTGTCAATTTTGAATGGAAAAATTTTCTGGCTATATGTGTATATGTATAGGTTTTGAATGGTGTGTGAGTTAATGCATAAAAATATAGCAATAAATTTTATGTGGGTATTGTATATATTCAAGGAACGAAAAGGATGAGTACCATTTCGAGCCAAGTCATGCCAGCTTGTGATACATTGTGTTTCTTTTGTCCTGCATTGCGTACCAGATCAAGGCAACCCATCAAGCGCTATAAGAAATTGCTCGCTGATATATTCCCTCGGGCTCCGGTTGGGCCTTTTTCGCCTTCCTTGCCTTGTTTTTTATTTTATTGAAATGGAAATAGAATTTTCAGGTTATGTGTTATATTTTGTGCAATAATCTGTTTGGTTTCCAAGGAAAAAGGCAGTTGTTTTTTTTTCTTTTTTTCTTTTTTCTTTTTTTAGTTTTGGATTACTGGGTTATTATTTAAAGGTTTTATTTTGCTTTACCATCTACTGTGTGGTGCTTGATTGCTGAGGAAATTTGGTGAAAAGAAAAAAAATTCACCTTTCTGCTGTCCTTGTATGGGAGATTTAGAATGTTGATTGTATTGGTTGTTTGCTGAGAGAACGTGGGAAAAGGGAAAAAGTTCAGCTTAATAGAGCTGGGATTTTATGATTTGTGCTATTGTTGTTTCCTTAGCTTTTTGGACTTTTAGTAATGATTAGTTCGGACATAGGGATCTCTTTGTGTAAGCTTGTGCATGTGTTTATGCATGCTTTGTATGTGTGAGCTTTATCCATTTTAGTGTCTTCGCCTTTGAAATTTTTTCATTATTATGGCAGGATGAAGAAGTAAATGATAGAAAGATTGGTAAGCTCTGTGAATATGCTGCTAAAAACCCTCTCCGCATTCCAAAGGTACAAGCTTTATTTCCAGAATATTATGTTCTTTTACCTAATTATACATAGGATTTCAACTGCGTCATTCTTGTGTGCGTTGATTTTGTAAGTGTAGCTAAAGGAAGTTGATTGGACCACAGCTATTAAATTACTGTTAAGTACTTCTCGTTAAACTATGAAGTGTTTTCAGAGAGCATGAATGAAGGAATATTGAAAAACTGGAGACTGATATGAGTGTTTTACATTTTAAAAAATTAAAGTCATGATAACACTTTTTTCCCCTGCCTAATCCATTTATTCATAAGGGATTGAGTGGAATGGGAAGGGATTTAGTGGAAGCTATTGACGCATAATCTTTTGGTTCAAAATTGATGCAGCAAACAATTGATCTAGTCTAATCCTTTTGATTCATCTCACTTCATTGTGTTTTTTTTATGAGAAGAAACAGAGGGGTGACAGTGACAGTGGTAAATGTGGTTTTGGCAGAACTTCTTATTAAGAGTGTCATCAACTTGCTTGACCAGTCTTCTTCTTCTTGTTCTTCTTTTTCAACTTGTTGATGTGCGAAATTAAATTAGGTAGGAGGAAAAAGTTATACAATTGTTTGATGTATTCAAGTTTTAATTGGAGACAGAGAGAGAGAGAGAGAGAGAGAGAGAGAGAGAGAGAGGAGAAGAGACAAGGATTTATATGCAGTTGATAGGATGTGTGTGCGCTTGACAAGCCTTCTTCGCCTTCATTTTCGACTTATAGATGTGTGGAATTAAGGTATCATTCAGTATACTTCTTAGGAAGTAGACTTCCTAGGAAGTAAACTTTCCGGAAAATAATTGTGTGTTTGGTTTGCATATAACTTCTTGAAAATTTGACTTTTTTGTTTGATTTAATAATAAAAAAGACAATAATACCTTGTCCCATTTACTCAACTCCACTTACTAACGGGTAAATATGTCAATTTATATATATTTCAACTAAAGAAGTCCAACTTTTTTAGCTCTCCTTGAGAAAGTGTACTTCCTCCAAATTCAGAAAGTTCTATTTCCTTAGCTTATTTACGCCATACCAAACAATACCTGCATTACTGTAGGAGTAAAAGTTACACAATTGATTGATGTATTCAAATTTTACATGAAGTGAGAGGATGAGGCAAGGATTTGCGTGCAGTTGAAAGGAGGGTAAAAGGGACAGAAGACAACTGAGTAGCATTTATAAAGTGGCATGTAATACAAGAGAGATAGAAAACAGATTGAGAAGAAAAAGCAAACTAACAGATTGAGAAGAAAAAGCAAACTATGTATCATGACATCTAACAAGCATGGCATGTGCTGGAGGACTCACTAGTGACTATCATACAAAGTTGAGAACAACTAGAGTAGATTGATGGGTCTATTGTTCCATTCAGAAACAGAAAAGTTAAATTCAAATATCACTTTGATCTAGTTTGGCAAAAATTTCCTGATTTTCCCAATCATTTTTTTTTCCCTAACAATTGTACAAATTTACTTATATGCTAGCATACTGCTGAAATTCTCACATTCATTTTCTTTGATTACTTTTCATGCATTAATATGGTTCCCAAAATATTAAACAGATCACAAGTTCTCTTGAGCAAAGGTGTTACAAAGATTTGAGAAACGAACAGTTTCAATCTGTAAGAATTGTTATGTGTATCTACAGGAAGTTGTTGGTTTCATGTAAGGAGCAAATGTAAGTTATATTCCAACATATTAATGTGAATATATATTGAAGTCATTACTGGAGGGCTTGCAAGCATAGGCAGCCTGTATAAGATTGATTTTGTTCATATAATGAACCCTTGTCAAATGATACATTTGTTGCTATCTGCCCATTATGGTTGCATCTGAAGATTTACTGTAATAGGAACTCGTGCAAAATTTGAACTGTAAACAAGTGAAAAAAAGTATACACATGGATCTAAATGGAGACATAGGGATATCTTCTGTTTTTGATAATGGAGATATCTCCATGTCTGTTTTCAAGTGAGAATTACACTGGTTAGAAACAAATAGAGTCTAAGAAAAGAAAATGCTTAACATGCCTGGTTTGATGATTAGATTTCCTTTGATATATTTTGTGTAAAAGTTGTGATTAGTGATACTATGTGGCAGGCCTCTGTTTGCAAGTAGCTTGCTTAGCATCATACACATTCTACTAGATCAAACACGGCATGATGGTATACGCATATTAGGATGCCAAACTCTTTTTGACTTTGTGAATAATCAGGTGCGAGTTTTTGGTAGGTTTTATATTTCATATTATTCCATATTTATTTCAAGAAGTTTATTCTTGAATATAGCTCATCTCTAGTCTTTCATGTACCTAATTTGGAAAGCCACTTGCTAATTGGACATCTTCTGATTGTGCAGAAAGATGGTACTTATGTGTTCAATTTAGATGGCTTGATTCCAAAACTTTGTCATATAGTTCAGGAAATCGGAGAGGAAGGACGTATAGAACATATACGTACTGCTGGGCTTCAGGCTCTCTCATCAATGGTAATCTATTTCATGTTGGTGAAGCCATTTTTGACAACCTTGTATTCCTATTATTATGTTTATTCCCCAAAATGATTCTTCAGGCATTCAAATGCTTTTCTTTATGTAAAAGTTTTTTGATAAGATATATCATATACACACTGCACTAGTGTTTTATAATTATAATAAAGAATTTCTACTGTGGGAAATTCTTCTATATGTATTTGAACTTCTGTCTTTAATTACACCTGGAAATTTTGCCTGGTTAGTTGAAGTCTTAATTTGAAATCTATGTGCCACTGACCCATTGCTGTTTAAGCTTTGGCCAGATTTTAACAGAAAATATGTTATTAAATAGTTTGTACTATTCCTTATTATATATGATACACACTAGTTAAAACCTAATGGATATATATTATTAAATATTAGAGTACATTGTATACTTAAGTTTTATCTGGATTTTAACATAGAATATGTTGCAATGTGCTGTACAATTTCTTATTTAAATGATTCACATTACTATATTTGAGTAGGTAGAGCAGATGCATGTGAGAAATTCTTATGTTTACATATGAGAGTGTGCATTGATCAAATAGTGATTTTGGTAGGATGCACGTGTGTTTAGAATGTGGGGTTTGGAACTTGAAACTTTATTGCAAATGTGAATTTTTTTACTTCAGCCTATCATCTTGAGATGGAAAAGACATGTTTTCAGAAAATGGACCATCATAAGTGTTATTATATAAACATTTGTTTAATTTGTGAGCACTGGGACCAAACTTAAACAAAAAATGATGTTATAATAATTAATAGGTTTGGCTTGTGATATTGATTTAGGCCCAATGGGCTAGCTTGTCTTTTTCTCTTTTGAGAAAACTTTAATGTTTGCTAGAAACAAAAGGTAAAGATTAATTTCTTAGAGCAATTAATTTTTTTTTTTCTCATGTGAAGTGAAATTCATATGTTTATCAAGTATTCTTTATTATTGTTACATTTTCTTAACAATAAAATAAAATATGTAGAAAATACTTTTAGATGGCAAAATCAAAATATAAGCTAACCAAAGGGAGCCTTAGTAATTTATTATTTGTTACTTGCTAATAAGTAAATAGTTTTTCTTCTTAGCTTCCTTTATAATCTTATTTTTATACTTTTTATCCAGCATAGTAGTCTTTGTATTATTTTGTCCTTTGCTAACTGGCTGCCACACAGGTCTGGTTCATGGGTGAATTCTCTCATATTTCGGCAGATTTTGATACTGTAAGTTAACCACATGGAAAGAATCTTTTGGCAAATTAGCTTTCACTCACTCTCTCTTTCCCTATGTTTCTTGTGTGCTCATATATGTGTGCGTCTGTGTGTACCTGAACTCACCATCACATTGCATTCTCCAAGAAATTCTTTCACCTTCTTATATTAAAAATTAGAACTTATTTTGAATATGTACTTCTGTTTATGCTAATAGTTTTTACAATTTTAGATTTCCTTGCTAAAATTTATGTTTCTTACTCTAGTTTATGCTGTAAAATTTTATGTTTTTGATTTAACACAATTTCATTGTTTCTCCATAAATTAGGTGGTTACTGTTGTCTTGGACAATTACGAATGTCCGTATAATGCAGAAGCAGATACTTTCCAGAGTGAAGGTGTTCAAGAAGATTCTTCTTCATCAGATACCCTGAGAAGGATTCCTTCTTGGAGGAGGATTGTTAGTGAGCAAGGCAACATTAGCATATCTGAGTAATTCCTCTTTCTAGACATTGAAAATTGTTACTGTAACTTTGCCTTGCCCTTAGCAAAGTGATATGGCTAATGATATTTGCTTGCTCATTTATTTCTGTCTTGTTGTTCTTTCTCTGTCTTTATTTCAGGGAGGATTCCAAGAATCCTACATTTTGGTCAAGGGTTTGCCTGCATAACATGGCGCAGTTGGCGAAGGAGGCAACAACAGTGCGGCGCGTCCTTGAGTCATTGTTCCGCTATTTTGATGATGGTGATCTCTGGTCTCCACAACATGGCCTTGCACTTTCTGTCTTGCTGGATATGCAGTTAATAATAGAGAAAACTGGTATTAATTATGGCTTATTCATAGAAATGGTTGCCTTTGGAGTTTAAGATGTCTTTATTTCCATCAAGTTATTAATGTTTTTTGAATTCTTTTTTGGAACTCTTTTGTGTTGTAATTTTTTTGCTCAATTTGCAGGACAAAAGACACACTTTGTGTTGTCCATCTTAATTAAGCACCTGGATCACAAGAATGTTCTTAAGAAGCCCAATATGCAACTAGACATTGTCAATGTTGCCACAAGCCTTGCTCGACAAACAAAGGTTCAACCATCTGTGGCTATAATTGGTGCATTAAGTGATATGATGAGACACCTGCGGAAAAGCATACACTGCTCGCTTGATGATGCAGAACTTGGGACTGAAGTAATTGAATGGAACCGTAAATTTCGAGAAGCAGTGGATGAGTGCCTTGTACAGATAGCCTTCAAGGTAACTTCTTGTCTGAAATTCTCAGGACGAGTAGACATCTAATGCGAGGTTTATTAGAAATTTGTTTGAAAATATGGTCAGAATGGATTCATTTTCAATGGTGCAGTTTCATAACTTGCGGTAATATGAGCAGTTAGTCTATTAAGATAGATTTGTTTTCTCCTATGATGCTATAATTGTAACTTGAAAGTTCTATATATATGTATGTGTATATGCATGTATGTATATCAGTATATGTTCGGGTCTATCTGTCTTTGTGTGTCTGACCTAATAGGGTGACACAGAGGAAAAGGATCCATATAGCTGGACCAACTATTATGGGATATCAAGGCTCTGATTGAGTTTTGTGTGGTCAATTGCTCTCACGAGCATGTATGATAAAGTTATGTGCACAACTGAGTGTCATTCAAAATGCAGGTTGGAGATGCTGATCCTATCCTTGATGTGATGGCTGTGATGTTGGAGAACATGCCAAGTATTACTGTTATGGCAAGAACCTTAATTTCCGCTGTTTATCGTACTGCTCAGATAGTGGCATCCCTGCCCAATTTGTCCTATCAGAATAAGGCAAGAATGCATTTTACTTTTTAACATCTTCTAGTTACTGATCTTGTTACACTATTACCAAAATTTCCTCTTATTTTCAAGTTTTTAACTTTTTTGCTGCAAATTATGTAGGCTTTTCCTGAGGCATTATTTCATCAACTACTTCTGGCTATGGTCTATGATGACCATGAAACAAGGGCGGGTGCCCACCGTATATTTTCTATTGTTCTTGTCCCATCTTCTGTTTGCCCTCGTCCTCCTCCTGGTGCTGCTGCCACCGCCGCCGCTTCGGTTGCTGTTACTACTACTTCTGTTTCAGTCTCAGTTTCTGCCCCCAATAAAGCAAACAATATGCAGAGAATGCTTTCAAGAACTGTATCTGTGTTTTCTTCTTCAGCTGCACTCTTTGAAAAGTTGAAAAAGGAAGAGCATTCTTCACAAGAGAACATCATTGGAGACAGAAAGGAGAAAATTGTACCTAATGAGGGTCCAACAGCCAATAATCCTTCCATGCTGAATAGATTGAAGTCATCTTATAGCCGAGCTTATAGTGTGAGAAGGAATGCACCACCAGCACCACTGCCTACAATAGCAGATGAGACACCCACAACCAACTTGGGCAAAGAACAGGTATATTTTCCTGCTATTCAGAATTCCCAATAAGAATCAATTCTTTTTGTCAATCACTACCCTCAATCTGAAATGACCAATATCTTGTTTTCGTGGGTGAATAAAAAACTATGGCAGATAATATCCCTTAGGTTGAGCAGTCGCCAGATTGCCCTTCTGCTTTCTTCAATTTGGGCACAATCTTTGTCTCCTTTAAATACTTCCGTGAACTATGAAGCAATTGCTCATACCTACAGCCTGGTGTTGCTATTTGCCCGGACCAAGGTATTGCTTTAATTCTTGTCAGTTTAATTTTATCAAGAAATGACATATCTTTCCCAAATTCAAATTGATGATAGATCTCTCTCTCTCCATTGATTTTTTCAGTATGCGATTTTTGTATTTCTAGAAGCATCCAATTTTCATGTGTAGGCAGTATTGGTGTTACATATCCATTATCATTGTTGCTTTCTTGATTCTATTGGTATTAAAATGGACGAACTTAATCATTTCTTCTATTCTTTTGAATTGACTAGGCTGCAAGTATTCAATGTATTTGCCTAATAGAAATATTTTACTTTAAATCCCAGTTACCTATTTATAAAAGACAATTCCAGTGTCACTATGTATTCGAGGATACAAGAAATTGTCCCAATGAGTTTTGAACTAAGATTAAGCCTACCTACAATTTCTGGCTCTGGGATCTAGGGACAGAATAAAGTTCAGATTGTACTGAAGGTAAAAATTCACAGATATAATATTCCTCTTGTCACTCTGATCTTTTCTAGTCTCTCTTGGAAGTTATCCCAACTGCTGCTCCTTCAAGGCAATGTCTTGAGCTTGAAACGTGAAGGTTCCAGGTTTGGGCCTTCAGAGAGTAAGTGCTTCAAGAAAAAAAATTGCTGAATGGAAAGTGTCATCTGACTTTTATTCCCAGGATCCCACTTCACTGGGATCATCACTAAGGAATGGCCTTTATTTTTTATTTTTTCATTTTCTTGGTTTTAGAAGAAGTTTGAGCTGTAGATATAATTTAAAATCCATTTTTTGTTATTGCCATAATAATGTAATTATTAGTGAGATTCATAAGTATGTTCTCAATTTCTTAATTGCCCTATGAGCTGGGAGGAAGAGTGGAAGACTTGGGCTGTTTGGCACTTGGTTTGGCGGGGAGGGTTAAGGGGATCAAGAAATGCATTTAGAACTAGAGCAGATGACTCTGCAATGAGTTGGGAAATAAGTTTGATCTAATTGCTTTGTTCATGTCCTTGAAGACTAAACAAATAGAGATTCCCAATAATTAGGCACCTTACAGGTCAGTGACATTTTCTCACCTATGAGTTTACAGGGGCAATATATCTGGATAAAGATGGGCAATGTGACGCAGGGATTCATTTATCTTAGAATGTAGCTTGGACTAAAAGTGTTACCAAGTTGGATTATATTAGCACCATATGAGATTGGATCATGGTGATGGCTCTGGTGTAGGATATGATCACAATGGATTGGATTATTTGCCTGAAAATGGAAACTGGTTGAAGGAAAATATTAGTGACAGTAAAGTTATTACACACCCATGTGGCCACATGTCATCAATCTGAGCCTTACATGTAGGTGAGTGAATGCTGTTATAAGAGAACTGCCTGTTGTTAGCAGCACTTCTTGCTTCTGCTCACAAGAATCTGTTGTGGTTTGGACTGCTGGTGGCATTGAACCTGAATTACCCATGTACCTATGCACTTTTTTTTTTTTTCCTGTTTATACTTGTAAGAGTGTCTTATTTATATTTTAACACATCAGTGGTTGTTGTTTGATTAATTTGTTTTTTATAATTTATTTTCTCAAGGTATTTTTAATGTTCTGGCAAGGTTCTGTCCCTTACCTTCTTACCTTTTTTAATAGGATTCACCTTCATGTGATTTATTTCTTATTAACTTTATTTTTATCATGTAGAACTCCAGCAATGAGACTTTGATTCGGAGTTTTCAGCTAGCATTTTCCTTAAGGGGCTTTGCTCTTGGAGGAGGTTGGTACTTATGTCTTATTGTTTTGCATGTGCAATTTTTTGGTTGGTAGTTTTGCCATATATTCTCATAGTTAGCCAGCATTGATTATCAAAATTAAGATCTAGTACGTTTGACAAAGTCTATCTAAATTATGGTTTCAAGTGGATTGTACTTATTGCATGCCTTTTATTTAAAATGGATCAAAATTGAGACTAGAAAGTGGGCTGGGCTGTCTCATGATTTCATCTTTTCTGTATCCTGTATTCATAACTGAACCTGCTATTAGCTAAGTAGTCTACATGATTATCTAATCATTTAAACTCCATTGCTCCATAAAAATGGTCAAGCAAGGCTTGATAATGAAGCACACTCCATCTATCATCTAGTAGTTAACAACCACTGTTCCACAATGAGCAGAAAATGAGAAGGTAGACTTTTATGATAGTAACAACTTAAAGGATCAAGTTGGAAAATCATAATGAAGGTGAGGCAAGCCGTGTGGATTGCCTTTACCAGGAGGTTGTAGTAATAGCTATAAAGTAGGGATCTTTGTAATGCAAGGCTAATGCTTGGTATGCTTCAATGGAAAGGATGACAATAGAAAATGAGCAAATAAATTCTCTGGAGGCAGTAGTTGAACTGAAAGATCAAGTTGGAGAATCATAAAACAGGTGAGTTGTCGTAGTAGTTGTGAAATAGAGATCATTCGGAGAGGCATAGGGCTTGACATGCTTTGATAAGCATGGCAGGCAGTTGGTGCTTGGTAGGCTTTGGTTGTTGGAGCATTTAGATATGTCTTAACCTGATAGCTTATAATACTCTGTGTGTGTGTATTTATATATATGAGTGTGTGTTTTCCTCTCTCTGAGGTTAAAAGTAATTTCTCCTGACAAAGATGAATTTATTTATTAATTCATTCTTGAATTTATCTATTAATTGATTCTTTCCTTAGCCTGTGTCATATATTCACCAATCTTATTATACTGATGAACCTGACTGCAGAACTGTCTTTTGTAAGTGTGTGTTTGTGTTTGTGTGAAACATACCATATGTGCTTGGTATGGCATCTTTTCAGCTGATGAACCTTTCTCACTTTTGCAGGGCCGCTACAGCCATCACGTCGCCGGTCCCTCTTTATCTTGTCAACGTCTATGATTATCTTTTCATCAAAAGCCTTCAACATTCCACCTCTTGTTTCTTGTGCTAGAGTTACAATTACTGATAAAACAGTAGGTGTACTATTATTTGGTAGCCCTTTTTTTACATGTTTTGTTTTTACAACTGAAGTTGGGATAGTCTTCAATCTCTTCCTCAGCAAAAACTAGAATATAGGAAACTTTAAATATTTTTGTCCCTAATTTCTTTGGCTGTATGCCTTTTAAGCTTAAGAAATAATGCATATTTCTTAGTGATCTTTTTGCAACTACAATTTCTTGTCAGGCTGATCCATTTCTAAAGTTGGTTGATGAATGCAAGCTACAAGCTGTTAACAACCAACTGGGTCCAAGAAAAGTTTATGGATCTAAAGAAGATAATGAGGATGCTCTGAAGTCACTTTCAGAGATAGAAATAACAGAGAGCCAATCAAAAGAATCATTTGCTAACATGATAGCAAAGTTTCTGGGAACATCATCAAAGGTAATCATCATCCACATTCTCTTAATTTAAGGCATTAGGATTTTTGGCATTTATATGACTACAGTACTGATACTATAATTTTTTGCACAGCAAGACTCTGCCATAAAGGAACAGTTGCTTAAAGATTTTGTGCCAGATGATGTATGTCCACTGGGAGCTGATTTATTCATGGAGATGCCAGAACAAATGTCTGAGTTGGTGTTGGAAGGCAAATGTTCTGAGAAGGTAACCACCATGGTTTTCATTTCCTTGTTCTCCTATTTTTATTGAACTTCACACTGTATACACATAATGTCATGAATGCAGGCCGAGCCTCCGCTATTCTCAATAGATGATAGTCTTTTATTTAATACATCTGAGGGCCAAACTGATCCTGGTATGCAGACAGGCCCACAATTACCTGCACTGCTGAGTGTTGGAGAACTTTTAACTGCAGTAAGTTGTACTCGGTTATTCTTCTCAAGTACATTAAATAAATGCATGCAAGAGATATTATTGCTGACTTCCGTAAAAGTAAATCATGTACCTTGATTAGGTGGCCAAATTATTGATGTAACTATTAACATCCCTTTGGATTATAAACACGCTTCTGATTGATATTTGATGCGTACAGGTTTCTGAAACAACTTATCAAGTTGGAAGATTTTCAGTCTCAAACCCGGCTGACATGCCTTACATGGAAATGGCTGGTCATTGTGAGGCCCTTTCAGCTGGAAAGCAGAAAAAGATGTCTGATTTAATGAGTGCTCAACAAAGACAAGAAAATGGGATTAAAGTATCTGCTTATGAATGTAACCAAGGAAAGCAGATGCCATCCAATTTTCAACCTCCACAGGTTTGCTTCTTGCTTTTTTTAGTCACATATTTATCTTACATTCATGCATTTGGTTTTTTTATTTAAAATATCTGAAAATCATATTGAAAGAGTTTGAATCCTAAAGAAGTGAAAATTATGAGCTGCTAAAAAATTCATCACCAAATGTTAATATTGCCCTTGACAATGCACAAGAAAGCTTGGAAGATAGATTCATCTGAGACTTTATTTGTGCTGAATAAAGGGCTTTCCTATCTTTTAATTGAACTGTTTACCCCCTAAAATTTCTGCCTGGTTTCAATAGTGTTTGAACACCATCTCCCTATTTCCATTTGGCACTATCATAGCCATTGCCAATCCACATCACCTGTTAAAACCTTAACTGTTAAAATTGGTTCTCCCATCAAATCAATCCTGTAAATGTTGTTTGACTTCTGCAGCTGTGTGTCATTCAACTGTTCAATTCATCACTGACAACTGCTCACAAAAATGTCATTGTTGAATCTTTAGTCTTACAAAAACACCAATGGGTATCTACAAATAATTTCAGTCTTTTTGAAATTCAATTATTTTGCAGTGTCCTTCCACAGTCCAATTTAGCTGCATAGTGTTTTCCTCAAATTGATCTGATTTTGTAATATTCTGGAACTGCAGAGTGGAAACCCATTCCTTGACCAAAATTTTGGTCCTAATTCATTCAATCCAACCTCCACTGGTGTATTGCTTTGTGCAACTGAGTACCAGTATCACCAGCAATTTCAGTTACCAGCATCAAGTCCCTATGATAACTTTCTAAAAGCCGCTGGCTGTTGATCCTATAAAGATGATAGCAGCTCTCACGAGTCTCAGACTCTGTCGTGGAGATAGGAACTGTAAATGTCATTCTGGGCTAACAAAAGCTTCAGTGCTCCTTGTTACTGCTGTTTTCTGGAAACTTTGTATATAGACGCCTGCTACAATCGGCAATTCAGCATTCGGAATTGCCACCTTGTTTCAATATCAGTTAGGGATGAAGCTCAAATTCTATTGAGTCATCAAGAACGAAGCTGGAGTAGTACATTGGACAGAATCTTGACTTCTTATTCCTGCCGTGTTGAAACCTTAGTACACACATATTTATATATATATATATATACCAGCCACTATTGGTGGATCAGTGATATTGTGTTGTTTTCACTATCAATTAATTGTTGCCAGCTTGAACATATGAATCCTTTATTCATTTATCATTAGTACTACATTCATTCTTTGAAGGGAGGATTTTTTGCCTTTTCCTTTTCTACCCTCAAATCAACTTGTATATATATTGAATTTTCAGAGCGTTATTATCGCTTTGCTCCTCCAAATAATGCAAGGAGTTTGTATATTTACATTATACATATTATATATTGATAAAAATGAGTTTGTAAAGTTTGCATTTTCACTGAATGTTTTTCCCCTCTCTTGTGAGCATTATTATTATTATTATTATTTGGGTGAATTTAGCTCTCACGGGGCTCGAACTTGAGTATAGTTTTTCATTTGATTGGGTGAGCATAATATAATTACATATATTTTCTTCTTAATTATTGTATGACAGCACAGTTCATTGCATAGAGATTATTGCAGGAAAAACAAATTTTTAATAACACAGAATCCAAATGCGAAAAGAATTGGAGACTAAATTGTAGAAAAATGTGTTGGAGTTACACTCACAATAAAGACAAGTGCAAGCCTTTTATACTTTAAAAATCTTGAAACTGAGTGATCATTCTTTTTAGAAAAAGAATTGTCATAGATAACTCAAGATGAGATTGATATTTTACTCACGCATGAGTTGAGCTATGATTATCTTTCATTAAATTTAAGGTGTTGTTTTAAATATTGATGTAGGAAAGTTAATTCATCTTTGGATTGCACGAGGGATTATCGAGTCATCATATTCAAGTCGATGTCTGAAAGACATTGGGCTTGAGTATTTCATGGTTTTGTGGTGGAGATCATTTTTTTGAGGTGGAAAGGGATAAATTTGGCAACATGCGTCAGTGGATGCATGACCTTTCAACTTTAGTGGCTGGGATAGGTAAAAACATGATAAATTCAAACGCAATAGGCATTGATGAAAAAACCAGTCATGTGTCATTTGGCTTTGATTCAAATTCATATAATCAATTTTTGTTTGGTAAGAGCTCGTATACAGCTCAAAAATTACAAGCCTTTTTTTGGCTAGGTCAGTTCACTCGCCATCCTTGGCGCCTGCAGCCAAGTTTTCTTCTTAAAATAGGCAAGGAATACTTTACGAGGTTATGCATATATGATTCCCATGCTACAGGAATGGAAAAAGAATCTTCATCCATAAAAAGGCTAAAACACACTTAAGATATATTGATGTTCATCCAATTGATGAAAGTTATTTGTCTTTATCTCTGATTAGGTTATGAGTTGAACTTTCTGCAGGAATGAAAGGATCTTCTTTTGTCTGAAATAAGTTAAACTTCCCATTTGTTCTCTTTTGTTAATTATGATTAATTGGCACAAACAAAGCAAAGAATCTGTTGCTTTAGCTCAAAACAATTAAGGTATTTGATACCCAAAAGTGTATGATGTATTGTTTACTCTTGGTATAGATTTTACATGTAATGCACAAGTATTATAGATGATTGAGTCTTATAAATATTTTGTCATTTCTTAGATATCCACTCCCTTCATAACAACGTTCTTCCTTTCTTCTAACATCGCTTCCTATTACCCTTAATTTTCCAAAAATGGCCCAAGATCTTCTCTTCAATATTGCTGGAGAAATCATTAAGAAATTGAGTTCTCAAGCTCTCCAAGAGATTGGACTGTGGTGGAGTCTCAAGGATGAATTTGAGAAACTCAAGAGAACAATGTCTGCTATTCAGGCTGTGCTTCTGTCTGCTATTCAGGCTGTGCTTCTTGATGCAGAGAAGTCTGCCCACAACAATCAAGTCGAAGATTGGCTTGTCAAACTGAGAGAGGTTGCCTAAGATGCGGATGATTTGCTTGACGACTTCTCAACTGAAGCTTTGCACAGGCAACTTATGGATGGAAATAAGGTGACAAAGAAGGTATGCCTTTTCTTTTCACGCTCCAATCCATTTGTTTATGGTATTAAGATGGGTCATAAGATTAAGGCAATTAGGGAGAGATTAGTTGATATTTATGCTGACAGAAAATTACTTCGGTTGGAGAATCGTCCTGAGGAGAAAAGTTTCGCAACTAAGGTCAGGGAAACTGTCTCCTCTGTACCTGAAGTTGTTATAAGGAGAGAGGATGATGAAAAGGCAATTATAGAACTTTTATTAGCTTTCAACTAGAAAGACAATGTTTCAGTCATCTCCATAGTTGGAATTGGGGGATTAGGGAAGACCACACTTGCTCAACTCATTTTCAATGAAGAACAAGTTACTAAACATTTTGAGTTAAAAATGTGGGTGTGTATCTGATCCTTTTGATGTGAAAATGATTGTTAAAAAAATCTTGGAGTGTTTAAAAGGTACAAAATCAGAAGATCTTGAGCTAGAAATCTTGAAAAATGAACTTGGAGAAAAAATTAATAAGAAAAAATATTTACTAGTATTGGATGATGTGTGGAATGAGGATAGAGGAAAATGGGAAAGTTTGAAGAAATTATTAGTGGGTGGGGTAAGTGGAAGTAAGATAGTAATAACTACACGGTCTAGAAAAGTAGCTGAGATAGCCGGAAGCAGCGAAGTTCGTGATTTGAAAGGTCTATCTCCAACACAGTCCTGGTCTTTGTTCTCTAGTGTGGTGTTTAAAGGACCAGAACCAGTGAAACAAAATGTGAAAAGCATTGGAAAGAAAATTGTTGCAAAATGTGTTGGAGTTCCCCTTGCAATAAAAACAATTGCAAGTCTTTTATACTTCAAAAATCCAGAAACCGAGTGGTCACTCTTTTTAGAAAATGAATTCTCAAAAATCACTCAAAATGAGACTGATATCTTGCCAACGCTTAAGTTGAGTTATGATAATCTCTCTTCAAATTTAAAGCATTGTTTTGCATATTGTTCATTATTTCCAAAAACTAGGAAATTGATGTAAAAATATTAATTCATCTTTGGATTGCACAAGGATTTGTTGAGTCATCAAATAAAAGTCAGTGTGTTGACGATATTGCATTGGATTATTTTATAGATTTGTGCTGGAGGTCATTTTTTCAAGAAGTGAAAAGGGATAAATTTGGCAATGTCGTGAGTTGCAAAATGCATGATTTGATGCATGACGTTGCGACTTTAGTGGCTGGGGCTGGGATCAAATTAATAAATTTAGATGGAAAGGCATTATTGATGAAAGAACATGTCATTTATCAATTGGGGTTGAAGTTCGTTTGTTGACACCACAAATTTTGAGTAGCTTGTATAGTTCCAAAAAGTCACGAACATTTCTTATGCCAAGTGAAAAATATGAAGATCAATTTCCAGTTTTTGAAGTTATTTTTTCAAAATTTAGGCGTTTGCGTGCAATTGAGTTTCACGATGTAGAACTTGGAAATTTGCCTTCTTCCATAAAAATGCTAAAACAATTAAGGTATATTGATGTTTCTGATACACCAATTGTGGCACTTACGAATTCTATATGTGAGCTACACAATTTGCAAGTGTTGAATGTGTCTAGATGTATATTTCTCGAGGAATTGCCTAAAGATATTAGAGAGCTGATTAATCTTAGGCATCTGTATAATGAGGAATGTTTTGGATTGAGGCACATGCCCCGTGGGATTGGGGAATTGACTTCCCTTCAAACCTTGTCTTGGTTTGTAGTGGCAATAAGCATAATGATAAGAACGTTGGCGGATTGAATGAATTGAATAGGTTAAAGAATTTGAGAGGAAGTCTACAAATTCGGCATTTGGAACAGGTGAAATCAGAATATGACGGGTTGTGTAATTTGAAAGAGAAGCAACATCTTCAATCATTAACTTTATTTTGGGAAATAGATGATGATGTTGATTTTGAAGAAATGTTATTGCTAAGTCTCCAACCACATCCAAATCTTAAAGAGTTAAAGGTGTATAAGTACTTAGACATGAGGTTCCCAACCACCTGGTTTTCTTCCCTCACAAATTTAGTCAATATTGAAATTAAATATTGCTATATGTGTATCTCCCACCCTTAAATGAAATCCCTTCTCTTCAAAAGTTGGAGATTGAGAGATTACCTAATTTACAGTAGATAGAAATGGAGGGAACAACAACATTCTTTCCATCACTAAAGTATCTGATGCTGTCCGATTGTACAAAGTTGATGGGATGGCTGAAGAAGAAGAAGAAGAGGGAAGATGATTACGATGACTATGACTCAACTATTCCAGGGCAGCTACTTCAGTTTCCATGTCTTGCTACCTTCAAATGTGACAAATGCCCTAACATGACTTGGCTGCCCAAGTTTCCATCTCTCAATGAATATCTGTGTTTGGATTCTGTGAGCGCTAAACTTGTGGAGCAAATATTGACACCATCTTCGTCCTCGACTGTTCGTCCTCTCTCGAAATTGAAGAAGCTGGATATTATAGATATTGAAGATCTTGATTCTCTACCAGTGGATGGACTGCAGAATGTCACTTCTCTTCAAGAATTGGAGATTACGAAATGCCCAAGATTAAAGTCTCTGCCTCAAGAGATGCGTTACCTCACCTCTTTACGACAATTAAAAATTCGGGATTGTCCACATTTGGAGGAAAGATGTAGAAATAAGAAGGGTGAGGATTGGCGTATCATTTCTCACATCCCAAATATTGAAGTTGGATTTTACAATAGAATTCGATGGGAGGAATAATCTTGAGGTGGCTTTGTAGGTTGGTGATTCTTCCCTTCAATTCAAAATTTTGAAGCTTTTTGGTCTGCATTTTTATCACAAAATTTTTACTTTCTGGTTCTATGTGCAGATGACCGTAAATTTCCAGTCTTGCATTTTTGAATGCCAAACAATTCAACTATCCAGAGTAAGAATTCATTCTTTCATAATTTAATAATTGCATTGATTAAATTGACTAGTTTGCATTCAAAACCTTTAGGAATTTTTTCTAATTGAAATTTAAGAATTCCTTTATAGGTCTTTGATATGTGCTGATTTAATTTTTTTTCAGAAAATTTTTTATGCACAATAAAGCATAATGTCATAGACTTTGATGCTTTTGTTCACCAAGGTTGCATTTGGTTGCATGGACAAGACAATATGGAACATGATAAGATAAGAAAAAAACAAAACGGATTGGATAAATTTTTCATTAATTGAGACATAAGAAAAAAAGAAATAAAATATTAAATTTTCAAACAAAATAAAATTATATTTATTGAGGGTAATTGGGAATAAATAAATTTTTTATTAATTGATACCTAAGGAAAAAAATAAAATATTAAATTATCAAATAAAATAAAATCATGTTTATTGAGGGTAATTCGGAAATAAATTTTTGTTATTTGAGTCATAAGAAAATAAGAAATAAAATATTAAATTTTCTAAGAAAATAAAATTATATTTATCAAGGTTAATTCGGAAATAAATTTTTTATTAATTAAGTTCTAAGGATAATACAAGTGAATTTTCCATTGAATTAGAGGGCTAAAAAATGGGGTGGGACTGGACAAAAAAGTTTTTGTCCAATCCTATCCATATATAAAAACGCCAAACATTAGACAAGTCATATACATTCCTACCATCGAAACAAGCAACCCACATTTTACATCTAACACCAAATTATATGCAGTACTTGTTTAGCGCTTATCATGTCATTTTTCCTTATTTTATCCATATTGTCTTCTTTTTCTGTGTTTTTCTATGCAATGTTTTCTTACACTTGCATTAACAACTGAAATGTTCAAAAAACTATCATTGATTCGACATTTCAGAAAATTCAGACTTTCGAATGTGCCAGAGAAGCAAGCATGAAGACTCTGAGATCTGTCTAGAGACAAGCAACATCTCACCAGCCATGAAAATTTAGAAAGCAGTAGTAGTGGTTCTTTCTGGAGCTTTGCAGTTAAATGATGAGGAAGGCTTGTGGTGGGCAATTGTTACTTTCCGACACTTGAAATGATCAGATGCTGAAGTTGATAATCACAGACTACGGGAATGTTTTTCTTCATCATGAGGTAAATGAACTTTAGTCATCACAAAGAAGTTGGATCCTTGCATCAAGGTGATTTTTGAATCCATCAATAACATGTTTTGCAATCTGTTACTTAACTGCCCTGCATATGTTATCTACACATTGAGCAGTAAAAACTACGCAAATCTCTCTGTCTTCTTCTTTTCATTACTGCTGATATCATTAAATATTGAATCATTTTAAAAAAGTTCATGTATTTGTATTGTAGATTCTACGGCATTTGCTGGCTTTGGAGTGAAATACTAGTTGAGAATCAATTTTGACTGTTGAGTTTCTTCTTAATCAAACTGCATTACCAGGTATTTTTTGTTATCTTTCATCTTGTCCTTGTGGATTTGATTTAAGCAGGTATAAATAATCATACAAAATTACCTCAATATGATTGTGACTCCTACTAAATCTAGTTGAAAAGGATCAATGAATGCATGATGGTTCTCTACTGAGTTCTCTCTACAATTTTGTCTGCAGAATTGTAAACCCCAATAAGTGAACATTTAGTTAATATATTGCAGCATATGTAATTTAATGATGTCATAACGAGGTACTCTGCTACAAGTACAGTAGCTGAATGTGGCCTGCTGCAATCATATGGCATAGGAAATAAGAGGTCATTTTTTGACTGAATTTACAGGCCATTATCGAATTGAAATGCAACTAGGCAAGTCACTGGCGATGGTTTTCATCTTGGTTTTCTAGGTGAATTTTGACACCTAATAATAACCCAAGTATTTATGTTATACATTTTTGTTTCTCAATAGCTTCTTTATGTTTTGGCACGAGTTTGATGAAATCATCAGTGGTTTTTGTTTCATAATAAAATTGACTAGACTATAATTTTCCCAATTTATCGATTTTTTCATTCCAACTTATGCCTCAACATATGCAAAGGAATCGTCAACAAGGAAAGTGGTGTACTAATGCAAGGGATTCTCACGTCTGACAGGTTTGTGCTTCCCTCTCTCTCTCTCTCTCTATCTACACCTTTCTATTCTTCTCTATTTTATGTCTATTTCAAGGGTTCTTAAGTATGCAACAGGGACACAAGCACATAAGGTGCTAAGAGAGTAATTGTTTCCAGTCAACCTTTCTGCTTCTAGCAACAATTTTTCTGGTATTACCATCTCCATGGATTTTTCATTTCTTTCAACATATAAGGAAAAAAAAAAAAAAACAGGTTTAACGTTAAACCTATCCTTACATTTGATTTTCTGCTAATATATTGTACAGAACATTTCCCTCAAAGAGTCCTTTAAGCTTTATCTAGAAGCCTGATACATCTCAAATCGCCTGAGAAAAATGAAAGTGCCCGTATTGGCCAGGCCTTAAGGGTCTTATGGGTTGCAGTAGACTTTACTCATCTCATGCCAAATACTTCGTTGAAAATTGCAAGTATATTCTTGTACAATAGTTTTTTTTTTAATCCTTATTTTACTTTATTGGGTTGGTTTTCTCATCCCAATTTGTCCTATTATCCCTTTTCAGGCAATTTAATTAGACTCTCAATTTCTGTGTCTTCAAGTGTTCTTGATATAGTTCAGAACAAAGTTGACTGAACTATCTCCTCCTGGGTGTGAAGGTTGATTGACTTATGCCTACAGCTGTTAGTTTCCCGAATCGTGAAAAATCTTGGAATTATTGCTGATGCGGAGTACATTCACAAATTTTGCAGTGTGTTAAATATTCTGCTATATTTTGTGTGTTTTACTCTTCAGGAATTTGGTCGACACTCTATATCTTCTGACAAATCTCCAAGACAACTTTTCTCGAGTTTGTGGATATTCAAAAATATTTCCTGGAGGGAACTTCAGCGGTTTGTGCTTCTCTCTCTCTCTTTCTCCACCCTTTTATTTATTCTTCCTTTTTTCTTTTTCAAGGACTTAGAATTTCAACTCTTTATGCAGCAGTGACAGTCAGGAGCACATATTGCAACAGCAAAATAAGACGCTTGAAGAGTAATTATTTCCAATAGACTTTCTGCTAAAATCTACAACTTACATTTGCCGGTATACCATGCTCCTCTGGTTTAACATTAAATCAAATGTTTATATAGCTATAATGAGTCTATGATTTTCAGATGATACAGAATATAGAATATTTCCCTCAAGGAGCCCTATAAGCTATGTCTAGAAACCTGATAAATCTAAAATCCCTGGAGAAGGTGGAGATTGTACTATGGGGCTTGTCAGTTAAATGATACATCTGAAAAGGTTTGGTTACTCATCAGAGCTCAACTTCTAATCTCTGTTTTTTTCATGGATGTTTCTAAAGTTGTGTGCATTGTTGAGATTTTAATTGCCTTGAGGCTGTCTCTCCACAAAAATTATGTACTTACTGCATGCTTTTTATTTAAAATAGATCAAAATTGAAACTAGAAGGGGGATGGGATGTCTCATGATTTCATCTTTTCTGCATCCCATATACATGACTGAACCTGCTGTTAGCTATGTAGTCTACATGATTATCTGACCATTTAAACTCCATTGCTCCATGAAAATGGTCATGCAAGGCTTGATAATGAAGCACACTCCAACTATCATCTATTAGTTCACAACCACTGTTCCACAGTGAGTAGAAAATGAGAAGGTCGACTTTTATGATGGTAACAACTTGAAGGATCAAGTTGAAAAATCATAACGAAGGTGAGGCAAGTTGTGTGGATTGCTTTTACCAGGAGATTGCAGTAATAGCTATAAACTGGGGATCATTATAATGCGAGTCTAATGCTTGACATGCTTCAATGGAAAGGATGACAATAGAAAATGAGCACATAAATCCTCTTGAGGCAGTAGTTGTACTGAAAGATCAAGCTGGAAAATCATAAAGCATGTGAGTTGTCTTAGTAGTTGTGAAATAGAGATCATTCAAGAGGCAAATGCACATGCTCTAATGGGCATGGCAGGCAGTTGATGCTTGGTAGCCCTTTGGCTGTTGGATCATTTAGTTATGTCTTAACCTAATATCTTATAATACTCTCTCTCTCTCTCTCTCTGCGCGTGTATACATATATATATATGTATATATATGTGTGTGTGTTTCAATAGCATTTGAACACCATTTCCCTTTTTTCCATTTGGCACTATCATAGCCATTGCCAATCCATATCACCTGTTAAACTCACCATTTGTGTGTCCGCAATTGCCCTTAACTGTTAAAATTGGTTCTCCCATCAAATCAATTCATCACTAACAACTGCTCACAAAAACGTCATTGTTGAATCATTAGTCTTATGAACACCACTGGGCTGGGATTTTATTTGCAAATCATTTCGGTCCTTTTGAAATTCAATTACTTTGCAGTGTACTTCCACAATCCAATTTAGATGCATAATGTTTTCCTCAAATTGATCTGATTTTGTAATATTTTTGAACTGCAGAGTAGAAACCCATTCCTTGACCAAAATTTTGGTCCTAATACATTCAATCCTGCCTCCACTGCTATATTGCTTTGTGCAACTGAGTACCAGTACCACCAGCACTTTCAGTTACCAGAATCAAGTCCCTACAATAACTTTCTAAAAGCTGCTGGCTGTTGATCCTATAAGGATAATAGCAGTTATCACCAGTCTCAGACATTGTCATGGAGATAGGAACTGTAAATGTCATTCTGGGTTAACAAAAGCTTCAGTGCTTCTTGTTATACTGTTGTTAGTAATGAAGCTCATCTATGGAGTCATCAAGAATGAAGCTCAAGTAGTACCTCGGACAGACAATCTTGACTTCTTATTCCTGCTGTGTTGAAGCCTTAGTGTGTGTATATATATGTATATAGCCACTATTGGTTGATCAGTGATATTGTGTTGTTTCTACTGTGAATCAATTTTTGTCAGCTTGAACATCTGAATCCTTCATTCATTTATTATTATTATTATTACTCTTACTGCTACTATCTTCATTCATTCTTTGAAGGTAGGATTTTTTTTGCCTTTTCCTTCTTTTATACCCTCAAATAAACTTGTATATGTATTGAATTTTCTGAGCATTATTATTTCTCGGCTCCTTCAAATACTGAATGGAGTTTGTATGTTTACAATATATTATATATTGATAAAAGGGAGTTTGTAAAGTTTGCATTGTCTTTGAATGTTTTTCCCCTCTGTTTTGTGAGCATTATTTATTTATTTATTTTTTTGGTGTGTGTGTGAAGTTAGCTCCGACAGGGCTCGAGCTTGAGTGAGTATAATTTTTCATTTGATTGGCTGAGCATAAGATCTTTACATTTTCCTCTTTTTTTTTTAAAATATTTGATAAGAATGAGTTTGTAAAGTTTGAATTGTTTGTCAATTTTTTTAACCTTCTTTTATTTTGTGTTTAGTTTCCACTGATTTTGGGGATTGCATACATTTTCTTCTGAAGAATTGTCTATAACAGCACAGTTCATTGCACAGAGATTATAGCAGGAAAAACAAATTTTTAATAACATAGATAATCCAACTGTGAAAGGAATTGGAGAACAAATTGAAGAAAAATGTGTTGGAGTTCCACTTGCAATAAAGACAATTGCAAGCCTTTTGTACTTAAAAAATCCAGAAAATTGAGTGGTCATTCTTTTTAGAAGAACCGTAGATCAAGATGAGGGTTATATTTTACCCACGCTTAAGTTGAGCTGTAATTATCTTTCATCAAATTTAAAGCATTATTTTGCATACTGTGCATTATTTCCTGAAGATCTTAGGATTGATTTAAAAACATTAATTCATCTTTCAATTGCACAAGGGTTTATCGAGTAATCAAATTCCGGTCAATGTCTGAAAGATATTGAGCTTGAGTATTTCATGGTTTTTGTGGTGATTATTTTTTTTAAGAGGTGGAAAGGGATAAATATGGCAACATGCATGAGTAGATTCATGACCTTTAAACTTTAGTGGCTGGGATAGGTACAAAACAGGATAAATTCAAATGCAATAGGCATTGATGAAAAAACCAGTCATGTATCATTTGGCTTTGTTTCAAATTCATATAATTAATTTGTGTTTGGACAGAGTCTAATGAGCTTGTATACAGCTGAAAAATTACGAGCCTTTCCTTTGCCTAGTCAGTTTATTTGCCATCCTTGGCGCCTGCAGCCAACTTTTCTTCTTAAAATAGACAAGGAATACTTTATGAGGTTACCTATGTATGATTTCCATGCTACAGGAATGGAAAAAGTACATTCATCCATAAAAAAGCTAAAACATCTAAGACATATTGATGTTCATCCAATTGATGAAAGTTATTTGTCTTTATCCCTGATTAGGTTATGAGCTAAACTTTCTGCTGGAATGACTTGTTATGGACATCAAGCAAACAAGTGGCGTCATTTTTTCGGAAAAGGAAGGAAAGGATCTTCTTTTGTCTGAAACAAGTTAACTTCCCATTTGTTCTCTTGAGTTAGTCATGATTAATTGGTATAAACAAAGCAAAGAATTTGTTGCTTTAGTTAAAAACAATGAAGGTATTTGATACCCAAAGGTGTCTGATGAGATGTTTACTCTTGGTATAGATTTTACATGCATGTAATGCACAAGTAGTATAGATGATTGAGTCTCTCATAAATATTTTGTCATTTCTTTAATCTCCACTCACTTCATAACAACAACTTTCTTCCTTTTTTTCTAACATTGCTTCCTATTACCCTTAATTTTCCAAAAAAGGCCCAAGATCTTCTCTTCAATATTGCTGGAGAAATCATTAAGAAATTGGGTTCTCTAGATCTGCAAGAGATTGGACTGTGGTGGGGTGTCAAGGATGAGCTTGACAAACTCAAGAGCACAATGTCTGCCATTCATGCTGTGCTTCTTGATGCAGAGGAGAAGTCTGCAAACGAGCAGAACAATCAAGTCAAAGATTGGCTTCACAAACTGAGAGAGGTTGTGTATGATGCGGATGATTTGCTCGATGACTTTTCAACTGAAGCTTTGCATAGGCAAGTCATGGATGGAAATAAAGTAACAAAGGAGGTATGCCTTTTCTTTTCACATTCCAATCCATTTGTTTATAGTATTAAGATGGGCCATAAAATTAAGGCAATTAGGGAGAGACTAGATTCCATTGAAGCTGATAGAAAATTTCATTTAAAGGAGCGTCTTGAGGAGACTAAGTTCAGGGATCAAACTAAGGTCAGGGATCAAACTGACTCCTCTGTACCTGAAGTTGTTATAGGGAGAGAGAATGATAAAAAGGAAATTATAGATTGTTTATTAGCTTCCAACTATGAAGAGAATGTTTCAGTCATCTCCATAGTTGGAATTGGGGGATTAGGGAAGACCACACTTGCTCAACTCATTTTCAATGATGAACAAGTTACTAAACATTTTGAGTTAAAATTGTGGGTGTGCGTATCTGATTATTTCGATGTGAAAATGATTGTTAAAAAAATCTTGGAGTCTGCAACTCATAACAAAATAGAAGATCTTGAGTTAGAAACTTTGAAAAATGAACTTGGAGAAAAGATTAATGAGAAAAAATATTTACTGGTATTGGATGACGTGTGGAATGAGAATAGGGAAAAATGGGAAAATTTGAAGAAATTATTAATTGGTGGGGCAAGTGGAAGTAAGATAGTAGTAACTACACGGTCTAGAAAAGTAGCTCAGATAGATAGAAGTAGTGTAGTTCATGCTTTGGAAGGCCTATCTCCAAAGCAGTCCTGGTCCTTGTTCCCCAGTGTGGTGTTCAAAAGACAAGAACCAGTGAAACAAAACGTGAAAAGCATTGGAGAAAACATTGTAGCAAAATGTGTTGGAGTTCCTCTTGCAATAAAAACCATTGCAAGTCTTTTATGCTTTAGAAATCCAGAAACTGAGTGGCAACTCTTCTTGGATAATGAACTTTCAAAAATCACTCAAGACGAGACTGATATCTTACCAACACTTAAGTTGAGTTACGATAACCTCGCCTCACATTTAAAGCATTGTTTTGCATACTGTGCATTATTTCCGAAAGACTATGTGATTGATGTAAAAACATTAATTCAACTTTGGATTGCGCAAGGATTTGTTGAGTCATCAAATAAAAGTCAGTGTGTTGAAGACATTGCATTGGAGTATTTTATAGATTTGTGGTGGAGGTCATTTTTCCAAGAAGTGAAAAGGGATGAACTTGGCAATGTAGTGAGTTGCAAAATGCATGATTTGATGCATGACCTTGCTACCTCAGTAGCTGGGACAGGGATCAAATTAATAAAGTTAGATGAAAAAGACATTATTGATGAAAGAACATATCATGTAGCATTTGGGGATAAATTAAATTTACAAATTTCGAATAGCTTTTATAGTGTCAAAAAACTACGGACATTTCTAGTTGAGGAGCTCTCTCCAATTGATAATGTTATTTTTTCAAAATTAAGGCGTTTGCGTGTATATGTTGTGCATAATTTTGAAATTAAAAGATTGTCTCCTTCCATAAAGAGGCTAAAACAATTAAGGTATATCGATGTTTCTTATACAAGTATTGAGGCACTTCCGAATTCTATATGTGAGCTAATCAATTTGCAAGTGTTGAATGTGTCTGATTGTACCAGTCTCAAGGAATGGCCTAAAGGTATTAGAAAGCTGATTAATCTTAGGCATCTGTACAACAAGGGTTGTTGGCTTTTGACCCATATGCCATGTGGGATTGGGCAATTGACTTCTCTTCAAACCTTGTCTGAGTTTTTAGTGGGCAATAAGCATATAAGTAATAAGAGTGTTGGTGGATTGAATGAATTGAATAGCTTAAACAATTTGAGAGGACGTCTATCAATAACTGTGGTGAAAAATAAGTTATCGGCATCTGATCAGCTGTCGAATTTGAAAGAGAAGCGACATCTTCAATCATTGAATTTATTTTGGTCTCCAAATGATGATGTAAATGTTGATTTTGAAGAAATGTTATTGCGAAGTCTCCAACCACATCCAAATCTTAAAGAGTTAAATGTGAGAATGTACGGAGGCATGAGGTTCCCAACAACCTGGTTTTCTTCCCTCACAAATCTAGTGTCTATTTCTATTTCTTCTTGCGGCATATGCATGTGTCTCCCACCTTTAAATGAAATCCCTTCTCTTCAAAAGTTAGAGATTGATGACTTACCTGATTTGGAGTACATACAAATGGAAGGAACAACAACATTCTTTCCATCACTAAAGTATCTGCGACTCTGGCGTTGTCCAAAGTTGATGGGATGGCTGAAGAAGAAGATGAAGAGGGAAGATGATTATGATGATGATGATAGTGATGATTCAACTGTACCAGAGCAGCTACTCCAATTTCCATGTCTTTCTACGTTCCATTGTTTCGATTGCCCTAAGCTGACTTGGCTGCCTCAGCTTCCATCTCTCAATGAATATCTGTGTTTGCGGAACGTCAGCGCTAAACTCGTGGAGCAAATATTGACACCATCAATCTCTTATTCTTCTTCGTCCTCGACGCTTCCTCCTCTCTCTAAATTGAAAATGCTGGATATTCAGAAAATTAAGGATCTTGAATCTCTACCAGCAGATGGACTGCAGAATCTCACTTCCCTTCAATATTTAGAGATTAAGGATTGCCCAAGATTAAAGTCTCTGCCTCAAGAGATGCGTTACTTCACCACTTTACAAAAATTAACAATTTATAATTGTCCACAGTTGGAGGAAAGATGTAGAAATAAAAAGGGTGAGGATTGGCCTATCATTTCTCACATCCCAAATATTGCCATTGAGGAAATAATTCAAGAAGAGGGCCTCTATTTGGTAGATGAGGAATAATCTGCAGCTGCCTTTGTAGGTTGGTGATTCTTCTCTTCAATTTCAAATTTTTGAATCTTTTTGGTCTGCATTTTTATAACAAACAAAATTTTCACTTTCCGGTTCTATGGGCAGATGACAGTAAATTTCCAGTTGTGCATTTTTGAATGCTAAACAGTTCAACTATCCAGAGTAAAGAATTTAATCATTCATAATTTATTTGCTTTATGATGCATTTGTGCAAGAATTAATGCTAGAAAATTGGGGCTATTTTTTAATTGCAATTAGAATTTATCTTGTTTAGACATTTTTAAGTTTTATGGGTTACTATAATTTTGTGTCAGATCCATGAACTTCCATGATTAAATTGTTCTATTTTTAGGAATAGATTAAATTGATTGGTTTGCATTAAAAAACTTTAGGAAATTTTTTAAAATTGTTTTTACTTTTTTTCTGATTAAATTGATTAGTTTGCATTCAGAATATGTTCGCCAACATTCTACAAGTCAAATGAGAGATTCAATTATAAAAGTAATTATGGAATGAAAAATAAGAGAATCATTCAATTATAAAAGTAATATGCAGTAAATTGGTTAACTCTTCTCATTTAATTTTCACTTATTTTACCCATATTGTCTTCTTTTTTGTTTTGTTTTCCTATGCAATGTTTTCTTACACATAAACAGCTGAAAATGCTCAAAAAACTATCACTTATTTTATTTTTCAGAAAATTCAGAATTTCTGCCAAATAAGTAAGCATGTGATTTGAGAAAGTAATAGTGGTTCTATATGGTTCTTTGCTGTTAAATGATGAGGAAGGCTTGTGATGGTCAAGTGTTACTTAATTTCCAACACTTGAAATGATCAGATGCTGATATTGTTAAACACAGATGATGGGAATTTTTTTGCTCAACTTCATTTATTACAAAGAAGTTAGGATCCTTGCTTCAAATTTAATGGAGTTTAGAAGGTGATTTCTGAATCCATCTATATCATGTTTGCAATCTGTTACTTAACTTCCCTGCATATGTTATCTACATATGGAGCTGTAAAAACCATGCAAGTCCTTCTGTTTTCTTCTTTTCTTTACTGCTGATATCATTAAATATTGAATTTTTTCAAAAAATTTTATGTTTTTGTATTGCAGATTCCATAGCATTTGCTGGCTTTGGAGTGAAATACTAGTTGAGAATCAATTTTGACTGTTGTGTTTCTTCTTAATCAAACTACATTGTTATCTCTCATCTTGTCCTTGTGGATTTGATTTAAGCAGGTATATATAATTGTACAAAATTACCTCAATATGGTTGTGTCTACTAAATCTAGTTACTAAAGATTGATGAAAGCATGATGGTTGTCCTGTAAAGTCTATCCACAATTTTTTCTGCAGGATTTTAAACCACAATAAGTGAACATTTGGTTTACATATTTAATGATGTCGTAACTAGTTACCCTGCTACAAGTACAACCTCCTGCAATCATATGGCCTAGGAAATAAGAGGCCAGTTTTTGACTGGTGTTACAGGCTGTTATCGAATTGAAATGCAACTAGGCAAGTCACTGGCAATGATTTTTCATCTTGGATTCTAGGTTACATATTTTTGTTTCTCAATAGCTTCTTTGTGTTTTGGCATGAGTTTGATGAAATCATCTGCGGTTTTTTTTTTTCATAATAAAATTGACTAGATTTTTATTTTCCCAATTTATCGATCCTTTCATTCCAACTTATGCCTCATCTCATGAAGAGGAACTGTACAACAATGAAAGTGATGTACTAATGCAAGGAATTCTAATGTCTGACAGGTTTGTGATTCTCTCTCTCTCTCTCTCCACCCTTCTATTCTTCTCTCTTTGGTGTCTTTTAAGCTTAAGAAATAATGCATATTTCTTAGTGATCTTTTTACTGCTACCATATCTTGTCAGGCTGATCCATTTCTAAAGTTGGTCGATGAGTGCAAGTTACAGGCTGTTAACAACCAAGGGTCCAAGAGAAGTTTATGGATCTAAATAAGATAATGAGGATGCTCTGAAGTCACTTTCAGCGATAGAAATAACAAAGAGCCAATCAAAAGAATCTTTTTCTAACATGATAGCAAAGTTTCTGGGAACATCATCAAAGGTAATCATTGTCCGTATTCTCTTTTTTTAAGGCATTAGGATTTTGGCACTTTTATGACTACAGTACTGATGCTGTAGATTTTTTGCACAGCAAGACTGCCATAAAGGAGCAGTTGCTTAAATATTTTGTGCCACATGATGTATGTCCACTGGGAGCTGATTTCTTTCATGGAGATGCCAGAACAAATGTCTGAGTCAGTGTCGGGTAGCAAATGTTTTGAGAAGGTAACCATTTTGGTATATATTTCCTTTTTCTCATATTTTTATTCAACTTCACACAATGTCATGAATGCAGGCTGAGCCTCTTCTATTCTCAATAGATGATAGTCTTTTATCTAATACATCTGAGGGCCAAAATGATCCTGGTATGCAGACAGGTCCACAGTTTACCCGCAATGCTGAGTGTTGGAGTACTTTTAACTGCAGTAAGTTGTACTCTGTTGTTCTTTATAAGTGCACTAAATAAATGCAAGGAAGAGATGTTATTGCTAACTTCCCTAAAGTAAATCATGCAACTTGATTAGGTGACAGAATTGTTGATGTAACTATTAACTTCCCTTTGGATTATAAGCAAGCTTCTGATTGATATTGTATACAGGTTTCATAAACAACTCAGCAAGTTGGAAGATTTTCAGTCTCAACCCCGACTGACATGCCTTAAATGGAAATGGCTGGCCATTGTGAGGCCCTTTCAGCAGGAAAGCAGAAAAAGAAGTCTGATTTAATCTGTGCTCAACAAAGACAAGAAAATGTGATTAAAGTATCTGTAGAACCAAGTAATTTATTTTAACAGTTGTAGTTAGTTCAGCTAACAGTAATTAGTTAACAATTAGTTTTTTTTTTTTTCACGTGTACATAAAACCAGCTGAACTCATTACTTGCAACAAATTCAGTTTTAGATCATTAACAGTACTTTCTTAAGTTTCTCTCAAGTATCCACAAGTTTCTACAGTATCTGCTTGTGAATATAACCAAGGGAAGCAGATGCCATCCAATTTTTAGCCTCCACAAGTTTCCTTTTTTTTTTTTTTTTTTTTTAAATATCTGAAAATCATATTGAAAGAGTTTGAATCCTAAAAAAGTGAAAATTATGAGCTGTTTAAAAACTCATCCACAAATGTTAATATTGCCTTTGACAGTGCACGAGAAAGTTGACAATGTACAAGAAAGCTTGGAAGATGGAGACTTTATTTGTGCTGAATATAGGGCTTTCCTACCTTTTATTTGAATTGTTTACGCTCTAAAAATTTGGACACCATTTCCCTTTTTCCATTTGGCACTATCATAGTCATAGCCAATCCACATTACCTGTTAAATTCATCATGTATCTTTTGGCTTTGACTCAAATTCAAATGATCAATTTGTGTTTTGGACAGAGTCTAATGAGCTTGTATACAGCTCAAAAATTACATGCCTTTCTTTTGTTAAGTCAGTTTACTTGCCGTCACTGGCGCCTGCAGCCAAGTTTTCTTCTTAAAATAGACGAGGAATGCTTTATACGCATATATGATTCCCATGCTACAGGCATGGAAAAAGTACATTCATGCATAAAAAGGCTAAAACATCTAAGATATATTGATGTTCATCCAATTGATGAAAGTTATTTGTCTTTATCTCTGATTAGGTTATGACTTAAAGTTTCTGCAGGAATGACTTGTTACTGACATCAAGCAAACAAGTGGCATCTTTTTTTGGGAAAAGTAAGGAAAGGATCTTCTTCTGTCTGAAACCAGTTAACTTCCCATTTGTTCTTTTGTGTTAATTATGATTAATTGGTGTAAACAAAGCAAAGAATTGGTGCTTTACTTTAAAACAATTAAGGTATTTGATACCCAAAGTGTATGATGAATTTTTTACTCTTGGTATAGATTTTACATGTAATGCTCAAGTATTATAGATGATTGAGGCTCTTATAAATATTTCGTCATTTCTTCCATCTCCACTCACTTCATAACAACATTCTTCCTTTTCTTCTAACATTGCATCCTATTACCCTTAATTTTCCAAAAAATGGCCCAAGATCTTCTCTTCAATATTGCTGGAGAAATCATTAAGAAATTGGGTTCTCAAGCTCTCCAGGAGATTGGACTTTGGTGGGGTCTCAAGGATGAGTTTGAGAAACTCAAGAGAACAATGTCTGCTATTCAGGCTGTGCTTCTTGATGCAGAGGAGAAGTCTGCCCACAACAATCAGGTCAAAGATTGGCTTGGCAAACTGGGAGAGGTTGCCTATGATGTAGATGATTTGCTAGACGACTTCTCAACTGAAGCTTTGCGAAGGCAAGTCATGGATGGAAATAAGGTGACGAAGGAGGTATGCCTTTTCTTTTCACACTCCAATCCGTTTGTTTATGGTATTAAGATGGGTCATAAGATTAAGGCAATTAGGGAGAGGCTAGTTGATATTGATGCTGATAGAAAATTACTTCAGTTAGAGAATCGTCCTGAGGAGAAAAATTTCGCAACTAAGGTCAGGGAAACTGTCTCCTCTGTACCTGAAGTTGTTATAGGAAGAGAGGATGATAAAAAGGCAATTATAGAACTTTTATTAGCTTCCAACTATGAAGAGAATGTTTCAGTCATCACCATAGTTGGAATTGGGGGATTAGGGAAGACCACACTTGCTCAACTCATTTTCAATGATGAACAAGTCACTAAACATTTTGAGTTAAAATTGTGGGTGTGTGTATCAGATCCTTTTGATGTGGAAATGATTGTTAAAAAAATATTGGAGTCCGCAACAAGTACAAAATCAGATCTTGTGCTAGAAGCATTGAGATCTCGGCTCGAAAATATTATTAATGGAAAAAAATATTTACTAGTATTGGATGATGTGTGGAATGAGAGTAGTGCAAAATGGGAAAATTTGAAGAAATTATTAATGGGTGGAGCAAGTGGAAGTAAAATAGTAATAACTACACGGTCTAGAAAAGTAGCTGAGATTGCTAGAAGTAGCGTAGTTCATGATTTGAAAGGCCTATCTCCAACGCAGTCCTGGTCTTTGTTCTCTAGTGTGGTGTTCAAAGGACAAAAACCAGTAAAACAAAATGTGAAAAGCATTGGAGAGAAAATTGTAGCAAAATGTGTTGGAGTTCCTCTTGCAATAAAAACAATTGCAAGTCTTTTACTCTTTAGAAATCCAGAAAGTGAGTGGCAACTCTTCTTGGATAATGAACTTTCAAAAATTACTCAAGATGAGACTGATATCTTACCAACACTTAAGTTGAGTTATGATAATCTCTCGTCAAATTTAAAGCATTGTTTTGCATATTGTGCATTATTTCCAAAAGACTATGTGATTGATGTAAAAACATTAATTCATCTTTGGATTGCACAAGGGTTTGTTGAGTCATCAAATAAAAGTCAGTGTGTTGAAGATGTTGCATTGGAGTATTTTATAGATTTGTGTTGGAGATCATTTTTTCAAGAAGTGAAAAGGGATGAACTTGGCAATATAGTGAGTTGCAAAATGCATGATTTGATGCATGATCTTGCAACCTTAGTAGCTGGGACAGGGATCAAATTAATAAATTTAGATGGAAAAGGCAATATTGATGAAAAAACCTACCATGTAGCATTTGGGGTTGAATTACGTTTGGTGCCACAACAAATTTTGAATAGCTTTTGTAGTGCCAAAAAACCACGAACATTTCTTTTGCCAATTGATTCTGATTACTTTAGTGATGTTCAAGAGTGCTTTTCAATTGATAAAATTATTTTTTCAAATTTTAGGCACTTGCGTGCATGTGATGTACATAATTTCAATATTGAAAAGCAGTTTTCTTCTGTAAGAAAGCTAAAACATTTAAGGTATATTGATGTTTCTGGTACAACAATTGAGGCACTTCCGAATTCTATATGCAAGCTATACAATTTGCAAGTGTTGAATGTGTCTAAATGTTACCTTCTCGAGGAATTGCCTAAAGATATTAGAAAGCTGATTAATCTTAGGCATCTGTATAATGAGGACTGTATGAGATTGAGGCATATGCCACGGGGGATTGGGCAATTGACTTCCCTTCAAACCTTGTCTGAGTTTGTAGTGGGCAATAAGCATAGTAATAAGAATAAGAATGTTGGTGGATTGAATGAATTGAATAGCTTAAACAATTTGAGAGGAAGTTTAGAAATTCAGCTTTTGGAA
The DNA here is from genome assembly GCA_947687605.1 of Reutealis trisperma. Lineage (NCBI taxonomy): Eukaryota > Viridiplantae > Streptophyta > Magnoliopsida > Malpighiales > Euphorbiaceae > Reutealis > Reutealis trisperma. Next base: position 1,800,748 of record CANTUT010000085.1, read on the forward strand.
CGGGTGAAATCAGAATCTTATGAGTTGTGTAATTTGAAAGAGAAGCAACATCTTCAATCATTGAGTTTAATTTGGGATTCAGATGATGATGACGTAAATGTTGATTTTGAAGAAATGTTATTGCGAAGTCTCCAACCACATCCAAATCTTAAAGAGTTAAATGTGATTGGGTACGGAGGCAGGAGGTTCCCAACCACCTGGTTTTCTTCCCTCACAAATCTAGTCAATATTAAAATTGAAAATTGCAAAAGATGTGAGTATCTCCCACCTTTAAATCAAATCCCTTCTCTTCAAAAGTTGATGGTTGAGGAATTAAGGAATTTACAGTACATAGAAATGGAGGAAACAACAACATTCTTTCCATCATTAAAGCTTCTGAATCTCTCCTCTTGTCCAAAGTTGATGGGCTGGCTGAAGAAGAAGAAGAAGAGGGAAGATGATTATGATGACGATTCAACCGTACCAGAGCAGCTGCCTCAGTTTCCATCTCTCGATGAACATCTGCGTTTGTCTTTTGTAAGCGCTAAACTTGTGAAGCAAATATTGACACCATCAATCTCTTATTCTTCTTCGTCCTCGACTGTTCCTCCTCTCTCTAAATTGAAGAAGCTGAATATTGAGGGTATTGAAGATCTTGAATCTCTACCAGTAGATGGACTGCAGAATCTCACTTCTCTTCAAGAATTAGCGATTAGGGATTGCCCAAGATTAAAGTCTCTGCCTCAAGAGATGCGTTACCTCACCTCTTTACCACAATTAACAATACATAATTGTCCACAGTTGGAAGAAAGATATAGAAATAAAAAGGGTGAGGATTGGACTATCATTTCTCACATCCCAAATTTTCAAGTTGGATTGTCCCATAGAATTCAACCGCACAGCTATTGTTGGTGACAAATAATCAATGCCAAACGATTCAACTATCCAGAGTAAGAATTTAATCATTCATAATTTATTTGCTTTATGATGCATTTTCTTGATCCTGGTGTATTATGAAATTTGTTCTATTTTTTAATTGCATTGATTAAATTGATTAGGTTGCATTGAAAACCTTTTGGAATTTTTTCTAATTGAAATTTAGGAATTCTTTTATAGGTCTTTGATATGCACAATAAATCATAATATCATAGACTTTGATGCTTTTGTTCACAAACATTTCACATCTAACACCAAAATACAAAAATATACAGTAATTGTCGTCTTTTTATTTTGTTTTCCCATGCAATGTTTTCTTACACATGCATGAACAACTAAAATTCTCAAACAACTATCATTGATTTGATTTTTCAGAAAATTCACACTTTAGAAATTCTGCTAGAGAAGCAAGCATGAATGCCCGGGGATCTGTCTAGAGACAAGCAACATCTCACCTGCCATGAAAGTTGAAAACGTAGTAGTAGTGGTTCTTTATGGGGCTTTGCTGTTAAATGATGAGGAAGGCTTGTGGTGAACAAGTGTTACTTTCCAACACTTGAAATGATCTGATGCTGAAATTGATAATTGCGGACTAATGGGAATGTTTTTCTTCATCGCGAGCTAAGTGAACTTTATTCATCACAAAGAAGTTGGATCCTTGCTTCAAATTCAATGGAGTTTAGAAGGTGATTTCTGAATCCATCTATATCATGTTTGTAATCTTTTACTTAACTGCCCTGCATATGTTATCTACATATTGGGCTGTAAAACCTACGCAAGTCCCTCTGTTTTCTTCTTTTCATTACTGCTGACATCATTAAATATTGAATTGTTTTAAATAAGTTTTATGTTTTTGTATTGCAGATTCTATAGTATTTGCTGGCTTTGGAGTGAAATACTAGTTGAGAATAAATTTTGACCGTTGAGTTTCTTCTTAATCGAACTACATTAAAAGATTTTTTTGTTATCATTCATCTTGTCCTTGTGGATTTGATTTAAGCAGGTACATATAATCATACAAAATTACCTCAATATGATTCTGTCTACCAAATCTAGTTAATAAAGATTGATGAACGCATGATGGTTGTCTATTGAGTACTCTCTGCAATTTTGTCTGCAGGATTGTAAAGCCCAATAAGTGAACATTTAGTTTACATATTTAATGATGTCGTAACTAGTTACTCTGCTACAAGTACAATAGCTGAATGTGGCCTGCTGCAATCATATGGTCTAGGAAATAAGAGGCCCATTTTTTACTGGAGTTACAGGCCATTATCGAATTGAAATGCAACTAGGCAAGTCACTGGCAATGGTTTTTATCTTGGTTTTCTAGGTGAATTTTGACACTTAATAATAACCCAAGTATTTAAGTTATACATTTTTGTTTCTCAATAGCTTCTCTATGTTTTGGCATGAGTTTGATGAAATCATCTGCTGTTTTTGTTTCATAATAAAATTGACTAGACTTTTTATTTTCCCAATTTATTGATTCTTTCGTTCCAACTTAGGCCTCAACATATGAAAAGGAACCGTACAATAATGAAAGTGGTGTACTAATGCAAGGGATTCTCATGTCTGACAGGTTTGTACTTCTGTCTCTCCACCCTTCTATTATTCTTTCTTTTGAATCTATTTCAAGGGGTGTTAAGTATGCAACAGTGACAGGAGCACATAAGGTGTTAGGAGCGTAATCATTTCCAATCCACCTTTCTGCTTCTAGCAACAATTTTTTTTGGTATTACCATCTCCTTGGTTTTTTCATTTCTTTCAACAGATAAGAAAAAAAAATTAAAAAAAAAAAGTTTTAATGTTAAATGAATCCTTTCATAGCTATAATTTTGATTTTCAACTGATATATGATACACAACATTTCCCTAAAAGAGTCCTTTATGCTGAAGAGCAGCAAAGTCAATCGATCGGTAATTTGTTACTAATCTTCTTTGTAGTTAATAAACTATCTGCAAATCTCTACTAGTAATTGAATTTTATTTTGCAATGATCGGCATGAATAAGGATTCTAAGCTATTTTGTTTTAATGAGATTTAGGCAGATAACGTATACTTAATGTTATAAAGCAATTTGATTAAGGAACAAACCGCAATTGGAAAGTTAATTTTTATCCATATGTAGAACAATAGTTTGATTTGTGTAATTGATTTGAGGGATGCAGAGTTGTTGCAGTAGAAATGAATGTTAGCTTCAAAAGCCTAGTTTTTATTGGAAAAAGTATATAATGTGTGCTTATATAGAGTTTTTCAATAAAACTTGCCTGTCACATTTCCTTTTAGGTTTTGCCCGTATGGTCAATTCTCAAGCCAAGTTTCTATTGGATAATAATTTATGTACCTGTGCTTTCATACATGAATATTCATTTCTTAGCTTCTCATCTCTCACTTGATTCAATGGCTAAGATTCACACGGGTGCATGAAATTTTGTGTGTGCCGCATTGTTTCTGTTTGTTATTTGTCTGACTTAGATGATGAATTTAATGCTACTTTCTCCACAAAATCCTGTCATTCCCTTCAAAATAACGTGAATGGCTTCAAGTACCTTTTATTGAGAGCAAAATGAGATACATAAACTACTTGCATTATTTTCTTTGGTTTTCTACCATAATGCTTGTGCTTCTGGCCTTGTTTAGTTGTTTCTTATATCATACTTGAAACTCAATAGTTGTTCATGTCTTATTCATGTCCTGTACCCTTCACAAACCAAGATGATGAAAATGAAATAGTTACTGAAAATGCTTCTCTCCTGCACGATGATCCTCCTCAAGATGGTGACGGTCCCCCGAAAGTTGATTCAGAGGTGGAAATCCTTCAGGAGAAAGTCACAAAACAAATCATCAAGGAAGGACATGGTCAAAAACCAACCAAACATTCAACATGCTTCTGTGAGTACCTAGGAGCTATTTATTGATGCTACTAAGCTTTAAGATACTGCCGTTGCCTTTTTATTTGTGATTTGTGTACATTATTATGACAAACTAGGAATTCTGTATCCCCATTTGATGGGTAATACGATTATACCATTACATTGCTAGTCTTTATCTGTCAACTTTTTTTGTTCTTTTAAGGTATGCATTTTTGTGTACTGATGATGATTTCAAGTCACATTACCAAAATCTTGTTTTTGGACTAGATTCCCCTCACAACTTGATCTTTGTCTACGTTCTTCTTTTTCTTTTTTTGAATTTCCTCCATGATTGAGGTGATTGTCTGCTTGACCACGCATCTTTCAGACAGTGGAAATTTTCTGGATATTTCATTGAGAGAATCACTCTTCGAGTTAAACAGCCACATAATCATTAGATGTCGATGTTGGATGAAAATGACAAATTATTGTTGTTGGTTGGTTGTTTCTGCATTTACGATGCTCCTATTTTTGGGATTTGAATTGCACAACATTCATACCCTTATCTTTGTCTTATGGTTCACTTGCTTTCTTACCTGTCAGTTAACTTTAGAACATGTTAAGTTTGTGTTGTTTTGTTAGGCTTGTATGTAATGTTCATGTTATTTTCTTATGCCAAGTTCAGTGTATTTATATGGTGTGGTGATCTCTCTACCTATTTGCTATTGGTGTGCATATTCTGTTCCTAACTGGGTTTTCCATGTAATGTGGATTCTACCATCTAATCTGGAACCTAAAATACTGTAACTGCATGTGCGCAATAGTGTACTACAGAGCATGGATTGAAAGCCCCAGCACAGGTTTGGGGATACATGGCATGAACAACGACTGGTTGAAATGGTTATAGGAAAAGGTATATCCCCTTTTTATTCTGATTTTGGATTTTTTTTTCCTTTGAATAGTCTTTGTATTTCTTATCTTTCTTCAGAAAGCTTGCATACAAACAGTGATCTACATTTGCTTCTGGTTTTAATTCTGCTCTTTTTGAACTGCAAGTGTGCAACTGCTATCGATGATTTTCTTGCACCCTATATCATAAGAATAGACTCTGTTACCAACTTCTTCTCAGTGATCAATATGGACGGGTGGGGTGCCAAATTTGCATGAAAAATCGTTCATTTATTTCTGTGTTTTCATAATAGCTTGAAAATTATCCAACAAGAATCAAATGGGAGAATGTAGTTACATGGTATTACATTGGCATAGATACTTCACAAATGTATTTATCTCCTTTTTGAAGTTTGTAAGCATATTGCTTTGTTGCTGCCATCTCTCCGTTGGATGTATCACTAAACACAGATAGTTTACTAATGTAACAGAGATGAAAGAAATGGAGGGTTTAGCTCTTGGAGTGTCCAGTATGACGTCTAGTGAATGTGCCATCCTACACGTGGACTGGGAATTAGGTTATGGGAAAGAATGAAGCTTTTCGTTCCCAAATGTTCCACCTATGGCGGATATAATACATGAAGTTGAGCTTATTGGTTTTGATGAAATCAGAGAAGTATGTTACAACCCAAATAATTTCCTACGAAAACTGTTCTAGATCTTCAGTACTTAATCATGTTGCCTGTACTCATGTCCTTGCCAATAAAGTGAATCTATTTATGTGATGTCTTTTAGGGGAAAGCACGTGGTGACATGACTCTGTCGTGGAGATAGGAACTGTAAATGTCATTCTGGGGTAACAAAAGCTTCAGTTCTCCTTGTTACTGCTGTTTTTTGGAAACTTTGTATATATACTCCAGCTACAATCAGCAATTCAGCATTCGGAATTGCCTCCTTGTTTCAATATCAGTTAGGAATGAAGCTCAAATTCTATTGAGTGGTCAAGAACGAAGCTGGAGTAGTACATTGGACAGACAATCTTGACTTCTTGTTCCTGCTGTGATGAAACTTTAGTGTGTGTGCGTGTGTCTATACACACACACACACACACACACACACACACACACACCCCACTATTGGTGGATCAGTGATATTGTGTTGTTTTCACTATCAATTAATTGTTGTCAGCTTGGACATATGAATCCTTTATTCATTTATTATTATTACTATCTTCATTCATTGTTTGAAGGGAGGATTTTTTCGCCTTTTCCTTCTTTTCTACCCTCAAATTAACTTGTATATATATTGAAATTTCAGAGCGTTATTATGGCTCTGTTCCTCCAAATACTGCAAGGAGTTTGTATATTTACATTATACATATTATATATTGATAAAAGTGAGTTTGTAAAGTTTGCATTTTCACTGAATGTTTTTTCCCCTCTTTTGTGAGCATTATTATTATTATTATTATTATTATTATTATTATTATTATTTGGGTGAATTTAGCTCTCACGGGGCTCGAACTTGAGTGAGTATAATTTTTCATTTGATTGGGTGAGCATAATATACTTATATATTTTTTCTTGTTAACTATTGTCTATAACAGCACAGTTCATTGCATAGAGATTATAGCAGGAAAAACAAATTTTCAATAACATAGAGAATCCAAATGCGAAAAGAATTGGAGAACAAATTGTAGAAAAATGTGTTAAAGAGTTTCACTCACAACAAGGACAATTGCAAGCCTTTTATACCTAAAAAATCTTGAAATTGAGTGGTCACTTTGTTTAGAAAATGAACTGTCATAGATAGCTCCAGATGAGATTGATATTTTACTCACGCATAAGTTCAGCTACGATTATCTTTCATCAAATTTAAAGTATTGTTTTGCATTGATGTAGAAACATTAATTCATCTTTGGATTGCACAAAGATTTATCGAGTCATCAAATTCAAGTTGATGTCTAAAAGACATTGGGCTTGAGTATTTCATGGTTTTGTGGTGGAGATCATTTTTTTAAGAGGTGGAAAGGGATAAATTTGGCAACATGCATGAGTGGATGCATGATCTTTCAACTTCGTGGTTGGGATAGGTACAAACATGATAAATTCAAATGCGATAGGAATTGATGCAAAAACCTGTCATGTATCATTTGGCTTTGATTCCAATTCATATAATCAATTTGTATTTTGGACAGAGTCTAATAAGCTTGTATACAGCTCAAAAATTACAAGCCTTTCTTTTGTTAAGCCAGTTTACTTACCGTCACTGGCGCCTGAAGCCAAGTTTTCTTCTTAAAGTAGACAAGGAATACTTGGCGCCTGTAGCCAAGTTTATGTTTTTGTATTGCAGATTCTATGGCATTTGCTGGCTTTGGAGTGAAATACTTGTTGAGAATCAATTATGACCGCCACATTACAAGATATTTTTTTGTTATCTTTCATCTTGTCCTTGTGGATTTGATTTAAGCAGGTCTATATAATCATACAAATTACCTCAATATGATTGTGAATTCTATCACATCTTGTTAATAAAGATCAACGAATGCATGATGGTTGTCTACTGAGTTCTTTCTACAATTTTGTCTGCAGGATTGTAAAGCCCAATAAATGAACTTGAGAGGTTTGTGCTTCTCTCTCTCTCTTTCTCCACCCTTTATTTATTCTTCCTTTGTTTCTTTTTCAAGGGCTTAGAATTTTAACTCCTTACGCAGCAGTGACAGACAGGAGCTCATATTACAGCAGCAAAATAAGATGCTTGAAGAGTAATTATCTCCAATAGACTTTCTGCTAAAACCTACAACTCACATTTGCTGGTATACTATGCTCCTTGGATTTTTCATTTCCTTCAGCATATTCTTACATAAAGACCAGTTTAACCAAGGGAAGCAGATGCCATCCAATTTTCAACCTCCACAGGTTTACTTTATTGTTCTTAGTCACGTATTTATCTTACATTCTTTTTTTTGCCAAATTATTTATCTTACATTCGAGCTTTGGTTTTTTCATTTGAAATATCTGAAAATCATTTTGAAAGAGTTCGAATCCTGAAGAAATGAAAATTATGAGCTGCTTAAAAATTCATCCCCAATTTTTAATATTGCCTTTGACAATGCATAAGAAAGCTTGGAAGATAGATTCATCGGAGACTTTATTCGTGCTGAATATAGGGCTTTCTTAACTTTTAATTGAACTGTTTACCCTCCAAATTCTACCTGGTTTCAATAGTATTTGAACACCATTTCCCTTTTTTCCATTTGGCACCATCATAGCCATTGCCAGTCCACATCAGCTGTTAAAGTCACCATTATAATGTCCACAATTGCCCTTAACCGTTAAAATTGGTTCTCCCATCAAATCAATCCTGTAAATGTTGTTTGACTTCCGTAGCTGTATGTCGCTCAACTGGTCAATTCATCAGTAACGACTGCTCAAAAAAATGTCATTGTTGAATCTTTAGTCTTATGAATACCACTGGGGCCGGAATTTTATTTGCAAATCATTTTGGTCCTTTTGTAATTCAATTATTTTGCAGTGTACATCACAATCCAATTTAGATGCATAGTGTTTTCCTCAATTGATTTGATTATTTTGCAAATAGATCTGATTTTGTAGTATTCTGGAACTGCAGAGTGGAAACCCATTGCTAGACCAAAATTTTGGTCCTAATTCATTCAATCCTGCCTCCACTGGTATATATTGCTTTGCGCAACTGAGACTACCCGAATCACCAGCAATTTCAGTTACCGGCATAAGTCCCTATGATAACCTTCTAAAAGCCGTTGGCTGTTGATCCTGTAAAGATGATAGCAGCTCTCACGAGTCTCGGAGTCTGTCGTGGAGATAGGAACTGTAAATGTCATTCTGGGATAACAAAAGCTTCAGTGCTCGCTGGTACTGCTGTTTTTTGGAAACTTTGTATATAGACTCCAGCTATTGATGAATCAGCAATTCAGCATTCAGAATTTCCAACTTGTTTCAATATCAGTTAGGAATGAAGCTCAAATTCTATTGAGTCATCAACAATGAAGCTCAAGCAGTACATTGGACAGACAATCTTGACTTCTTATTCCTGCTGTGTTGAAACCTCAGTGTGTATGTATGCTTATGTATATATATATCAGCCGCTATTGGTGGATCGGTGCAGTGATATTGTGTTGTTTTCACTGTCAATTAATTGTTGTCAGCTTGAACATCTGAATCCTTTATTCATTTATTATTATTATTATTGTCTATAACAGCACAGTTCATTGCATAGAGATTATGGCAGGAAAAAAAATTTTAAACAAATTGGACTGAGAGCATCTCGGCAATAATCCTTGTTTTACCTTCTATTATATTATAAATAATTAAATTTTTTATTTTAACTTATCTCAAAAAATAAGTATACTCTAACAAAATTCTATATTTCACTCCGCATTTTATTTTTTTATTAATAAATTTACAATATCATTTCTTTATACATAAATTTATAATTTCATTTATTTACTCTACATAAAATTTTTGTGGCTAAAAAAAATCTTTTTAAATATATTAAAACAAAATATTATTATTATTATTGCTACAATTTCTTTTACTCTATATAAAATTTTTACTACTAAAAAAATATAACTTAATCTAAAATATTATAATAAACTATTATTATTATAATACTATAATTTTATTTCTTCTACATTACAAAAATTTTACTATTAAAAAGGAATAACTTAATTTAAAATATTATAAAATAATATTTTAATAATAATATAGTAATTTAATAATAATAAATTATTTATTAAAATTAATAATAATTTAAAAAAAATAAAAAAAAAGAAGAAAATATTAAAATATTAACTAGGGAGCCAATCTCTCTTCTCAAGCTTAGGAAGAGAGAAATGAGCTCTTAAAAAAAATAAAAGAAAAGAGGATTAATAAAGAGTTTGTTAGAAAAAAAATAGTGTGATATAACTTCTTATTTTTTAGTAAAGAGGCATTTTGGAAGGTTTTAGTGATGCTCTAACCACTATTTTTTTTTTGTAAAAAAAGTTAAATGTGACAAAAAATAATATTAAAAAATATGAAAAATACAAAATAGAAGCTTTTTATGGTAAAAGAAAATGATAAAAGTATAGAAATAAGTTATACTACACTTTGATAAGGATTGAAGATTGGAATTACTTGCAATTGTAGAAATGAACATAGAATTTTATTTTTATGTTATAAATGTGATGCTATTCCTATGTGATAAACGTGTTTCCCTTACAACTACTGTACTTATAGAAAGGGCAAATAATTAATGGGAATTATAATTAATTAAGACTATATTCTCATTCATCCTGTAAATATTTTTTTTAATAAATAAAATAGTTATTTTAAAATAATACTAAAAATAGGGATAATCCACTTTTAGATTTTTCTAAGACTCCTTTAAAAAAAATCTCTTCAATATTTAATTTGGGTATAAAATTATCTAAAATATAAATATAAATTTTAAATTTTTATTTGTTTAACTAATTAAAAAAAATGAGTTGTTTATACTGCAATTAATAATTAAAATGTGTTTTTTTATTATTTTATTTAAAAACAAAGTAACCTAATTTATTTGAGAAAAAATAATTTTTTTAAAAAAAATCACAATTTTATTTATATTTTTTTATAAATTAAACTATTTTTTCATCATTTTTAACTATTTTTCATCATTTTTCTTAGTTACAAAAAATCTTTAATTTTATAAAAATATTACTTATTTTTTGTAAAATAGCAATTTTATGAAAAAAATAATTTCGTAATTATGAAAAAATAGCTCTCTTATAAAAACTTACAATCATTTTATATTTTTTCATAAATTAGACTATTTCTTTATAAAATTTATAAACATATAAATTTAAAATACTAATTTAATCATTCTAATATTTTTTATTTTTAATTTGTGAAAATATAATAGTAGGTTAACTTAATGATAATATTTTAAATATTTTAATTATATATATTATTTATCAATATCATATTATCGGTCATAAAAAAAAATTATACTTTGTTTTAAAATAAAGTGACCTAAAGATTTGTTAATATAATACATTTTATAATAAGATTATATTTTTTAAAAAAACTATTTTTTTAGTAATTAAAAAATTATTTTGCTTGTAAAATTATTGTTTTATATAAAATAAATTATATTTTTTATAAAATTAAATTTCTATCGCAATTAAGTGGAATTGCAAAAAATTGTTTAATTTATAAAAAAATAAATAAAATTATTTTTTCACAAACAAAATAAAATATTTTATTTTTAAAAAAATAATTATAGAAAATATCTAATTAAAAAAAATAAAAGCTGATGACTAGAACTTTTAACAATTTAATTTAAATAATTTATATTTTATTATAAATTGAATTTTGATTGTTATTACAATCCGAGATCTCATAATTTTGAGATGATTTAATAATATTTTTTATTTTTTATTTGATTTTAATTAAATGGTTATAATATAAATTTATATATTTATAAATCAAAGGATATAATTTTACAAATATTACAAATTATGATATTCAAATTTTTTTCCAATTTTTTGAGATTACAAGTTGGAATTTAAATTAAAATTATAGCTAAAAAAATTAATTAAAGTAATTAATCACTCTTTCCCATTCTCTCTCTCCAGAATCTTCTCCGATAGTTAAAAACAAATACATTCATTGATTCTGGCTTTCTCTCTACCACTACCTGTCTGCCCAACAAGCTCTCTCTCTCTCTAGATCCTATCTATGTGAGTAACTCAATAATACCCCCATTTCAATTTCTGTTTGTTACCCGAGAAAATTTTGAATTAGAAGTTTCGTGCTTTCCTGTCTTTCTGGTTTATTTCGCCTCTTATAAGTTTTAATAAGTGAGAGTCAACTCTTCCGAATGGTGAAAGTAATGATTTTTCTTGTTTTTGTCAGTTCAAGAAGGTTCAATTTTGATTTTTTCCCCCTCTTTCTACTGGCATTTTTCTCGGCAACCAAACATTGTTTTTTAAAAAATGTTCACGATTTGTGCTCTGAAGTTGATTTTGTTGTTGTTTTTCAGTTCACTCTCTACCATTGTAGTTTCGATCTTGGGAAGGTTTTGTTATAAGCAAGTACCATTGATTAATTTGTATAGTAATTGAAGTTTATTTATTTTTTTTTTTTTTATAGAATTGGGGAATTCTAGTGCAAGTTTTTTGGAGTAATGGAGGATGCTGAAGAGCAGCAAAGTCAATCGATCGGTACTTTGTAATTAACCTTCTTCGTAGTGAATAAACAATCTGCAAATTTCTGCTAGTAATTGAATTTTATTTTGTAATGATCAGCATGAATAAGGATTCTAAGCTATTTTGTTTTAATGAGATTTAGGCAGATAGCGTAAACTTAATGTTATGAAGCAATTTGATTAAGGAACAAGTTGCAATTGGACAGCTATATTTTTATCCATTTGTAGAACAAGAGTTTGATCTGTGAGATTGATTTGAGGGATGCGGAGTTGTAGCAGTAGAAATGAATATTGGCTTCAAAGCCTAGTTTTTATTGGAAAAAGTATATAATGTGCTTATAGAGTTCTTCAATATAACTTGCCTGTCGCATTTCCTTTTAAGTTTTGCCCATATAGTCAATTTCTCGAGCCAAGTTTCTATTGGATAATAATTTAATGTACCTGTGCTTTCATACATGAATCTTCAGTTCTTATATCATCATCTCTCACTTGATTCAATGGCTAAGATTCACAGGGGTACATGGAATTTTGTGTATGCCACATTGTTTCTGTTTATTATTTGTCTGAATTAGATGATGAATTTAATGCAATTGTCATCTCCACAAAATCCTGTTATTCCCTTCAAAGTAAGGTGAATGGCTTTAAGTACCTTTTATTGAGGGTGAAATGCGATACATAACCTATTTACACTATTTTCTTTGGTTTTCTACCATAATGCTTGTGCTTCTGGCCTTACTTAGTTGTTAAGTTCTTATATCATGCTTGAAACACCATGAAACTCAATAGTTGTTCGTGTCCTGTACCCTTCACAGGCCAAGATGATGAAAATGAAATAGTTACTGAAAATGCTTCTTTCATGCACGGTGAGCCTCCTCAAGATGGTGATGCTCCCCCGAAAGTTGATTCTGAGGTGGAAATCCTTCAGGAGAAAGTCACAAAACAAATCATTAAGGAAGGACGTGGTCAAAAACCAACCAAATATTCAACATGTTTCTGTGAGTACCTAGCAGCTATTTATTGATGCTACTAAGCTTTAAGACACTGCCATTGCCTTTTTTTTTTTTGTGATTTATGCACATTATTCTGACAAACTAGGAATTCTTATTTCCCCATTTGATGGTTAATATGATTACACCATTACATTGCTAGTCTTGATCTGTCAACTTTTTATGTTCTTTTAAGGTATGCATTTTTTTGTGTACTGATGATGATTTCAATATCAAAATCTTTTTTTTTTGGGGACTAGATTCCCCTTATAACTTGATCTTTGTCTACGGTTTTTTTTTTTTTTTTTTTCCTTCCTTTTTTTGAATTTCCTGCATGATTGAGGTGTTTGTCTGCTTGATCACGCATCTTTCGGACGGTGGAAATTTTCTGGATATTTTATTGAGAGAATCACTCTTCAGGTGAAACAGCCATATCATTGTTAGATGTTGACGCTGGATGAACATGACAAATTATTGTTGTTGGTTGGTTGTTTCTGCATTTAGGATGCTTCTATTTGTGGGATATCTACTGTTATTTTGCATTGCACAACATTCATACCCTTATCTGTCTCATGGTTGACTTACTCTCTTACCTGTCTGGTAACTTTAGAACATGTTAAGTTCGTGTTCTTTTGTTAGGCTTGTATGTGATGCTGATGTTATCTTCTTATGTGAAGTTCAGTGTCGTTATATGGTGTAGTGATCTCTCTACTTATTTGCTATTGGTATGCATTTTCTATTCCTAACTGGATTCTGCCATCTAATCTGAAACCTAAAATACTGTAACCGCATGTGCACAATAGTGCACTACAGAGCATGGACTGAAAGCACCCAGCACAAGTTTGAGGATACATGGCATGAACAACGACCGGTTGAAATGGTTATAGGAAAAGGTATATACCTTTTTTTTTTATTCTGATTTTAGATATTTTTTTTTTCTTTTCAATAGTCTTTGTATTTCTTATCTTTCTTTAGAAGCTTGCATACAAATTGTGATCTACATTTGCTTCTGGTTTTAATTCTGCTCTTTTTGAACTGCAAGTGTACAACTGCTGCCCATTATTATCTTGCACCCTATGACATAAGAGTAGACTCTGTTACCAGCTTCTTTCTAAGTGATCAGTATGGATGGGTGGGGCGTCAAACTTACATGAAAATCATTCATTTTTTTCTTTGTGTTTTCATAATAGTTTGAAAATTATCCAACAGGACGCAAATGGGAGAATGTAGTTATATGGTATTACATTGGTATAGATACTTTATAAATGTATTTATCTCTGTTCTAAAGTTTGTAATCATATTGCTTTACTGCTGCCATCTTTCTGTTGGATGTATCACTAAATACAGATAGTTTACTAATGTAACAGAGAAGAAAGAAATGGAGGGTTTAGCTCTTGGCGT